>VZRS01003501.1:0-37674 GCA_013398055.1 Ifrita kowaldi
TTTGTTTGGTTGGTTTGGTTTTCAAACAATTGAGAGGCGGCTTGGCTTTCTAAATTCTCCACAGTAATCTGGCTGAGCTTTTGTACTGTAGCCTTTGCCCTAAGATTCCAAATAGAATCTCCCAGTATAAAATTCAGAAATTACTACAATCAAATACCTTTGTTTACATGCTAGCTATATACTTTTTTCATAGTTAAAGACACTGACCATTTTCCTTTCTACTTAGATATTACTTAGGCATCAAAAATTGTTGTGTACTCCACATTGCATACTGCTCTTGTATATAATTCCCCATTCATCAGCCAGAGAAAAGGGGATCCTCTGCCTCTAACATTAGAGTAGCAATAAGGAAAGTAAGTTTCTTGTTCAAAACTTCTGGCTGGTCTCAAGCACTCCCAATTCCTAAATCACTAATGAGGTATGTTCACATATCCATCAGGTGGATGTACTGGAGTCTCAGTTCTCACAGCTTCTGCAGCAGATAAACGCCACAAGAGATTTTGAGAGTATACGACTGGCTCACGATCATTTCTTAAGTAATTTGTTGGCTCAGTCTTTCATCCTCCTAAAACCTGTAAGTAGGTCTTGTTTTCACCTTTTTCTAGCAATTCTCCAAGTGCCCTAAGAAACACACCTTTTTGAACAGATATGACAAATCATATCTTTAAAACAGATCAGTGATAATCTCCTGCAGATCGCAGAGTACAATTTTAGGAGTAAGGCAGATATAAACTATAACTGATAATTTAATTAAGATCATCTAATTTACAGCTGGTGTGTGTGAACGCTGCATTCCTGGCAATTTTAAGTCAAGCTTATTTTAGTGTTCAGTTAACCTTACTAACTTATATTTTATCACTATGTTTTCATCACAGGCTATTTCATTAAAGAAGTACTAATAAGCAGAGTGCTGGGAACTGAATTCCTGAGGGACTCATACTGATATGCATTAGACTAGGAAAAATTCCCTCTTCTACTTAAGAGAATAAAAATAGTTGAGATGTTCCCAAGTGGACTTAAGGTCTTTTTAATTTTGTTAATTAAAAACAAAAAGTTAGAAGTATTTTTATAAACAGCCTCACAAAAACATTTGCAAAGAAGGTTAGTTTCAATGGAACAGTGTCTCTGTGCTCATCTCTGAGGTTATTGTAGAATAAAGGTGGCAGAACAGTAATTATGCAGTCAGATCAACTGATACAAAAGAAATTCCAAGTTTAGTGAACAGTGAAAGCAAAGCCTTGAACCACAGCTCTTGTTGGTCTTCATCCTGCCTTTTTAATCCCAAAGCTACAGTGATAACCTGCTGGTTGGATAGAGAAGCCAGTGTGCAACTTCTATGCCTATCTGGATGGTTAATCCCAATTGCTGTTTTCCCAAAAGTGTCTGCAAAAGGTTGTGGGAGGGGCAGAGGGGAGATGCACCATAACATTTAAATCCTTTTTCCATAGAACACCTTACAAAAATGCTGTATTAATTAATTTCCTTCCTGACTAAAAAATACAGTATCAGCAACATCTTTCTTATGAATACGACAGTTTTTCAGGTACCTGCTTTCTCTCTGTGTTCAAACTCTGTTTCAACTACTAATTTGTACTTTTTATTCCATGTAGGTTTTCCACTGCTTAAATGAAATTCTGGATCTTTGTCATAGTTTTTGTTCTCTGGTCAGTCAGAATCTGGGCCCATTAGATGAACGGGGAGCTGCACAACTCAGTATTTTGGTGAAGGTGAATCTATGTTTCTGTGGATCTGTTCTTCTCCCATGCAGATATTTGCCTAAGCAGCTACCTTGGCTTTAACAGCTGTAGAAAAAGAGTGAGTGTAAGCAGAGACCTTCTATGTAAATGCTTGTAATTATTTTAACTAATCAACTCTTCCTGACTTGGCAATTCTATGTGCACAGAGAGGAGGAATGGGGGCAGATACTGGAATAGAAAGGAGGCAGAGGTTGGTACCTCTACCGTTCCTTTTGGATAGCTAACATCTAGGAATTCTTGTGGCTCACATCTTACCTTATCCTGGACCACAAGCATCACAGCTCTTGCAGTGATTCTTTTCTTCAGGCCGTTAAAGGACTGGCTAGGCAGAAACAGAGATGAGATGCTTGCTTTCCTTCTCTTCTGAGAGGGCCCAGAACTGACATCTTCAAATTTGTAGGGATTCAGTCGTCAGTCATCACTTCTCTTCAAGATTCTCTCTAGTGTTCGCAATCATCAGATAAACTCTGACTTAGCTCAACTGCTGCTACGCTTGGATTATAACAAATACTACACCCAGGCTGGAGGAACCTTGGGCAGGTAGGAATATCTTAAGGGTTACTTGTAGCATTATCCTGAGGTACTTGAAGTACAAAGCCATTCTTATTGATTGCTTCTAATTATTTTGGCTTACGCTGAATGTTGACAAATACTATGACAGAAAAGTAACAAATCAGCATTTTTGGGTTTCATGTGCTTTCTCCCCTTTGGGTTTCTTTTGGCAGAAAGTTGAACAAGCTTCTAGCTCATATTGGCTGAAAAATGCTGGTGTGGGTTGGTAAAGGGAGTTACTTTCAACATGTAGTTAATACTGTACCTTTCTCTTGCAGTTTTGGCGTCTGAGCACTAAAGGCCTTTCCTTCAGGCTGTGACTAGTGATGCATCAAGTGCTGGAGACTGGTGCTCTTGGACAGTTGGAGAGTTTGCACTCAACTGAATTTTTCTTTGTAGCTGGCTTTTGCCTGGTGAACTACTGTTTCGGAAGGAACTGGCAGGAAGTGCCACTTATGTGAGGCTGCCCAGCGATTACAGAAAGCTACTCCATTTCTTCTGAACTAGTAAAAATATGCTTTCTGCAGCCCTGCATATACTTATAAGTGTTTCTAGGGGGGCAATCTGAACCTCTTCAGAAAGTGAAAAAACCTGAATTACGATGTCTGGACTCTTCAGCTGAACTACGATTTCTTTACTCTTCAGCTGGACTATGCTCCACTTCAAGTTCGAGTACGGAGGAAGTAATCTTGTTCTTGACTATGAATGAAGTTTTGGCTGTATTCAGAAGTTCCACTTGTGTAGTAAGCTGATTTACAGTACACAATGTCTGCTGATCAAATACCACCAGGTAAATGAAACAGCAGTAGCAATTTTCAATTGAGGTGAAGGAGGAGGGAAGAAGAAACAGATTTTTTAAAATCTCTTCTCATGCAGTGCACTAATCTAGTATATGTGTATAGGGCTTGGAGACACTAGTGATATCACATGCTTTCTCTATACAATTTAATACCGTTTATGTGCTAAAATTACACTTGTCAAGACAGGAGCTTTGCCCTATTTGAGTACAAAGCACCCTCTGCCGGCAGAAAAATGGTAAGGAAATGCTTACCTGGGATGTTCACCTGTGCTGTTCTCATTCCAGACTATTTAGAATGCTACTAGTGACTACCCTACTGAACCAAAATAAAACTATCTTGTCATGCAATTATATGGAGTATTGTCAATGTGTGCAGCCCAGTGCAAAGGCAACAGCATGGCACGGCCTTGTCTGTCATTGAAAAGCAGTATCTGGCAGGAACTTCTTGCCTGTTACTAAGATTTCCTAGCCTTGCTATAACGTACAGACCATCTTGATGCAATTCCAATTGAATGACTGGCAAAAGAGAACCCTCTAGTCCATCGCTGGGGTGTTGTATCAGGTTTCCCAATTTGAACACAAACGCTGCCAGGAAACCAGCCTTCCCCTCAAAGGGTTGGTATTTGCACACAGCTGCAGCTCACACTGAAGTTGCATGTCCTTGGGGGAAAAAATCCTCTCTGCTCGCTCAGAAAGGCACAGTAACAACAGCCAGCAAGTACAAGACCTGGCACCTTCCACACATTACAGCTGTTTATTGTAGGACTGCACCTGATGCAAAGTTTAAAATCCCTGGAAAAAGCTAGAAAGCTGGAGAAAGTGTTGTAGTTTGGATGTGAGATTCACAGACCAACACGGTCAAATGTCTGAGCCATGAAATGATAGAGGAAAAAATACACATTGAGGAAAACTTTACACTTTTGCAGCAGGGGACTAAAGATTGTATGAGGATGGAGAGAGGCCTTCAGCCTATAGCACTATTAGAGTGAAGAGCTTTTGCCTTTATGCCAGCTGACCACTGAGATGTGAATGCAGAAGCTCAAAAGCAGATGATTTATCCCATTACCATTTAAAGATACGCAGCACTTACATAGTCTTTGTACCTCAGTCTCCCAGCAGTTTAGTTGTCCAAGGTTCTTGTGTCTATCTCAAGTTAGGTACAGCCAGTCTCCACTACGACAGGTTAATACCTACACAGTCATGACAGGGGAAAAAAAAAAAAAGAGGTAGCCAAAACAAAATGATACTTTGTCCAAGAAATTCTTAGCACTCACTTCAGCAGCACCTAAATGAAATTAATGGAAAATAACAGCAAACTGGAGGAATACACAACATGGTATTCTTCCAACAAACAGAAATGCCACCACCCTGAACTTCTGCCATTGGAAAATACCCCTTTCCCTTTCTCTGTAATTGACTTTGTGTTAAGCTCAGGCTTTACTCAAAGCAGAATATTAGTGCCATTCAGCTCAGAGAAATGTAACTATTTCTTTTTTCTCTGCACTCCTTTCCTGAAGGCATCGCCCTGAAATAAGTTTAGATAAATGAGGAGTACCAGCAGATACCACAAGAGATCAAACATTTATTTAATCATAAAAGTCCAGCAGATAAAACTATATACAATAATCCATGCATACTGCCCAATTCACAAACATTTAAAACCTATTTAAAACACAGTCTGCACGACAGTTGGGACAGCAGGGCAGAGCTCCATTCAGTGAGGGACATAGTCATGTTTATATTTTGGATGCTGCTTGTAGCCTACTCTCTCCCCAGCAATAAGGCTCTGGATCACCCACTCTTGCGAGACAACAGGCAGCCGTAAAGCTTCTGCACACTTCAAGACACCAGCTGGGCAGGAAAAATCAGTCACCACCACATCATAAACACCCAAAGCAATATCTGTACAGGAGGAAAGATAGGCATCTGTCAGGTGAAGAAAGAAGACTCTGCTCCACAGCAGAAAATCATAGAAGCACGGACTGCTAAATTATTTGGTTTGAGAGGGACCTTAAAGCTCATCTCATTCCACCCCATGCCATGAACAGGGACACCTTCCACTGGACCAGGTTGCTTCAAGCCCCATCGGACCTGGCAGATCAGTGTGTTTCACCACCATGAGTCACTCTTCTATGTCTTCTCATTCCTAGGCAGTGAATTCTCTTTGTAAAAGTTAAGACACACCTACAGCAACCCTGCACCTCACAAGAAAATATTCCTTTTAGTCCAGATAAAAATTAAGAGAAAACCAGTAGCCAACAGTATAGGCTTGACCCTGAGTCCTGACCTCAGGCTGTGAGTGCTAGGGCCTACATCCCATGTGGAAAGGGAGAGACAGCCGTGTTCAGAAGAACAAGGGAAGCACAATGTGAGAGGCCAACCGAAGGTCTGGGAGCAACTCTTGCCTATTTCCCCCTTTCAACCTAGGCTGGAAGCTGATGGCTTGTGTTCTGAATTGCTGCAGCATCTCCTCTGCAAGACAGGTCTCCTAGATGTAATCTATATACAGATTACATTCAAGTAGCCAGTGTCTGCCCTTTGCCTTCCTTTCTGCTTACAGACAACCTTGTAAACCATCCTACATGGTTTTAAACCATACTAGAGACCACAGTGGCATAGGATTCCCTGAGAAACTGGCCAATGAGTACCTTTGTTGTGAGCATTTGAGTAATGCTGTTTAACAGATGCTGCTCCCCCCGTCATAAGAATTTCAGACCACAGATCCAGGAAGTTCTCTTGCTGGTCTGACACCAGGAGAACCTTCAGGTTATGGAATGGGTTTTCTCGTGGGTGCCTGTAGAGTAAAGAGAAGTGCAGACTGGTAAGAATATCCAGTAGTCTAGTCACCTGATTTGCTCCCATATATGTCTCCTGCCCAAAAGCCTACAGCTATCGACAAACTTATGTCTGCCCCTCAGCTTGCCTAAGGAGTCTGATCTCAGAACAGACTTAGGGTATTAGACTCCATAGAAAATGCAGAAGCTAGCTTCAAAACGTACCAAGGGAAAAGGGAATTAACATAGTATTGCGCTCCTTTATCAATTTCCAAGCAATTACAGAAGTTAGCCAAGGGTGTGGGAAGCCTTGTCTGAATTCTGTCTTCCTCTTGAGAAAACTGACACTTTCCTTACTTCCAAGGAGACTCTGTTTTTTATGTATATGGCACCCAAACGTAGCTTGGCATTAGGGGTTACTGCAAATCCAAGGAAAGAGATGGAAGTGCTGTTCCTATATGGAAGGGGAAGTATAGGGAGCAGTACTAGGGTCACCTTCAGTATTTGTAGGTATTCAAGAGCCTCCCAAGTGTAACAGGTCTCTCCAAGAGTCTGTGGACTCTGTTCATAGTCATTTGGCACTCACCATTCTAGCAATTTTTGCTCCTGGAGGCTATATCCAGCTGGCAAAAGGTAATTCCGATAATTTTGAAGCTGGTTAGCATGACAGCTATCATGAACCCAGATATGAGACACACAAGGGATCCCTCTGGCAAGGCACAGCAAGTATTTCCGAGTCCGACAATGCTGGTCCGCAATTAAAAGACACTGGTATGCCGCATTACACTTCAGGGGAGAACAGAAGGCAAATAAGCAGAAGACAATGCTTGCAAAAACCCCCCAGAATTATCCTGCTGCTAAACAGTTTAAAGAAGAAAACAACTGAAACCCAGATTTTCACAGCCATATTATGTGAAAGGTGAATTAGGTAAAGGCACTACTGATTTCAGAATCTGTTTAATAATATCCTATTCCAGGCTCTGCTGTTCACAGGCAAAAAACTCTGCCTAGTTTTTGTATCACAGCCCTCTTCCAGTTCAGACAAAGGAGACGATTTACCTTTTAGTCTGAGGCTTAGTAAGTCACTAGACAAGACTGCTTACTCAGGCAAGATGTTCCAAGAACAATTTACCCTCTTTATTAAAAAAAAAAATTAAATAAAAGCCACACTAAATTACATTAGCTGTCCAAGTAGATCTGGTAAGTGAAGAGCTCTACCTCTAAGTGTTCCAAGGCACACACCTGTGGTGACACCACATCTGGGGTACTTCAACCACTCCCAGGTTCTGCAGTATACCAAAAACACCAGACATGCTGGAACAGGTCCAGCCAAGGACCACTAGGAGGCCTGGGCATTAGAGCACCTGACATACCAGAAGAGGCTGAGAGAGCTGAGCTTGTTAAAAAAGGTCAAAAAGGGAAGGCTTGGGTGGTCTTCTTAATGTGTATTCATGACTGATACGAGGGCGCACAAAAGATGGAGCCAGACTCTTCCCAGTGTTATCCACTCAAAGGACAAGAAGCAATAGTTAAAAATAGAAATACAGGAAATTCTTTTTTTCTAATTGGATCAAGCTGCCCAGAGAGGCTCTGGTGTTTCCATCCTTGAGGATACTCAAAACACAACTGGACAAGGACCTAAGCAATCTGCTCTATTTGATCCCACTTTCAGAAGAACAGTTGGACAAGACAAGATATAGAATTTCCTTCCAATCTCAACTATTCTGTGACCGTTGTTCTAGATTAATAAGTGAACCCTTACCTGGGTTTCATTGAAGTCTTCCAGGATATAGCCAGCTCCTGCTCGCAGCTGTTTTTCGATGTAATGTTTATCATACGGAGTCATCTCTAAAAAATCTACAGCAGAAAGTTCAATTTTTGACTATAATCTATCTGCTCATGTTCCTACACCTCAGTCCACAGAGCCCTCATCCATTCCAGTAAGGGGTCCCAGCCCTTCTCCCAAGAATATCTAAAGAAAAACATTAATAAAGTAAAAAAAAAAAAAAAAAGAGGCAGCAGAAAGGGCAGCACACCATTAGCCAGGTGAGCACCTTGTTACTTCTTTGGCTGCATGAAACATGACACCAGCAAAGGCTAACTGGAGCGATCCATTTGTGCTTTCAAGTTCTATGTTTGCCAGCACTATCCCTTATCTCTCAAAACCTTCTTTCTTACATTAAAAGATTCTGACACTGCTGATCTCACTAATTTTCACGCCTTTCTTAGCTTGCAGAACAGGCCTATGATTATCACTGAGGTTTGTCACATCTTAGGCTGCAAGTTGGCTAAATCAGAGACTGAGTCTTAGGTCCTTTGCAAAGGATTAAAGAGCAAAAGGGTAAACAAGTACTCACACAAATGTCTGATCAGACAGTATCCAACATTTTTCCTAAAGACACAGCATTTCACTTGAAAATGCAATGGGTAAGATTTGCCTCACCTTCTTCCTCCTCGCTGCTCCCAGTGGCACCATCTGATGGCTTCTGGTGATTGACCAATTTGTCACTTGGTGTTGCCATGGTGAGAAGAAAGGCATAGCCCAAAAAGAGGGTTTTATTGTGGGGCAAGGGTCCATGGTCACCCTCCAGTACAGGGGGATCTGCAGCATCTACACCTTCACAGGTGCTTACAAACTCTCCAGCTCTCACAGCCCCTGTAGAGAGACAGAAGCACCATAAGCCTTCAAAGATATGTCTTACCTGGGGAATCTGTTCAACTCAGATATTTTACTGCAGGAGACACAGAGAGGCAGGATTGGGCTAGGATTACACTAGGCTAGGTAGGGATCTTTTATCCTTCTCGTTGCAAAGAATCTTCAAATCAAAACATGAAGGACTTATGGGACAAGTTTGCAAGTCATATCAACATCCTGAAACAACACTGACTGCTGTGAGGGGTTCCTTTAACAGCTTTCAGGACTGACTAAAGAGATAAGAAAGGAGAGAGACAAATCACAACATTAAAGTCAGAACATTTCTAAAAGGCAGAACTGAAAAGATGGCAGGTAAACACTCAGACTATGCTAAAAATATCTCTGGCTGCTGAATGCATCCAGGGAGAATCAGTCTCAAACCCTGCAAAATGAAAAAAGCAATCTCATCTACTTTTCAGTTATGGAAAGCGGAAAGATCAATTACAGAAAAACCAGGTAGGAAAAAAACTAGATGAATGCAAGTTTAAGTGCAGAAAATAAGGCTCTCACCAGGCTTTAGCACTGCTGACTTGCGGCCACGTTTAGCTGGGGATCGCTCATCCTCAGAAGCAATAAGTTTCCTTTTCCCAGACAGTGAGACTGGTGGGACACGTGGACTCTCCTGCCCTTTACGAGTGGGAGTTGTGCTGCTGCTGGAAGTGCTGGGAGAACCAAGGTTACTACGTCGCTTCCTCTTCCCCTCCACCAGATTATCTGCAATATAGTGTGCAGGAATTAGTCATGGGCTGTCACCAAACTCCATGAGCTTTCACTCTACCTATCTGTACAGAAGTGGCTGAACTCAATAGTACCTAGAAGATACATGCCACCACCCTCTGACAGAGGAAAGCAAGAAAAAATATATCTTTCTTCTCAAGCCCTGTACCCTGCTCGTCTCTTTTCCTCCCAGTACTGCTGGGACTTTGTATCAAAGCAGCCATCCACCAAGTGTATGTAAGTACGGCAAGCATCACTGTCCTAGAAGCAGACCGCTTTCCACAAGCCAGTCAATACCACTAAGTCTCTGATGCCAGGATCATCAATAAAAGGATCTCAAAGATCTCACTATAAAGTACCAAAAGCATCACTGAATACCCAGACACATTCAGGTACTAGAATTACCTCAAAGGCACAAGACACAGAACAGCAGTCAGCAGCTCAACAGCACCTTTCCTTACCAAGACTGATGTCAGCTGCTTTGGTCAGGGGGGTGACAGGTTCATAAGGACCTAGCCCAAACTGCTCTCGGAGCTTATTTCCTTGTTCCAGAGACAGGATAATAGCCATTCGTTTGTACCACTTCCTCTGGCCTTCCTTTTCAATGCAGTAGTATAGCTCTCCAGACTCCTTCCGGTGTCCCTTCACCACACCTGACAAGACAGCAAATAACACCTGTTAGCCAACCATACCCAGGCTTCTCATCCTCCTGGAACAAGCACCCAATTCCCATTACATTCAGCAACACAGAAAACCAAGGATAAAACTCAAGCACTGTTCTTACCTGCACTGAAGTACTCATCCTCAGAGAGTGCGGTCACCTCTGTCTCCAGTGGGATAGGATCACAGAGCAAAATATCTTTTCCTAGTACATCACATTCATATCCGTCATCAAAGAGCAGCTTGTACTTTCCAGCTCCAACATCTCGGGTAATCATCCCAGAATAAAAGTACCCATTTGAGGACCACTTTGCTACAACCCTGAGGCCCACAAAGCTGCTCCCAGAGGATGAGTCTGCACAGTCTGAAGGACCAGTCACCACTTGTAATGGGATTTCTGGAGAGTCACTTCGACGTAAGGCACAGAAGCCAGAAGTGTCAGATTTCTCTCCTCCATCTGGCAGGTGAACTGAACGAGTAAATGATTTCTCCTCAGGTGATGCTGTAGTTGAAAGATCCTCCATACCTGGCAGTCCAGCTAAATCTCTGTAGAAAAAAGCAGTCCCAGATAGGGGAGAAAAAAAACAAATGTGAAAAGCATTCCCACAGGGATCTGAAAAAACAATTACTACCTATAAAATACTTGGGTGAGGTCCTTGCAGCTGCTACATAGTATCACTAAAACCAAACTTCCGAAATACTCAGTACTCCTTTTCCTCTAGCACATTATGACAGTAGTTCCCCATTCTCTTTCTTGGCAATAAATTAAAGTTACAGTCTCCTTTTTCCAGGGTACCTTGTTCCTGTTGTTCGAGATGGCGGGCGTCCTCTTCTTCCTCGTCCGCGAAGTGTCACAGGTGTTCTGCCAGCCTGACGAGTGCCAGGCATAGAGTCCTCCTCTTCCTCACAAGGCAGTGCTCCTGTCTGGCTAACTCTGACTGGAGATGCAGGCTGCCCAGCTCCTTTCCTAGGGCTAGAGAATTTACGAGTTAACTGTTTTGTGAAGAGAAGCCAGCTCACTAGGATCCTCTCATTTTCTTGATCATCTCGCAACATATCCAGAAGTTTGCCTCTTTGCTGCTAAACTGCAAAGCAATGCCTCACAAGGAAACAAGCTACTCCTTTAGGAAGAACAGGTGGGAAAGCAAATACTACCTCCTTATTTCTGTTCATCAACCCAGCTCTTTCCCAGAAAACCTTTGATTTAGGTCTGCCCTGCTTCACACTCACAAGCCAGATGCTTGTTTCTGCAAAACATCTCTTCTTCTTTTCCCAGGACTCTGCACTTACCTCAGTTTTCCTAAGACGCCTCTGCCCACGGGTAAAGCAAATTCTCCAGTTTCTGTCCCACACACTTTCCCTTTGACAGCTCCAGTTCCTCGCCCTGAGCTGCTGCTGCTGTGCATGGCAGAGTGACCACTGCTTCCTCCACTGGATGTACGGTGGAGACTTGAGGCCTTAGATGAGAAGGAGCTGACATCACCAAGGTCTCCTGAGGTCAGCGACGAGCCCCCTGCAGTTCTAGAGGAGGACGTGTCAGTCTCGCATTCCTGGCACTCCACTACAGGCTCCTCGGTTTCCTTAAAAGAAATAAAAAGAGGTTTGTTTGAGGTGATGCAAATGCTAGATGGAAGCTTTACAATCACCAGTCCAAAGTGCAGACAAGCTGAGACCACATTCATGAAGCTAATAATGACAGCCACACAGACTTCAGACTGGGCTAATCCATGGTGGACAGTGCATCTCTCACTACAGGCCTGCAGCTGCTCTGTATCAAGAAGTCCCATTAAGAACTCGGTCAGCAGTGTTGAGGAATACATTCAGTGCAGGTAGCACAGGGCTGCAAGTGCAAGCTGCAGGTTGAGCTCTGGGGGATGAGAGCCCCAGGCAAAACGCCGCGGGACCTGGACACTTGGAGGCACAGCAGGAACAGAAGACTCCCAGACCTTCCCACACTTTTCCACCTTAGACTGTTAAGGCTATAAAAGCCCAGGGTGCCCTTTGTTCGAGGTCTCTCCTTGGAGGCACCAGCTCAAGCTGTTATTTTGTTATTTAGTTATTGCAACAAAATTATTTTAAGGATCCAGATGTCTGAGACTCTGCCATGGGAAACATGGGGTCCAGACGGTGAGGAAACCTGATCTGACTGTGTGAGTGTGGAGTGTGCACGGAGTCAAGCAGGGCACCCATCAGCTCACTGCAGCTGTCCACTGCCAAGGGGCCTCAGTTCCAGCTCAGGTGGTGCAGTTGTGACTGCCAGAGTGGCTCCTGGATGGTCGGACAGGGAAGTTTCCTTAACAACAGGGCAGAGCTTGGCTTGCTATCCAATTAGTCTGGCTTTGAATAATTCCCACCCTTCTATAGTGTGAGACTGCAACAAATACATGAGACACTAGGAGCCTTTGGTTGCTCATAATCCAAGATCAGTTTCAGACAGCTTGTCATCTGGAGTTATTAAAGCTTTATGGATATAAAAATATGTATCTACAAAATAGCGGTATCAAGTGTTGGTAGATAAAGCGGAAATGGTTTTATGATTGTGATTACACAAACTATGTAAGCATATTTCAGGACACTTAATTCTCCATTTTTATGCTACAATAAGGAATTTCATGTGCAGTTATCAGTTGTAAAAGTATTGAACTAGTTTATCCTTTTGTGTCATTACTCACTGTGACTATACAGCAGAAGATTCTCATGTTATTTACCTTTATAGATTAACAGTGACATTTTACTGCTAGCAGGCTGACGTGATTACATCAAATCACCATTTCTCAGCTATCTTTCATGATGCCCTAAAGACTTTCCAATTAATGAATGTACATACTACAACACAAGTGTACTAATAAAAGGCTGGTTTATTCCTTAGTTTTAAGTTGATTTTTGTAGACCTCTAACAGAATCTGGTACACAGGACTCAAAAGACTGTGGTTAAAAATGATGTTGAACTGTGAAACAGGCTAAACTATCTCACATAGTTCAATTTTACAGGCAGAAGTGATTTTTGCTTACTAATAGAATTTCTGCTCATTCCGAAATATCTCTATTCTGGAAAAACTCCAAGACTTTTACAATATTTGGATGCACATAGTTAAGAAAGCCTTGTCATCACAGCACACAGACTTGTTCATTCGACTTGTTTGCTGCAGCCATAACACATTCTCATTCTAACTACTGCTATTTTTCAGCCAATATCTCATTCCATTTAACCACGAAAACAGGAGCTTACCTCAACTACCTTTCGTTCCACCTCTGCACCATTGATGTAGTAAACATCTGTTATAACACGCGTGACAACAGTGCGCACTTCTCGAATGGTTCGCACATGGCGACGCTGAACTCGCCCTTTGGGTGGGTGAAGAAGGTTAAATTCCTCCTCTCCCTGTAACAAAGAGGATACAGTAAAAACAAAACAGACCACAACAAAAAGCAAACTATTTCTGAGTAGGGCTACCTCTGCGCTACAGCTTCTTCATACCATGCTAAAGTACAGGAGTAGGGAACCTTTAGGCATCTTGTTACAAATTAGATGCAACAACACAAGAGACCCTAAACAAAGGAGAACTGAACACATTTTGCTGACGAGTAGAGAAAGGGAAATCATAGCAGTCCAAGGAGGAAACAGCAAACTTGTTTAGTGTGGCTTCCAATACTCTTTGATTGAGTAGACTCTCAGACATATCACATCAATCTTGCACTTTTTATGGCCCTGTTAATCTCCTATTTCCCACAGGACACATTAGTCTTAACTCAGGCTTAGTAAAAAATCATTTTTCTAGTCTTTCTGTTAANTTCGAGGTCTCTCCTTGGAGGCACCAGCTCAAGCTGTTATTTTGTTATTTAGTTATTGCAACAAAATTATTTTAAGGATCCAGATGTCTGAGACTCTGCCATGGGAAACATGGGGTCCAGACGGTGAGGAAACCTGATCTGACTGTGTGAGTGTGGAGTGTGCACGGAGTCAAGCAGGGCACCCATCAGCTCACTGCAGCTGTCCACTGCCAAGGGGCCTCAGTTCCAGCTCAGGTGGTGCAGTTGTGACTGCCAGAGTGGCTCCTGGATGGTCGGACAGGGAAGTTTCCTTAACAACAGGGCAGAGCTTGGCTTGCTATCCAATTAGTCTGGCTTTGAATAATTCCCACCCTTCTATAGTGTGAGACTGCAACAAATACATGAGACACTAGGAGCCTTTGGTTGCTCATAATCCAAGATCAGTTTCAGACAGCTTGTCATCTGGAGTTATTAAAGCTTTATGGATATAAAAATATGTATCTACAAAATAGTGGTATCAAGTGTTGGTAGATAAAGCAGAAATGGTTTTATGATTGTGATTACACAAACTATGTAAGCATATTTCAGGACACTTAATTCTCCATTTTTATGCTACAATAAGGAATTTCATGTGCAGTTATCAGTTGTAAAAGTATTGAACTAGTTTATCCTTTTGTGTCATTACTCACTGTGACTATACAGCAGAAGATTCTCATGTTATTTACCTTTATAGATTAACAGTGACATTTTACTGCTAGCAGGCTGACGTGATTACATCAAATCACCATTTCTCAGCTATCTTTCATGATGCCCTAAAGACTTTCCAATTAATGAATGTACATACTACAACACAAGTGTACTAATAAAAGGCTGGTTTATTCCTTAGTTTTAAGTTGATTTTTGTAGACCTCTTACAGAATCTGGTACACAGGACTCAAAAGACTGTGGTTAAAAATGATGTTGAACTGTGAAACAGGCTAAACTATCTCACATAGTTCAATTTTACAGGCAGAAGTGATTTTTGCTTACTAATAGAATTTCTGCTCATTCCGAAATATCTCTATTCTGGAAAAACTCCAAGACTTTTACAATATTTGGATGCACATAGTTAAGAAAGCCTTGTCATCACAGCACACAGACTTGTTCATTCGACTTGTTTGCTGCAGCCATAACACATTCTCATTCTAACTACTGCTATTTTTCAGCCAATATCTCATTCCACTTAACCACGAAAACAGGAGCTTACCTCAACTACCTTTCGTTCCACCTCTGCACCATTGATGTAGTAAACATCTGTTATAACACGCGTGACAACAGTGCGCACTTCTCGAATGGTTCGCACATGGCGACGCTGAACTCGCCCTTTGGGTGGGTGAAGAAGGTTAAATTCCTCCTCTCCCTGTAACAAAGAGGATACAGTAAAAACAAAACAGACCACAACAAAAAGCAAACTATTTCTGAGTAGGGCTACCTCTGCGCTACAGCTTCTTCATACCATGCTAAAGTACAGGAGTAGGGAACCTTTAGGCATCTTGTTACAAATTAGATGCAACAACACAAGAGACCCTAAACAAAGGAGAACTGAACACATTTTGCTGACGAGTAGAGAAAGGGAAATCATAGCAGTCCAAGGAGGAAACAGCAAACTTGTTTAGTGTGGCTTCCAATACTCTTTGATTGAGTAGACTCTCAGACATATCACATCAATCTTGCACTTTTTATGGCCCTGTTAATCTCCTATTTCCCACAGGACACATTAGTCTTAACTCAGGCTTAGTAAAAAATCATTTTTCTAGTCTTTCTGTTAATAAAAAAATATACAAACTGTAACAGCCAAGCAGTGGAGGTTTTTGAGTCTCCAGTACTTTCTGAAATACTAATTTGAAGTTATTAATCTTGTTAGAATGTTTCTCTGGAGGAGTTCCCCCTTCATGTGTTTACCCATTGACATCAGACGGAATGAGAGAACAAACCATCAGAAGTTGGTTGGTGCAAAACAGAAAGCATCAAACCCTTCACTCAAAATTTCATGCAACTCCCATCTCCAGCCAACAAAAAGTGAAAAAAATTTCACAGTGTTAACTATATCTGCACCCAGAAAAATCCCAACCCCAAACAAAAACAATCAACCAACCAATCAAAACTTGTCACATTTTTCCAGAAGATATATATGGAGACATTTACTTCCCAAATTTATGCTGCCCAGTGAGTACTGCTACTTCAGCAGTCGATTCAGGACAGCTTGTGACATTAACATTTTAAAGTGGTTCTTTGCCTCTTTTCAACAGAGAACCAACTGTTAGTGAATTTACTGGGTGAAGGGATACTTTACTGTCCTGAAGCAGTTAAATACAGGCAGCCCTCATCCCACCTGACTGTGCAAAGAGTCCGTGTCATCTCCAGAGGCATTGACAAGCTTTTCCCCACTCTCGTCGGTTTGAATGTTCGCATCTTGTCGCCCAGGTCTTTGCCCAGACATACTGGTTCCCATTTCCACCTGTCCACAGATGTCTTCTGATGTTTGTGTTGCTGTTGTAACAGTTGTTGGGGTAAAAAGATAGTCTGCTGTAGTCTGGATCTCTTTATTCCTGGTGTTTTCCCACCTCTCTTGACTTTGATCAACTTTAACAGCCTTACTTTGTTTTCTCTGCATTCTTCTCCCGTCTTCTACCTGAGTGCTTACAACATCAGTCTCCATAGACTCTCCATCGTCTGCACCAGAAGATTGTTGATGGCAGTCCTGCTGCATCCTCTGAGGAGTTAGGATCTGTCTACCACTGCCATCTGCCTTGTGTTGCTGGCACTGCCAATCACTGGAATTTGTATGTAACTCAGCATCTTCTTGTGTGCCAGGAAAAATGAACCGATCCCCCCTGCAAACCAGTTACACAAAGATCAAAGCTATGGATTAAGGAAACAAGACAACCAATATGCTGCCACTCAAGTGAAAGCAGTATTAAAAAACCCCCACCCTGGCAGTCACTCAATTGCTTCTTATGATTCCACAGAACTCAGAGTTCAAATAACACAAAAACCTTTCAATACTCCTCAAGTCATACACAGGGTAGTAAAACGTATGGTTGACACTGTACAGAACTAGTTGCTTTTTGAAATACAAAATTTCTTGCTACACTCCACACATTAGGCACCAACTATGCAACTTGCTTCCAGAAGCATGTAATCTTGAAGTTACTTCAGGCTGCTCCAGTGCTTGATTGGCTTGAAACTGATAATCCCATGTAGCAAGGAGACCCAGCAGCATACACACAAATGCTGTCTAATGTTTTCATTAGAATTTGTCTGCTCTGCCAAAGTACTGCCTCTGTCAGGCACTGTATGGGACACTATACTGAGCCCTACTGGAAGCATATATTTGGCTTCCCTTGGGTACTTGAGGATTTTGAGGAGTGACTGTCTTCCCTTCTGGCTGTGCCTCATCCAGCATTGGAACTCCCTATTTGTTATGGTCTTTAATAACAATGTTGAAACTTAGGTTATTCTTTCTACATAGACCAAGACCTCACTGTCCCATCAAAAGACAGAATGGAAAACACTGAAGAAGCAGGTTTTTACTTCTAGTTCTGCAGGCAGCACCCTCACCACCATAACATATGCAGCTGTACAGTCCCTTGCAAAGCAACCAGAGAAAGCAAAAATTGATGGATGCAGAAGGGGGACAATAGCAGCAGCAACAACAAACAAACAAAACTGGTCAGAAGACCTTAGAAGAGGAGACAGAAAAGGTATTTAAACAGCCTTAAATATGATCTCAATTTCCTCAAGCCCAAGACTTCACTGAAGCATATCAGTCTTCTGGAATCACATGGCTGCTCAGTCAAAAGGTAAGCCTGATTACCATGTGAGACACAAACATACAGATTTAGTATACTTACCCCATTGTCCCCAACCTTCTAAGTCACCCAAAGAAAATGGCTTAGTGCAATTTCTTTGATGTAGAAAACGCACATGTGGATATAAATCCAACCAGGACTGGCAGGCAAAGACTGTGAGGAGTTACCTAAACGGAGAAGTGGAAAGACCATGACCTCTGGCCTCATCCTCTCGACGAACTTCACAGACACGACTAAACACAGATGATGCTTTCTGGGAGCTAGCAGTGCAGATTTAAAACAAACAAACAAACAAACAAAAATGCATCAGGAAGTGAGAAAAACCCTTATACAGCAAAACAAGAATTCTCTAGCCCCTTGTGAAAGCAACAAAGAGTATTGAGTTTATTGACCTACACAGCCACAGAATGAGTGAGATGATCTGTCTCAAAGATCAAGAAAGAAGCTGCAACTGCACAAGCATTTCTGTCATTTCTGCAGACACCCTAACAGCCAAGAGCAATGGAACAATTCTGGAAAACATTGGTGAGAAACTGCAGCACTATCAGGAGTTTCAGCATCTACTACCTCTGGTACCCACCAGAAGACACAGTTAGACCCTTTGTGGATTATTTCTCAGGAATTTCATGACACCGCATAAATACTGGGAATGACAGACAAAGCAGACCCTGAGAGTTCATCCCATACCTACAAAGGCAACCCATCCTCAACCAGAGAGAAATGACTATCACTCATCCTCAGCATTGAGGCACGATTAGCACCTATCATGCAATCCTGTAACAAGTGATACTGAGTTTATTCCTAAATTTTCTCACTACTTCAAACCACTATGCTTCACTCGGATGACTACAGGTCACTGTCTTCCTACTCAGATTCCTATTAATACTTACAAACATTACTTCCTGCAAGCTAAAATCAAGCAATGCTAAACATTAAATGTGAGGTAAGATAGACACATACAAATCAAAAGACCAAGGGAATAACTCAGTGTTTTGGTCAACATGTTAACCTGTGATTTCATAACCATGAACTGATTATGCTTCTATCAGCTTTATGCCAAAAAGACAATTCTCTTTCAGAACTTCTCAGAGATTCTTTGCAAAAAGTTGCACCATGAAAGAAAGGAGAAACCCATATATTTGAAATTTAAGAGATGGATAAGGCAGACTCGCATTCCAGATTGCACAAGACACAGATTTCTGGCTTTGACTACAATCAGATGGAGCAAAATGCTGGCATTAGTAGGAACCACAGAGCCCATAATGAACAAACAAGTGGGGTTCCCACTTTGCCTATGTAACTAAAACCTGCTGCAAGAGCTAACGTCATGTCTACTGCTAAAAATGTTCTTTGCTTCTGCATCTCCTTCTAACGTTTTTCCCCTGCGGCTGATAATGTGTGGAAAAAAAATCTACCCAGACCTTTGTATTAAGTCTGCCCAGCAAGAAGCCCAGTTACCTGGCAGCAGCCTCAGCAGCAGCAGAGGATCCGTCTTTCCTGTCACTGGCTGCAGGCTCTGAAACAAGAAGGAAGGGAAGGATGATTTTGCCATCACCCAAAAAGACTCTTCTGACCTTTCCCAGCTCCATACGCTCAGTGAAGAGAGGCTGAGCAACACTGGACAAAGGGTGCCCAGGCTTCCCTGTCCCACTTCTCAGAACAGACCTAAGTTTATACAAGTCTTAGACTATTAGATTGAATGTCACTGTTCCAATTAAAATCCTGTCAAACTTCTTTTTGTCCAGATTATGGACAGGTCCAGAGAAAGCAACAAAGATGATGAGAGGACTGGAGCATCCCTCCTACAAAGGCAAGCTGAGAAAGCTGGGGTTGTTCAGCCTGGAGAAGAGAAGACTCCAGGGACACCTCATTGTGGCCTTTCAGTACTTAAAAGGGGGCTTATTAAAAAAAAAGGGAGAGAGAGTTTTTCTATGGGCAGATAGTGACAGGACAAGGAGAAACAAATGAAAAGACAAGAGATTTAGATTAGATGTTAGGAAGAAATTCTTCCCTGTAAGGATGGTGATACACTTTCACATGTTGCCTGGAGAAGCTGTGGCTGCCCCAACTCTGGAAGTGTTCAAGGCCAGGCTGGATGGGGCTTGGAGCAACCTGGCCTACTGAAAGGTGTCTCTGCCTATGGCAGGGGGAGTTGGTACTAGATGATTGCTACGGTCCCTTCCAACCCAAACCATTCTATGATTATACTTTCTTTTATATATATATATTTATTTTTATATATATACCTCTTTTCCCTCCCGACACAATCAAACTTCACTTTGTGTCCTGTGTACCACTGCCACTACACATCTCAATTTTTAGTCTGCTGGAAATACCTTTCCTCACAACAGAGGCCTCTCCTCTCACTCCATCCTTGCTTAGAGCATTGCAGAAACAGAGAAACAAATTTAAGTGACACTGCCCAAAAAGAAAAATGAGAAAAATTACAGGGACTCAGAGACTGTCTCGGGGAATGCCACAGAGAGGTTTTGAGTTAGGGCTGAGATCAAGTAGGGCCTATACATTCCAGGGTTCATCCTCTTACTTTCTAAGCTGAATGGCAAGGACTCCTCACTCCCATCATTCGCAGGGGTAACAGGGTTCATTCGCAGAGAAAGTTTTGCATCTGACTCAGGAACCACACCGGACTCTCCTTTCTCACACACTTCTGACACATCTGCTGATACCACTGCACTTTCCACAGTGACATTGTTGGTCCCCATTGTGCCCTCTGTTGTAACATCACTGGTTGTTATAGTGCTGTCTGGGCAAGTATCATCCACTGAAAACAGAAAAACAAAAACAAGAAGCAAGAAGTAGCTACTGTCATTCACATTGCCGGGGTTGAGGTCCTAGTTTTGGTTTGAAGACACTTCACTGCATGCATTATTAGTAATGCCGCAGCAGTGGAAATTTCTTTATAGAGATCTGAAGCATGAAAATTCTGTAGCACAGGTATTATCCTTAGTTTGTGACAGAATAATTTACTACTACCCAAGCAGAACAGACTTCCTTTCATCTAGCACTTGCAAGGTGCTGTTTTGTGAACCTAGCAGAGAAAGTCCTGATAAAAGATGATGAATACTGGAAGCAATCTTCTTGTAGCCTAAGCTCTTTTGCTACTCAGAAGGCTCTTTCACATTCTTTAATGGAGTGGTATGCAGGACCACAGTGAGCTCAAGGAAGACGTGCTCCGTACCACCCTGTACTCAGGGAGCAAACGCCTTCGCTACAGACTGAGAAAATATGACAAGGAAACTGTGGGGACAGGGTAAGCCCTCCTCATAGAATGGGAATGTAGTCATGTTTTTTGCCAAGGTAGGTTTGAGTTATCTTATTAGATCCCGCGCCAAGAATCAAAAGCTCCCAGGCTTTCATTGCAGAACAGAGCCATTCGGGTCAAACTCACCAATTGGTGTGCTGTGTCTCCTGGGTCCCATTTTGAGATGGTCAGTAAGAGGTGGTGTTATGCTAGTTAAGGACTGAATGGCATCACCCTCTTTAGGCAAAGTAAAATGAAACGGGGTTCCTAAAAGACACAGAGCGCAAGAATTAGTCATTTCAAGGGTCTACTTTAGTTCAAATATCAAAAGCACAGGTTCACCATGCTGGGGAAATAGGGAAAAGCATAACACTGGTGCTGTACAAAACCCCCCTGAACAGCTGATCTAACTGATATTCCTCACATTTTGTGGGGAAAACCTCTCTCAGTGAAAATCTGGACTGTGGTCAACTTGATGCAGCTGTTCCCAGGTGCTAGATAAAAGGGAGACTAAATATCCTGACATGAATAGGACTTTTACAGAATGCAGCTTTGCTTCAGAGACGCTCAGGATTTTCCACAGAAAAGGGAGATGAGGTCAAAAACAGAAATGAAAGTTAGGACAGAAATGAATTGGCAGAGCTACATGTTGCCTGAATTGATAACCTAAAACTTACACAGAATGATGGCTGAGGTGGCCTATCCCATCAGGGAAACCATGCCTTTGTGGATTTACTATGCACAGATCTTGCAGGATTTAACAAATAAAATAAATCAAAAACCTAGTAAAATGCTCTTTCCTTTTGCCTCATCCCATGCATTTATTTGCAAACTTTAAACGTCACAGGGAAGTAATTTGCATAATCCTCTCATAGGAAAATACCCTATCAGCACAGTTATGTATCATCTGTTTGAAAACGAAAAACCATCACCTCTCTGGCTATCACAAGCTTTAAAGACATGGTTGAGCAACTGCAACATCCTGAAGACCACCCTGAAGAGTCATGACAGTACCTGCTGAGCCACAGCTTGCGTGCAAGTGAAAAGCCATTCTACTTTAAAATAATCTCAAGAAAAAAATTGCTATATTAGTTTCTAGCTCAAAGTTGCTCTGTATACCCCCACAAAGAAAATTCTCCTCTGAGAATGAAAAAAAAGGAAAAAGAAAATAAGGAGACCTTCAAGAGGGAAAGTACTGACTACCACACACCCTATTCCTTTCAAGGACCCTGCTGTTGTTGTTTCTTGAGTGGAGGAAAAGTCACAAAAATCCCTGAACATTGCCAAGGTCACAACATTTTAAGTTCTTCAAGCTGCCCAGTGTTTCTACCATAAAGTAGTGAGAGTAAGGAACAAGAATTACACCACAGGGGAAAACAGCAAAGTCATGTTCTGCAAATAACACAGTAAGCTGTAGTGCTGCTCTTAAGAGAGACTGCTCAACTTGCATCCAATATCAGTGCTCCCTGAAAACACTAAGGATTGTATACAGCTCTCCTTGACATTATTCAAAATATACACCTGAGAGCTACTAACCTAAATTCACTTACCACTGGAAGGACTGGGGGATTTAGGAGTTGCCTTCTCCTGTGGCTGCATCTGCTCTTCCTGCTCCAGATTCCTTGTCATAACAGTATCCTCCATATTCTTTGGCACCTGATTCTCGTGCTGAATCACTCGTGTTTCAACCCCTGTCTCTTGAAGTGATGGCTGATTGCTTTTTACCATTACCCGTCCCAATTCTGAACAACCTGGATGGTTTTTGGCACACAATGCCACTTCCGATTGAGCATCACTCTTTAACTTTGGAAACAAATGGTTGTGCTGCTCCAGTAACTCCCCTACAGAAGGTTTAGCTAAAACTTCATTGGGCTTTGCCATGTTTTCTGCAACAGCCTCAAAGGACAGTTTATCCACGTTCTTTGCCTCCCCAGTGTCAAAAGTACAACCTTTCAAAGCTTCTTTTCCCTGACATTCTGGCCCAATGTTTTCTAATTCCTGGGCTACATTGTTGCTATTTTTACAAGAATCAGCAAATTTCACTTCCATATCTTCATGACACTGTCCTTCCCTTTCAAGAATAAACCTATGAGAAAGTGTTATACTGACAAGAGACCTATCTTCCTTTATTTGCTTCTCTTTTACTTGGAGTTCTTCATGTTCTTCACACTGGGTCTCAGGAACTGCCTCAGGTTTAGAAGTCTCTTGAGCATAGGATGAAATCTCAGGCAGACCAGACTGATCTGCAGCAGCCTGACTTCCAGAAACACATTTGATCTCCCGATGAACTGTAGGGGCTAATGGCCCATCTCCTGCAACACCTGCACTAACAAACTGTCCTACAGGCATTTCTGTAGTCTCTACATCCTCCTTTTTTGTGTTTTCAGAGTTTTCAGAGGGTGCTTGATCACCTGCATTCACTTTCAGTTTTATTTTGTCATTCTTCACAGAACAGAGTCTTGAGTCTGAGGTCTTGCATTCAGAAATCCTCTCTACCTGTGTGGTCTCACTGTCTTGGCCTGTGTTCAGAGAGCCTGAACTGACATCCGTATTTGTGGGCTGGCTACATGCACTTGCAGAAAGCATCAGTTCACAGGACTCAGGAGGCTGTGACACAGAGTCATTTGTAGACATCTTCGACAAAGCATCTGTGGATCCAGAGAGATCTCCTGGTAAGCATAAAGGGGTTAAAGCAGCAGGTTTTTCTTCTCCTTCATGCTTCTTCTCTGGACTCTGAGTTGGAACAAAGATATCCTAAAATGAAAAAAAGTGGGACATGAATTATTAGGGCATCCCACGTAGGATTGTTTGTTTATTATTCCTAAAACATTACACTGGATTATGGAGCAGAGCAAGTTTAGGCCAAAACTAGGTTAAAAAAATAACCAATGGAAACAAAAAACAAACATCCAAAACTTTTTTCCCCACACATTTATATGAGCCATGATTGAAATGTTTTTGCTGAGAAAAATTATCACCACACATTACTATTTAGTACGTCAGTGGCAAAGTCAGACACAATCCTTGGTACCTTTCACTACCAAATCACATAATACAGGGCAAATACGGCAAATTAATTGCTATTTTCACTTGACCAACCAAAGGTTCTGGAAAGATTCTCTGTGATATCTATTATATTAGTACAAATGCTGCTTTCAGCTAAGGAGAAGCACTGCTTCAACTAGTGAAGTTTCTAGCAAGTTCATGAAATTCATAATATTCAGGTATAAACCCACAAAATGTCTGTTAAATCCTTTTGAACAGTTATAATTTCCAGAATCAAAATGCACAAAAGAAACAACAGATAGCAAGAATAAGCAACTTGGAAAATGCAGTAAATAAATTCTAGCCTTGTAGGAGAATACAAATGCTTTATTACGGAACAGCTTCCCTTTCTCCATGAAAAATGATGCTAAGGTGTGGCCTGATAAAAGACTAATTTATGATGCAGTTTGAGATGCAGGATGCCCTGTTCAGCATAAGAAGGCAGCACAGTCTAAGACAACAGCTTCTATGTTCTGTAACTCACTATGCCCTCTTAAGCTGTTCTGCATTTTCTCTGCAGGAAAAACTGCCACACAGTATGACTAATATGTAACTGTGACTGGTGGGAACAGGGAGGCTCATGAGAACCAGCTTAGTAGGGAGGCTCAACACAAAAGAACAGAGGTTGACTTAAACACATCTTTTGCATCAGCCATATAAACACCTCAGAAAAAATATTTACATGAACCCTTACATGAGAGAACTCTGGTTGTGATGGTATAGGTAAAGATCCTGGAAAGAAGGCTGGGGCACTCTGGGACACTGGAGTTGAAGCCTGTGGCTGGACAAGAGGTCTTGGAGGGATACTCGGGAGGGCCATCTCCACCAGCACATCTCTCTGCTTTTGTATCAGTTCTCTTCCTTCTGCAGGGATAGATGTATCCATCTGTTCATCTGGTATGAAAGAGCAGAAAAGATGTTGGTACTAAATTCTTGTGTTATACCTAAATTTCCAACATGCTGTTAAAAGATTTGCCTTCAGCGGTGTACTCAACTTTGTAAAATCTTGTCTCCAGGAACATTCTTTTTGAAGGGAAAAAAAAAATCAACAAAAACATCCATATTCTTACTTTCAAAGGGGGAAGCAAGTGTTTTGTTACAAATTCATGTGACTATTTTGCTACAGGTCTAGAACTTCTACAATTAGAAAAAAGTGGCTGAAATTTATAAAAAAGCATTTTTCTGAGGTATTTCTTTTTCTTTTGCTATCTTCATTAAAATGCAACTAAATTCAGACCCCAGCCAACAAAATATCTGTTCTAACAGCAGTTCACATTCTGTGACAGGAATCTCACAGAAAGGAATAGTTGATTTTGTATCATACTAAAAATCTGCACGGATGGATATCTTATCCCTGATGGTAAATGGGTGCTTAGAGAAAATACTTAACAACCAAGGTATCTATCAAATCACTTCTCTTTAGGCATGACATTCTACGATACACACTTACAGCATATGAAAGGTTTTACAAATATTGTGCAAGTTGTCTATATTAAGGTATAATAACTTATATGATTAATTCTTACCTGTCCTTCCTATTGCCCTAACAGTATAGACTTAATGCAGGTATCTGCCTGTAGCAAGAATGGCTTGTCCCTAAAGAAGGAAGAGAATTGCCAGCAGCAATCTGTATGCCATACAAAGCATTTCCCATCTTTCAAGTGAAGTGGGACTAGTCAACAGAACCAATTTTATTATGATAGCTATGCAAGAAATACCAATAGTAGATAGAGAATATAGAGAATTATAAACAACAGAGCCATAAATAGGGATCTCCCTTCATCTACCCCTTCACTGTTCTCAGTTCTGCTTTACTCTTTAAATATAATTTTAACAGGTTTTGAAAAGGCTGCAAGCTCTGACTAAACTAGCACAGAGAAACACAACCACAGACAGTATGCAGAAAAATGTTACCTTTTGCTTGCTCCTGTTCAGTAGGACTGCTGGGGACAAGGGCATTGGATCCAAAGGGAACAGGAGGAGAAATAACTAGGCCTGAAGAGACACTGCAGACCAAAAGGAAACATGGAAATGAAAACCACACCTCACTAAAAAATGCATTAAGTTCTTCCCCTATCAAGCTCCAGCTTGTCACAATATGACTCTTCTCATGAGTGTCAGGTGTTCCACAGTCATGGATCACACGGCCACCATTAGTTCGTTTTATTGCAAAGTAAGGCCATGCTCCTCTCATAGTGCAAAATTAAAACACTGTTTAAAATCAAGCACAAGTCCTTGAATAATGAAGAGAATAAGGGGAATGCACTACTGCAATGAAATTCTTGAAATAGTTTGGGGATTTTTTGCTTACGTGGAATGATCCTCCTGTACAAGGAATGCCTGTCCAGAGAGCTGCAGGACTTGCAGGCTGCGGGCAGGGGTGCACGCCAGAGAACTTCCCTCTTCTACCCTGGGTATTGGACAGCCACTCCCTGCAGTGGCTTTGAACAGAAGGAAATAAAGACAGAAATACGGTTAATAACCACACTGATCAGAAAATTCTGAGGAATTAAACTCATGCTATTGCACAGCTCCTTCTCAGACAGGCAACAACAAGTTGATTTTCAGAGCTGGTGAAGGACTGCACATGAAAGTTCAGTATGTGAAATGTGAGCACAACATAGTTCAGAAGAAAAAGAAAACTTTGAACAGATTTTAGACTGTACAAGTCTTCCTACCTGAGAATTCTTTAAAAATCCCCAATGGCTCCAATATCAGCACATCTGATCCAGCACGAGAATGCAAATCTGGCAAGGCTCATGTAAGAAAAGATACCTTGCACTGACCACTGACTCAGTGTGAGAAGGTTGTTACTGAATCTTCTGGATACAGAAGGTTCATTCACAAGATCAGACCAGTATAGACACCACTTGGCACAAGTTTGCCTACACCACTTATCCACACTTTACATGGTGTGTCACTACAAAGGGTGAGCATTATTAGTTTCAGAAGAGGGTTAAAGTTGGGTTTTGGTTTTGCTCTTCAAGGGGCACAGAAAGAAAGGAAATTAAATGTATTTAACAAGCCAGTAACTGTTCTAACAGGAAGTGACATTTAGACATTGTTCCATACTATAGTGAATGAGGCTGTAGCCTTTTATTTCCATAGTGTACTCAATTTTAGCAGAAATCACATGAAAAATACTCACGGCACTCTACACCTTAAAACACTACATATCTGTAAAGATCAAGCAGGTATGATGCTTATAACTATCTCTGGGATGGACATTCTGGCTCTACTTATTGTTACCTGTTGCATGATTCTCAGGAAACATCTCTTCCTGAGTTGACAAGATATCCGACTCCTCATGACCAGAACCAAGGGATTCCTCAATTTCACTGGGGTCACTGACAGGCGTTTTCTTTCTGGTATGCTCTTCTGCTTCCTGCAAAGTTCTGGAAATGCAAAACACAGTCATTGACCTGAGAAATTCAAAACATGAAGCAAGACTACAATATTGTAAAGAAAATCTATCAGTAGCAGATGGAAGGTATTCATTCATGTATAACACAGGAAAAAAAAAGGAGAAAAGGAAGACCACTTCTCTTGACAAAGTAACATTTTCACTCTTGATAAGTTACACTTCCAGAATTGTTTTTTACGTTTTCTTCCAATCTAAGTGATGCTTAAATGGAATGCAGATTGTTCTACTGACTTCTATTCAATGCAGATTCTAGGAATTTCATTTTACCCCTTTAACGTTATTTTGTGGCAGAATATGATAATACAAGATGAGCTAATTATATAAATTTTATGCCAGATAGAATAAATACTATTCAACAAACTGAAGTTTCACACTTAAATTAAAACAATTAAAACCATAAAGCTTACAACAGCAAATACTCAAAAGCATCCTGAAATACCCAACACTTAGCCTCCAGATTTCTCCTTTGCAGCCAAAGCCCATTGTACAGTGATTAAGTTATTTCAAGATAACTTCTGTGACTTAAAATGAATTATCACTTCTAGTATATTCCAGTCATACCACTTCAAGAAAATTATTGGCATATTTTATTACGCAGTGAACTCACCCTAAAAACAAACCTATTGATATCTTTGTGTTTAGGAGTTTGACATCACATCTTTTCTCACCAAGGAATGCTGAGAGCACCCCTTAGTCAGCACTGCCGCAAAAAGGTCTCAGCAGTACTTCATCTTTCCCTTTACCTTTCTCTTTTGCCTTAAATCCTCTCCCACGTCTAAAAATCTAGTAAAAAAAGACACAAATCAGCTTACAGAATGTCCACAAGAGACCTATAAAGAAGACAGACTGTTTTACCTTCCAGACTTCTCTGCCTGGCTTTCCAAAGCAGTATGTGCTTCTGTGCTGGAGTCAGTTTCCGTGTTGTCCCCACGCGGTTCTAGGAAGAGAGAGATAAAAGAAAAATCTTTGTTACTCATGTCACCTGGATTAATATACAAATAAGAAAGTGTAGTTCTATAATTTACACAAATACCAAGGCAAGCCTTATATGAAAAAAAACTAAACTTGAACTATCTATGATAACAAGAAAAAAAAAAAAGATTAAGTTTTTACCAGGGAGGGAATTTAGTATCAGATTGTCTAAATATTCTGGAAACAAATTAGAAAAGAGAAGTGAAAGAATCAATGACAGCACTTGGACAGGTACAGGAAAACAAATAAATTAGCCCAAATGAAAGAGGGGGCAAAATTCTTTGCAACTACCACTGAGCTGTGAACTCATTTTTGAAAACTACTAACACTGTACTTCCCATCAAACAAACATAAAATTTATAATTTAAAAAAAACAGATAGAATCTACAGGGCAGGAAAAGGACACCTATGATCATTTTCACTTACCATATTCAGACTCGTTCTTCACAAGTCTGGAAGAAAGGACAGCAGGTCCAGAGGAACGCTGATGCCTACCATCTCCCTCATTGGGCACGAAGTCAGTCTCAAAGTCCTGGCTCTGTGAGAGCTCTAGAACTCCAAACTGCAGCTGTGACATGCCTGTATCTAACACCAGATATCCATTACAAATATATATATCAAAAGAAATGTCAAGAGCCATCTATCACTTTTACAAGGGCAAAAGATATACCCTCTAACATGCAAAGTATTTAGGCTATTGTTGAAACTCTAAATAAACTAACAGACTCTGATCTCGGCCGTACTAATTAAAATACAGTACCAGAAAAGGGACAGTGGCCATTAACTCAGAAATCAGTATTAATCAGCAAAGGTTTATGTAGTGCCATTAGGAACTGCAGCAGATTTTCTTTCCATGATGAGAAAATAATCCTGATAATACACAGCCTGTGTCTGAAAATCCTCTGATGACAAGGACCATTATGCCAGTTCATAACAAGGCTCCATTTCCTAACGATCACAATGCATCCCTGCCTCTTCTAAACCACCTTCAGTCTTGAAGATCCATTCTAACAATAATAATGAATCAACCTGTTTTGGTTTTTTTTCAAACATCAAAGCATACAAATAAACTTCCAGAAAAGGATGCCAATTTCTGATCTATTACTACCGGCACAATTACACCTGGTGAGACAAGTGAGCCAGCTCAACTGAAAAACTGCACAGACGGTGGGTCCGATCCAAAACCCAAAATCCCGACCTGAAATGGGGAAGTTACCTTCTACACACGGCGAAGAAGCACAGTCCTCAACATCACCTTCACTTCGTTCCCCGGCCTTTCCAAGGGCACTGCAACAGAGAGACTCGCCAACGTCGCGCAGGGGTTCCTGCAGGCTGCCTTCCCGCGGCTCGTGTGCCCAGGGGTCACTCGGCACCGACAAGGCGCTCCAAGCCCACCGCACCGCACGTCCCGGCCAGGGCCGAGCGCGGCCGCTACAGCACCGAGCCCGCCTTCTCGGCCTGTCCTCAGCACGAGAGAGATTTCAGCAGGCCGGAGAGGCGGCGGCCGAGAGCCTCCGGATGGCAGCTCCCGCGGCCCGGCCCACCCCACGTACCTGCTCTCCCCGTCGGGCGCTGGAGCCTCCTCCGCGACGCAGCCCCGCGGCCCAGAGGCGCTCGGGCGGGCCGGGCTCTCCATGGGCCCTGCAAGCACAGCGCCATCAGCGCGGCCGCGGTACCCTGACCCTCCGTGACCCCGCGCCCCGCCCTTACCTGCGAGTCGCTCCCGGGGCGCTCCGCCACCCGCGGCCGCCCGGCCACCGGCAGGACCGCAGACGATGTCCTGCAAGACAGAGGCAGGGGCCGCGTCAGAGCCGGGCCGGGCAAGGCCGGGCGGTGCTGCCACCACGCCGGGCGCTCACCAACACAGGGCTCGGGCTCTGCCGGGCCGGCAGCCGGCNGGCCCAGCACGCCGAGCCAAGCCCGCTCCGCGTCCGCCTCCGCCTCTCCGCCCTGGGGCTGCGAGTCCTCCACGATGAGGAGGGGCGTGTCCTGCTGCGAGAAACCAGGGTCCAGCTGGCTGCTCCCGCCGCGCTCCATGCAGGACGCCACAGGCTGCGCAGCCCCAGAGCCCGGCCCGGCCCTACGCCACCCGCCCGCCGCCCAACCCGGCCGCACTTCCCGCCGCCGCCATCTTGCCGCGCGCCGATTGGCGCGCGCGACCCGTCCGCCCCGCGCTGTTACCGGGGAGACGCGGCGGGAGGGGCGGGGGGGGGAGTGCGAGAACCGGCACCGGCACCGGCACCGAGCAGGATGGGCACCGAGACCGCCCCCGGAGCGGGAACGGCCGCGGGCTCGGAGCTGCGCCGCCCGCTCGGCGTCTCCGCCAGAGCCCAGGAGAGACAAAGAGCCTCGTGTCTTCCGTCCCGCCCGAGCCGGCGGAGCTCGCTCGAGCCCGAACGCAGCGACACGTGGCGGGCCAGGGCGGCGGAGGTGCGGGCCGGGCGCCGGGTTAGGGCCGGGAGGTGCCGCGCGGTGCCCTCCCCGATCCCCTTTTCATCAGAGGCACAAAACAGCCCCTTGCTCGGGCTCCGGCACGGATCGAGCACCACGTATCCCGGACAGCCACCGTCGGGTCCGTCCTTTCTTGGATATCACAGAAGAATGAAATCCGATTAATTTCCCTGTGTATATATGACTAAACGCTTATCGAAGAAGCCTTGCGCATTATTGTGACAGCATTGTTGTCTTTCCAGCATTCACCTTCTTGCCTAAAAAATAGCGAGTTTGAATAGCGTAATTTAAATCCACTTTTGCAAGTTCTCTTTTTTATTTCTGAACCTCTCTGTGTTTTGTAGATGAGAATTATGTATATTTTATTTTAAAATCTGTTGTAGAACCAAAACCACAGAATCCGAAAAAAATGGTACCTGGCCTGGAAGAAACTCTTATTATGCAACGTTATAGATAAAAGGTGTACATAGTGAAACTGTAAATATGAATATGTTACAAATTTTGTGTGTAATGTGAAATCCAAGTTTGCACATGCATGTTAAGAACATTAAACAGGCTACAAATATTTACAAATTGCTATACAGGAGGGATTCTTTAGTGGGTGGTTGTTTAAATCCCAGAAGTTGCTCCTTTGGTATATATTAAGCTGTATTATTGAAATGTTTTCTTAGAAGCGTTAACAGTTACCTTACAAAATTCACAGAGGATAATGAAGACTAGAAATGGCAAATGTGCCAGTCACTCTTTCTCAAAATTCCCCTCAAATTCTTGAAAACTTCGATAACAAATCCTTGGACAAGTTAGGTTTGTATCCAGAAGACAAGAAGGAGAGGAGTTAACAGCCGACATTGATCTCTAAAGACAAGGTGCGCAACATCGATCTGATACCTTATGTCAGAGCAACAGGACAGAAGTGGCAGAATAACAACTTTACTGTAATAAGACTTTTAGCAGTATCTATATGGGATTCTCATAAGCAAACTAGGGAAGCATAGCTGTGATGAAGTTTCAATAAGATAAGTAAAACACTTGTTTGGCATTCATCCTCAGGAAGTAATAATCGTCAGTTCAAAACAAGTGCATTTGAGTGAGGGTTTAAACGTCAGTGTGCTATTCCTAGTCCACCATTCTCTTTAATCCCGTTGGTCACAAAATAAGTACACTTATTAATCCACAAGCAATCTGAAATTGAGAAGGACTAGAAGTAGAAGAAAGTTTTTTTTAAATGAGCTGAAAAATGGACAAAGTACAATGCAGGTAAGAACAATATTATAAAAAATTAAATAACTGGCTGCACGAATTCAGGAAAGGGCTGCTGGGCTGTATGGTATTTCTGCAAAATAAAGCAATAGTGCCTCACAAACTCAGTCAGTGTCATGCTGCTGCCACAGAAAAAGGGCAAACAATAAGCGTTAGACTTGTGTGTGGTATGCATACCTTAAATGCATGAAGTAATTCTTGTACTCTACACTGGCACAGCCTAAAGTAAGCCCTGCATCTAGCAAGAAGATGGCAAAGGAATTGGTTATCATAGTATTCTCCAGATAGAAAAAAAGTTGATGGCAAATAATTTGTTTCTGAATAATATTCACAGTTTAGATGACAACTGAATTTGTTTTCGTGAACTGCGAGTAGGTGTAAATTTAAGACAATGCAGAAATAAGCAAAAATATTTTAAAAGTAAGGCTAAAGAAGTTCTAAAAATTATGCCATTTCTAACATTTAAGATTTTTTTTAAAGTAGTAACAAATGCATGTAGTTGATCTTGGTCTGAAATAGGAAGTTGGACTAGATTATCTCCAGAATTTTCCAGTCTTGTTTTTTTGCAATTCAATACTTTTGCATGAACCAGAATAGGACAAAATTGAGAGCTCAGTCCAGGTGGTCAAATTTGTAAATGCCAGATCTGTGTGTGTTTTAAAGGTGACTGCCCATTTTTTTGTGTTAATGTAATCTCACTTTTTCCAGCTTTATTATGCTATGAAAAGAAACACCCTGCTTTCTTTATAATATACATGTCTTCATTTAAATATTTCTTCTCAGCTGGCAGATTGCCTTTTTTCTGAATCTAATCATAAACTATGAACAGGGCATGGCTACCTTTGTCTAAGAAAGAATAAAAGAGCAAAATGTATCTTTGCTTCCTTTTGCTTCAAACAAAACATGTCCAACACCAGACTTTCAATGAATGAAGGTATGGTGGCTGTCTGATTTTTCATATTTGGAGGATTTTTCCAAATTTCTTGCATCTTACAGAGTTTGCAATAGTGAGCTGACACTATAGTTGATTTTAGTCCAAATACTCCTTTCCAATGCAGACCTCGAACTAGGGAAACCGAGAAACAGGACTGCTATTCGTCATTCTCATTTCTTGCGCTCTGAATCTTTCTTGCACTCCATGTCTCAGTGTAGCCCCAAGCCCCATCTTCAAAACTGGACAGTATTCCTAGAAAAAGGACCAAATTCCAGATCCTGATTTCAAATGGGAATTAGTTACAACAAACTAAGATACCCAACAAGATAGCTAAGCTTACTAAGAGAGTAAGGATGCTACTCGTCTTTGGAAAGGTTTAGGTTTTGTACTGTGTATGAAAATTATTATGATGCAGACGCATCTAAAAACTACCTGGCCAGTTTCCGTATGCATTATCCTCTGCGCAATGGCTTTGGGAGCAAATAGTGCCTGGCATTCACCGCTCTCGGTGGCCGTGAGTCCAGAGGCCCGGCGTGCTACCGACGGCGAGTCACCACGAGCCGCCGGTACAACACCCAAGTCCCCGGGAGGAGCTGAAGCGACCGCCGCCCTCCGCACTCGCTCCCGGACTGCGCCGGTCACGGCGCGGAGCTCCTCTGAACGTCCCGTCCCGCTCCGCCGGGGCGCTCCGAGCGCAGCGGCCGCGGCCCCGACGTCCCCCGAGTTGCCGCAGCCAGGGCTGCCCAGACGGGGCCTGCGGCGCCCCAGCGCTCCCGGGCCGGGCCGCGCCGCGGGGCTGTCCCGCTCTCCCTGCGGCACTCCGCGAAGAAAGCGAACGCGGGCGATGAAGACGGCGGCGGCCCGGCCCGGCCCGGCTCGCTCGCTTTAGCTGCTCCGGGCCGGTGAGCAAGACCGAGCCTGCCCCGCTGCCGTCTGGCAGGCGCCGCCGGCGGGACCCGCCCGCCCTCCGCACTGTCCCTGGCGTGCTCCTGCTCCCTCAGGCAAAGGCTCTTACCGCTAACGCGAGGTGTGCACGTCCTCAATTTGTCGAAGAGTGACCACAAGAAAATGTTCACTGTATGAATGCCACAACGAGAAAGGTCAGACATTCGATCATGCCGGACGGGGCTGTGATTGCCAGACCAAACTAACTTCTCAAGCATTCACTTTACTTACTTGCATATCACTTTGAACACTAGCAAGCTATTCAATCGCACAAAATGCACCACGAAATACTGCAATTAGGCTATTTCACTACAAGCCGGAATCATATAGTTTGCACCTTTTTCTGGAGAAATGTTGAAATCACTGCCCGACTTTACTGAGCGGGAGAAGTTGTGAAAGACATATGCACAATTACGGTGGAAAGTGTGGCATTATCATTTCTTTGCACTGCTCAGTAAGGCTGCTGGCAACCTACACAGTTTAGTCTGCAAAAAAATCTCAGTAATGTTCGATTTTTTATATTTGTACTTTGCCTGACCATTTCAGGTATATTATTTTGACTGGTTTTAGTTATGTGGAAAGATGAAAGAAAGAGGTATGGATTCTGAACAGTTTGTATTTAACATTTAATTGATTAAAAATCACCTCGGCTTCAAAGAAGGACTGCCATAAAAGTACGAATTAGTACCTTTCAAAGTCTGATAAACATGTTTTTAATTCCAAAGCTCTGTGTCACTTGACACAATGAATATACCTGATAATTTCATCAGCCCTTATATCCTAGCCTTGATCAGAGCTTTGTTCCAAATCGCACAGGAGACAGTATCTTGCCACACCTTCTGTAAGACAAAAATGGGAGGAATAGGAGTACTACTCTGATAAATCACCCATGGAGTTAAATAGAAACAAAAATGTGGTTTGGTCAAACTGAAAGGCTTAGCCCTCTGTCTGTTTCTCTATCTCACAATACATCCTGGAACTGTCAGTATAAACAACCATAAGGCTCCATCTGTACATAAAAGCACTCTCAATGCCGGGTTCTTCTGCTCCACATAAGAATGGCTGTGTTCACTATGGGACAGATCAAGCCCTGAACAAAGTCCCTTTAGGCAGTCACCTATTTTTCTCTGCTTCTTAGAAATGTCACAGCCAAAATGATACCATATTTCACCACCATTAAAGGCATTATCCTCACTTGGGTACTGTCACAGGTCTCTGATCCCCTGAAGTACTTTTATTCATTTGGAAATTTTTAGCTGGGAAGGACAGGAAGTAATCATCCCAGGCTAAAGGACTGAGGAATTGAAAGAGTATAGATTGTTCTTCTAATGATATTATGAAAAGCCTTTTTACACTATTTTGATCCTACTGTCTAAATCCATTTTTGTAAAGGTCATTTACCTGTGACTCGTTGTCCTTCAGTATGAGGTAATCCTTTAGTCTGCTTTTGCTACTCTCCTTCTGTGATGTTTGTCAGGACCTCTAATATCTGCATTCAGCCCAGTCAGCTTTTGATTTTCATGGGGGTGCCAGCTACTGCTGCAGTGCATGAAAGCAGAAGCTTACACCTTAATTGCTATACAGGTCTATTATATGGTTCTGGAGTGTGAATGTACAGGGAAAAGGAGGAATTTAGTAATCTGGAAATCCCTCATTTCACTGTCTCATCAGTGCACACTCACTAGGACTCAAGCCTTTTCTACTGCAATTCTACTGTGACCACAGACATCCCCAATTCACATTAGAAAGCAACAGAAATACCATCATTCTATGAACTGATGATACAGTAGAAGAATGCAAATGGATCACACAACCAGAATTAGTGTTTTAATTGTAAAGTCTTCCCCAGAACGTCTAGTCTCTGTGTTTGGATATTCTTTTTAAGCTTTCACTCCAGTTTGCATGTCTCCTGTTTCATTTCTCCTTGGCAGAAAGCCAGCTGGAAGAGCATCTCTGCACTGCAGTGAAAAGCTGCAGCTCTGGAAAGCTACCATGTCAAAAATAAGCAGCAAGTACTAAGACTGAATCACCTGAAAACAGAAGGTGTCAGATGGTATGAAAATATCTGAAAATCTTTCATCTTCATGTTTTGTTGTCATGTTTTCCCTCCATGATCTACAATCCTACTTTCACGATAGAATTTAAAGTGCACTAGCATTTATTTGCAGGTTTACTGCTTTATTTACATATTTACCTCTTCAGTGCAATCCTCTAAAACTAAATTATTGCTGCTGTGCAGGTTACAACACAGAGAAATAAATTAAACCCTTTTGATACATTAATTCTCCCTGTTTACAAGATTTGGTTCATAAAGCTCATAGACAGTGGTGTCACCACAGTTTAATGTGAAAAAGACCTATTGCATCATCTCCTAATTTATCTGTTGAGAGCTAGACCACCTTTTGATTTAAGATCTTAATTTGAGAAAACTCCATAAGCTAGTAACACCAGCTGTAGCCTGCAGAGATAATTATTTTGTGTTTTTCTCTCTTTCTGTGGTTGTTTTCTTTCCTGACTATCTTTTGTCAGTCCTGTGACACTACAGATTCACATACGCTTGCCAAAATGCTGACTCTGAACCTTCTGAAGTTTCAACTGCAGTCTTGGTGGGTACAAAAGAATGAGAGGGCAGGATGCTGACTTATCTGCCCATTGAGCTCCTAAACTATAGCTCACCTGTGGAAATCCTGTGGACTGCAGGGGCAGAACCTGACACTGTTTTAGGAAATGCTGCACATTGTTGCTGACTTGTGTCATTTTATAATAGCTGGGTTGCTTTTCCACCCGACTGCATTGGCACAGTGTGGTCCTTCCTTTTCTGTCAGAAAAGACATGGAGTTTTCTACCTGAAACTACTTTTTGGTGGCTCTCCCTTGTTCAGCCTGTAGAAGTCTCATACTTCAGGGCTGCTCAGCTTTCGCACATAGAATCATAGGATCACCAGGGTTGGAAGAGACCTTCAAGACCATCCAGTCCAACCATCCACCCAGCACTACCACTGTAACCTCTAAACCACATCACCCAGAACCAGATCCAGATGCCTCTTGAACACCTCTGGGGGTGGTGACTCCACCACTTCCCTGGGCAACCTGTTCCAATGCCTGGCCACTCTGACAGCGAAAACAATTTTTCTAATATCTAATCCAGATCTCTTCTGTCTCACCTTAAGGCCATCTGCATTGAACTGCTTTGGAGCTGTGGCTGGCCAGAACTGTGAGCAACAAGGACTTGTGCCCAAAGTTAGGGCCTCTCAGGTCACCCCAGACAGTAAGAACTCCTGCCTACACCATGGCCTGCCAGTATGGCCATGGACAGCTCACATCAGCTTTGCACTGGTAGCTAGCAAAGTTTCAGATTGTTCTTGTATCTCATGTGTCTGGAATCCAGGAAATCCCATGACTTACTGCTGGAGACCATTACACTTGCTTTTAATTGAACAGAACGAAGAACCACCAGGAAGGGACCTGCTCAGTGCCAAGCGATAGAGGAGAGATAAGGAAGGCGAATGACACTGCCAAGCCTCGGAATCTTTAGAACTGTTGTCTTCCATGACTTTATTGTGGGTATCGCAACAACTCAACACCAAGCATTTAAAATTCTCCGTGGATTTCTGTATTTAAGTAACTAAATTCTAAACTAAACTATAAACCAACACCCCTTTGCCCCCGAATTGTTCTTTCAAAGGTCTGAGCCCCGCTCACGGTTTTGAGCATCCGAGCTGGTCGCTGTACCGCTCTGCCCATCTTGACGGAAGGAACTAAGACCCCGCGCTCACCGGCAGCCGCCGTGCCGGCACGACCTGCCT
>VZRS01003501.1:37872-142831 GCA_013398055.1 Ifrita kowaldi
CCGGCGCAGTGCGGGGCCGGTCTCTGCGGCGTCAGGCGGCGTACGGTTTTTTTTCTCCCCTATCATTGCTTTACATATATTAGTGACATGCAGTTAACGCAGTTTTCGAACGTCTTAAAGCTTGAAGGCATTTCATGGTTCTCTTTCCTCTCAGTCTTTATTTTATTAGTGGGTTGGTAGATTACATCTTATTTCCATCTTACCCCAAAATTCTGTCTTGTGGGAGGAATTGTCTTGCTGGACTGTTCACTGTGGTCCTAGGGATGGCTGTGAACAGGGGTCTGTTGAGGTATGGCCTCTTCCTGTCTATAGGGCAACTGCGTGGACCAGAGTGAGGGAGGACAAGCCACACAGTGAACTGCTTCAGGAATGACACAATGCAGGACAGGCCTGCCATAACATTTTTCTCCTCTGTTATCTGTATGTTAGTAACACCCAGAGGCCTTGGCAATGAATTAGTCTTTGTATATTAGATGCAGTGTGGTTCAGAAGTAAGGGGAAATGAGGTGGTGAGATGATAGTTCTTCCTTTGTGGCAGTTTCTGATAGTTTATGAAAAAAAGGCAAAGGAGAGCTGATCAACTACATCAGAACCTTAAGGGAATCCCTGTTCTAATAAGCAGTTAGTACCCCTTTGAGAAATAAAGTAACAGCCTTCTGACTCTGCATTCACTCCTCCCCTCAGCCCCCCATTTCCCAGGCACGTTGGTTTGAAATATGCCAGGGATAACAGTCATAACTATTGGCCAAACTGTATTATTCAGAGATAATTCTGTGACTGTTTTCTTCTATAGCATCAGCAGTACTGATGAACAGATGGACAGTGCCATTTAAGGAAGGGGTGGGTGTAAAAATGTTGAACATTGTCCAATTTCTTCACTTCAGCATCTTTTCCAGCTACCTCTGTTGGCAGGCCACTTACAAGCTTCTACATGAGGAGTGTTTCATTCCCTTTTCCAAGGGATGGCTTTAGTCAGGAGTGGTAGATCTGATTATGACCATCTGGCCTCTGAAAGACCTTCTTTGAAGGGGCCACTTCTGCTTCCTGCACAGCAGGGTGCTCATCTTCACTTGGCACTTCACTGAACTAATGTGCCAACCTACATCCTTACCCGTTCTCTGAATCTTTGAAATGATGACAGATCAGACTGTGAACTAATGGATTTCACTCTGGTTCTGCAGTCATGTGCCAGTAACCTGAGAATTCCCACTGCAGAGGAAAAACATGTTGTTTGCAACATAAATTTTAACTGCCACAGTAGAAATAAGTTCTACAGTTGGCTTTCTCTGACTAGAAACCAGCTGAAATTCTGCCAAATCTAAACACTTCTTCAATTTGCATGAGGGGGAGCCATTTCAGCGGTATTAGTGAGTTACTGACAGTAGAAGTGAATCATTCAGGGAGCTGGAAACCTGGATTTCAGTCCTTCCTCTGTCACTTACATGGAGCAGGACCTCCAGCAAGTTAGTTTTCCCCACTATGAAATGGAAGAATGACCTCTTCTTAAAATGGACCAAGATTTGCAAATTGAAAGATAGGAAAAATGAGAATAGTTAAAATGACAGACGTGTCAATAGTCAGCATATTATGATGTTGTAGACAGCTGTACTCTTGATTCAGGGAGTTCAGGAAATGTGGAAATTATGATTCCCACTTAAGTGTTAGCTGCTGAAGAGGGCTCACGTGAGGGTAGAACAGGCTGCTGAGCAGTGAACAGAGAGGATGAGAAAGCTAGGGTTTGTTTTTTGTCAGTTCTGTTGGCTGACAAAAAAAAAAACCCAAGCAAAGAACAAAATCAACAAAAAACCCAAAACACACAAAAAAACCTAACAAAAACACCCCAACCAACCAGAAAACAACCAAAGATTTTTCTTTTTCAGTCAATAAATCTCTTGCCCTGACTGATATAAAAAGTATGTTTTGCCAGACTTCTTTCTATATCTTGGTTCAGGAGAATGCAATAGTGGCTACATGACATTATAGAAACATGCTCATTTCCAGGTGTAGAACTTTGTATGCTGTGACATTGTGAATCTGCAGGATATCTGAACAACACTTTTCCAAAATACTGTCTAATAAATGCTAGTCTTATTTTGCTGTTCCTGTGTTACATTTGTCCAATTTTGAAACGATATCCGGAAGCCTAGGTCTGGTATTGGGGAGAAGTGCCAAATCTTTTAAGCCAATTACCTCAGCAGGAAATAAAACATTCACAAGGGCATAAAGAATGAGATGGAAAACTGATGAGTCACATGGCTAGGCTTTGCATGTGCAAAGAGCTTGAATGTTTAGAAACCCCTTATTGTGGTGCAGTCTGCACTCTCACGGTAGAAGATTCTAATCAGCAAGGACAATGTTCTGGCTTGTGTGACATGGAGTGATAAATTGGAATTGGGGCAAATTGAGAGAGATTATGAGTAAACTCAGAATACCTGTAGGGAAAAAAAATGTTGAATAAATTGTTGCAAGTATGAGAACAAGTGAGATTAATTTCACTCTTCCCTTTCCTTGCTCTGAAAGAGCATCTATTCTTTCTGCATCCTAGAGGATGTAGCAGTACCTCAAATAGCACTTATTGCTGCAGTAGGACACGATGACCATGACACAGCAGCTAGTCAGCAGGATTTGCCCTGCAGAGTGCCACCTTGTTCCTGTCCAGGTCAGAATGCTCGTAAATACTGCATTAAGATTCTCTTATACTGGACATTTGTTTAAACAATTATGCTCTCTTGGAGTATAGCATAGGAAAACATTTTGTCCACCTTCTTGCTCCATGTCTTTTTATTATGTATTTAATTTGTTCATATCCCATGTCCAAATTGAAAGGCACTCTGCTGGTAAGTTGTTTGGTTTTCTGTGGTTTTTGTTCCTTTTCTTTTCTTTTCCTTTTTCCCCGAAGTTCAGATAATTTACTGAGGGTTTTTTGTGCAGTCTGAAGTGCAGACTGTCCTCTGATAAATAAGCTTTATTACTCTACTGTGTCAGCTGTCACCAGAAAAAGAAACTAAGCACAAAGGTTTTTTTAGCTGCTGTAGATTCTACAGGCCTTGAGACCACTGACTTGTGTGATGCAATGATTACTGTGTCTTGGTATGTGTAGAAAGCTGGAGCATGTATCCTTGAGGATCCTCTCCCACCAGTGGCCAGCAAAAGCTGTTGCACAACATAGAGAACTAGAACTGCAGTAAATGGGAATGATATCTCCATGGAAAATTAACATGGTTCCCTTGAAAGAAAGCACATAATAGAGGCAACAAAACTTTGTATTTTATGCAAGAGAAATGGTGAAAGAACTCTCAGTGAGGCCTCCATCAATAAATACCGGAGCTGAAATTCTTGTTTCAGTTAACCTTAGAAGTCTGTAGCATTGGCCTTCAACGTCTGAACATCAGCAGGTATCAGCACCAGATGCTGGAGTAGGGATTCATAGTGATAGCCTGCTTTTGTTCATTGTGGCACAGTGTAGAGTCACACCATCTAGGAAAGGCTGCTCCCTACTGGGATGTGAAGATCTGTGGTCTGTAGTGTTAGGTGTCCTCCAGAATGTACACCTGCTCACACTGAGGTCTGAAGGTGACTTCTCCAGTATGGCTTGGTGCCACTTGCTCTGGGAGCAGAAGCAGTTTCCTGCTGTGATATGAAGGCAATTAGCTGGCAAAGATTATATAGATTAAAGAACAGACTCAAATGGTCTTAGTGGGATCTGCGTCTTTGAAAGAGTGATTAGGCAGAGCATGTTGGAGGGGTGGGGGGCTTTTGTGACTTGGAGGATGCACAGGCTATAAGAGCAAAGAAGCTGATGTCTCTGGGCTTTTCAGTAGCATAACTGCAAAGTCTACTGTCGAACCGCAGAGTCCACATCTCTACTGGTGACCAGTGCTGGAGAGTGCAGATGTAAAACTAACATAATGTATTTGTTTGGTCAGGCAGTAGTGTAATTCATTTGGCCTCATCTCTTGTTGGTTTCCCTTGCATGAAGTCCAAGTTGAATGGAGACTTGCTCACTGCATGTCCTTCAGGAAGAAATATTTTATGAAAGGTAAGCATCTTATGGTCCTCTGCTTCTGAAGACTTTCTGAGTCCTAAGTATGCTCATCTAGTAGAGCACCGTGGTCCTTGTGTGTCCTGCTCATTTCTGTTTCTTCACTTCTGTTTCTGGAGTAGATATAATGACAATGACAGCTCACTTTTTCTTTCTTTCTTTTNTTTTTTTTTTTTTTTTTTTTTTTTTGGACAGGAATTCGTTCCTGGAACATTAATACTCTGCACTGTGATCTGAATCATCAACTGCGGCTCTTTGTAACCCGACATCTGGCTCAGTTTTCTTCTGAAGTTAAAGGTCAGCTTTTTGGTTTATATATATTAACTTTTAACTCTTGTTTTGGGCTTGGAAAAAACTCCAGACCAACAACCAAGAATAAAACTGATTGTGATTCAATTAGTGACTTGTTTGCCCAGGATTCTGCAGAGCTGAATGCTGAAGAAAAACAATCTTAACAGTGTGATGGATGGAATGAATTTACCTTAAAATTACAGCTCTTACTACTGAGAATAGAGTTGAAAAGAAATATGTGCTGGTTTAAAGCCTATTAAACAAGTTAGAATTCATCTATCTATCTTCTGTATCTTATTCAGGTGGCACAAAATTGTTTACTTTGTGAGCTATTTATTGTTGATCTCTTCCTGTTGGGTTTTAGAATATGTTTTCATATGCACGAAAGATGTTGCAAGTAGTGTGTAAAAGTAGCCAAATGACATTTTGGATTCGTCTTTTTGAAGGCCTAGCTCCCTTCCCTGAGAACAATAAATAAGAGCATATAAGAATGACATTAACCGTTATAAATTGTGCTTGCTTAGCTTGTGAAAAGCCTGAACTCTGTTTATAATACTTTTATGTAACGTATGTTAAGTTACTATAATAAGCACAGATGACACTTGCAAAACCTGGTTTATATAAGACCATCTTATAGCTCACTGTATGTTTTGCACTCTTGTCAGAGCTTCTGAATTTTTCCCGTTGGGGAAGCTGTTCTAATGGACAGCTGTGAAAGAAAGTATCTGGACTCTTCTCAAATGTGGCACTGACTGAGAGGTCTCACCTTCTCTGTGACTTTTTAACACGGGGATGGAAATTCTCCCTCCTTGCAAGACGGTGTGTGCGTGTGTATACACTTACGGGCTTAAAATAATGTGTGTGAAACATATAATTTGAAACACTCAACAGATCTGTTTCAATTTGAAGCAGCTGTAACAGGGCCTATAGTACAAACAAACTAGAGCACTGAAAAGTTACCATGAGTATAGCATTTGCCCAAGAATTCTTCTAAGTCAGAGTTGAAATATCCGGGTTAATGGTAGCAAAATGTATGCCACTCACTTCCCTAGTGTGGTCCCTGAGGAGCAAGGGTTGATGAATGTGCCTTAGCTTGGTTCCTGAGGAGCAAAGGTGATGAATGTGTTGGGAGTCTATGAAGAGGTTTCTGTGGTGGAATTGCAAGTCCGTTAACCATCTATGAAGAGGTTTCTGTGATGGATCTGGGGAAATGCAAGTCTGTTAACCAACTGTCTGGCCTATTGAGCAAAACAGCAGCAACTACAATAAAAGGCAGCATTAGTGTCTATCTGGGAAGAGTCACCACTGGTTCTGCAAAGGGAAGTTCTGCTTTTCAAATGTCTTGTAGTTCTTCAAAGAGATCAGCAAACATGTAGATGAGTGGTTTAGTCTACCAAGCAAAAATCTCTGGGGAATCTAAAGCTATGAAGTCTGTTTAAGGAAACCTATTGGCCACTGAATTAGGGGCCAGATTTTGGTATGCAGAAGTTACTGACAGAAGGATGGGTAAACAAAAGTTCTGATATAAACTCCGTGTAGAGACTTGGTCCTGAAGTGGAGGCGTGCAGCTTAACCTGGTATTAGTCATGCTGCCACTCTTCTTTAGAGCCATCATTACACACCTGCAGAGTTTCCTGTGGGACTATACATTCCAGCTAGCTCTACACAGTATGTCTTTAGTACATTTTTTGGGAAAGGAAAAGCATAGCTGCCTGTGAGCAGCTTCTGCTTCTGATGTGCTTAGCAGTAGAGATGTGAGAGATTCTGGCCTGGGGATCTAGCAGACATGGATTGGTCTTTGGACCAGAGGCGTTACTATAGGGGCTACTTGGTTTGTGGCAAGTGCGTACAGCTGGCACACATAATTTCTCTAATACATCTCCCTGGCAGCACTTAAGGCCAGAACAGCCAGGCAGAGAAAGGCTTTGGGATTATGGGGGTCTAGAGAACAGCTTTGCCTCAAATTAGATACTTGCACATTTCCTGTCTGGATACATGTTTATTCAGTAAGCATGGATCCTGAAATGCAGAAGGATGATCTGTCAGAGGCAACAGGAGTGTGTGTGAGAATAATGGCTACAATTTAAAATGTGTTAAGCAGCTGTATGGGAATGTGGAAAATGACAGTCTAAACAGGAAGATTGTGCAGGAGACGGTGTATCTTGAATGCTGAAAGGCTTAAATTGAGGACTTATGCTATAATCCCAGGATTTACTTGATGGTGGTACATCTTGCATGCAGACAGGTTTCTCTCAGTGACAGCAGTAAACTATGGTTATGGCATGGTTTGCGGGGAGGAAGTGGGAAAGACTGCTACAAGAGAAATTTCAGGTCACAACTGAGAATACAATCTAGAAGAATCTCTAAATGTAAACTGGGAACAGTCTTGTCTGCATTCCATATGTACCATCAGATAAAACCTGGAATATAGCTGCAGTTTTAAATGCTCTTTTAGCTTTGCAGTTTCTGCTTGAGCAGCTATTCTTTACTGACTGCTTTGATGGTAAAGAATCTAATAAGAATCTTTTTTTTTTTTTTTTAGCTTTTGCTGCAACTTGCTGCAAATTCATTGCAGTATATCCTGTAACAGCTTTGTGAAGGTGTTGTTCATCACTATTCTCCAGATGAACACACATAAAAATAGAACTTTTTTATTGTTGTTCGGCTCTACACTTTACTTACCCTCCTGTTCCTCCTGTGGGCAAAGGGAAGAGTGCCTGCAACTGATTTTCCTCTTAGCATTCATAGCTTGGTGCTAGCTTCTCTGAGCAGAAGGCTGTACTAGAGCTCTCCTGAAATCCCTTCCAGTTAATGTTGTTTTGATTCCATACTGCTTGAAAGATCCCAGTCTGGCGTGTGTGGAGGGCATGTGCCTCCATGCTGGTACGCTGAGTAGGATATCTGAAGGATGAAACTATTCTTTTCAGAGGTGCATGAATTGGACAATATAATTCCCTTAAAGGCTGATGTTTGCAGTCTGTGATTAGGGAGAAGCCAGCTGGAGCACAGCAGCTACTGTAAAGCCAGAGTAGTTCTTTGACCTTCTGTTTAATGCAGAAGTTTTTTCACTCAACAGACTTGTAGCAAGCAGTAAACGTTTGACACCACTGGCAAGAAAGAAAAGATGGAGACTGGTAATACAATTTGGCTAAGTAAAGCAGTCTACCTACCAGAATATTTCAAGACTTTACTCTTTGCAATTTCTCACTGGGCTACAATAGTTATTTCCAGCCTGTATTTGTAGGATGTTAATGCATAGTGTTTGCAGCTGAAATTAAAATGTGACTGCAGTGTTCTCTGGGAACGGAGATGGCACAGTTATCCCTCAGACAAGCTTTTAGTCTGCTTAAAGATGATGAGGAACAAATGAGTCTCAAATGCAATACAGCCGAGAAGAAAAAAGCTGAGAGCAGAGCTTGTAATAGTAAAGTAAGACTGAATGCATCTAATGGAAGTTGATTTGTTATTGAGGTTTTGAGTTTCTTTTTTCCCACACTGACTTGCTGGCTGTCCTCTGAGTACCACAGACGACATGACCCTTCCTGTAGGGGTAAGTTCACAGCATAGTTCACAGGTTATGGACAGGAGGCACAGCAAGAAATCAAGTGTGGATGTATTTGGAGAATCTGGAAGCTAGTAAATTGTCTGAAGGAGAGAGAGAGTGATGTGAGGAGAAAAAATGAATGGAAGTGTGCCCTCCTGTACTCTAAGGGCAGCCCCAGGTGCATTTCTGCACAACTCTGAGTTGCCACTGGCTGCTGGAGTAGTGTAAGATCATGGGCAGTGTCTCCTTGCACTGGATGTTAAGAGTTCTTTAAAACCGGGAGGGAATGTCTCTTTCAAATAAAAAGTGACATGGTGTGAGGTGAAATGCTCAAAATAATTCTTTCTCAGCACAAGGGAAGTATGCTTTCTGATATCTGTTGATTTGATGTTCAGAGAAAACCGCTTTTTCTGAAAACAGTTAACTCCATGAATATTAGCAGCTGCTTTCAGTGTGACTAAAGGGGGTTTTAAATACCTCAACAACCACCCCAGTGGTCTTTTCTCTCAAGTTGTACTTTGTGTTTGCCTTCAAAGAACTTTTTAAAAATAACTAAAGACGGAATTGAAAATCAAGCTATTAAAAACACCATGCAGGTTGAATTTGATGGAATAAATTCTTGAAATAACGAAACATTGATGATATACTTTTCTTGCATCTGTAAAAGGATTATGAGAAATATTAAACATTTTCAAATATTAGCTTGCATTTTCCTTTGCAAACATAATGTTTTATTCTGAAAGCCATCAGTAACAGCTGAGTAACTAGCTGCCTTGTCAGCAGATGGCCTTCAGGCTCTGCAGCCTTTCATATTCAGCTTAACACTCATTCTTCACATCCTACTGATGCCTTTGTTTTATGCTTTGTGCCCGTTGAGGATACAGATATATCTGCCACAGATATAGCTCCCTGAGAATGTGGCAAAGTTAAGTTGCAGTTCCTGAAGGCAGCTGTCTTTTGGATGAGCACTCCTAGAAGGCTTTTAACTCGGACTAGGAGAAGAATTCGGTTTTACTGCCTTTCTGGAACATACAGGCAGCTACAAGGAGGATGAAGGCTTTACCTTCACAAAGGTCAATGAGTGCAAGTTGCATTGGGAGAGTATTGAAGTCAGGTAAGATTTTTTTGGGTTTTTTGTTTGTTTTTTTTTTTTACTGTGAGAAAAATCAGTCACAGGGAAAAACCTCCCAGGGACATGGGAGAGTCCCATCACTGAAGGTTTTCAAGATGTAATTGGACAGGGTGCTAGGTGTATAATCTGTGTTTCATTTCCCATGAAGTTGAACCAGATGATCTTTCGAGGCCCCTTCAAACCTTGGCTGTTCTGTGCTTCTATGTATTCAGCTTTGCAACAGTGAAAGGACAGGGACTTTTAGTCCTGGCACAAACTGGATTGTATTAAGTTACAAATCTGATAAGAAGAAAAGGCAAATGCACAAGCCCACCATGCACGTCTTCCTCTCAAAGTCTGCATTTGATCCTCCTTTTACACTAACAAATACCCCATAGGCCAATGTTTTTAATTGTACAAGTGATTCAGCTTCTTCGTGGAACTTGGAATGGCTTGGAATGTCAGCTTGTGCCATATGCTTTTTCCTACTGCACTGCTTAGTTAGTCTTCAGTGGTGAGTCTCAAGTGCATGACAGTAAAAAAAGCTGCCTTGTTTCTTCAAATTATAGCTTCTAGATAGTAAAGATAAGTTTGTGTGTTCAAGCAAAAGCTGTTCTAGACAGGAGGCAAAAGACCAATTGCTTGTGAAAATTAGATTACAGTGAAAGTGTATGTTCCCCACAGCTGTGGCCTCTTGCTAGAGAGATTTCTGTAACATAGATCATTGAGTGATGGATTTTGTTCTCTTGGCTGTTAGTAAAAGTACTACTATATTCTAAATTTGCATGTTCAGGTAGAAAAAAAGTCAGTGGCTAACACTACTCTTTTTTTTTTCCCACAGATGCAACAATGATTCTTTGGACTTTTGCAATTTATAGTCCTTGAGCAATTAATGGTCCTGTACCATTTGTCTGCCAACATACATTTGACCAGAGAAATACCAAAGCAAGCACTTGTCAGCTTCTGTGCTTCTTCCTTGTGTGCTTGAGGGCTGTATTTACTCTGAGTAACCACACTGAGCATGACCTCAAAGATCCCATGAATTGCAGTCTACTAAAATAGCTTCCCAGGCTGTAAGCACGGCCCGTGTTTCTTGTTGGTACATGTGGCTGCAATAATCCCAAACATTGCTCTCTCCAGCTGATTCCTGTCACAAACATTAGATTTTTCTCCCTAATAACTGGTAAAGAATATCTCTGTGAGACTTACAAGCACCACCAGGATCTACCAGTCAGACATACTTTAATCAGTTACTTGTGTGTTCTATAGGAATATATCTTCTCTAAGGCTGCTGTATGTTAGGGTGGGTAGTTGTCCTGGTTCAAGCCAAAGGTACAGCCAGCACAGGGACAAAAAAAATGGATGCATGGGCAGGAGTGTAAGATGAGTGCATAAAATACTTTTTCCTTATACTATCCTGGCTAATATCTCTTTCCAGCTCATGGAGAGGTCATGTTTTCTATCTGTTTAGTAACATCACTTTTCAACTTCCATGAAGTTTTTCAGTTTTTCCCTACAAGTAGAGGAAACAAGGAATAGAACAGTTCATTGACGTCTCACAGGAAGAAATCTGCAACCACATCTTATTTGTTTTGATTCTTATTCCTGTCTGGTCTCATTTTGATATATCTTCCTATATTGGACAATTCTGTCCAATCTGGTTGTGTTATAGGTCTGGCATATTTGCCTTCTCATGATTTCTCCAGATTGCAGAGGCCAGACTTACCTAATGGTTTCTTATAGGGAAACTATTCCAGACCTTTCGTTTTATATTTTTTATTAATGCCTTCCAGACCTACCTCTTTGGGATGCTGGGAACAGAAGTGTATAATGTTCAAAGTGGGATAGAGCTATGCATTTACACAGTGGCACAAGATTTTTTTTCTTCCTTTCCAGATTTCTGACATATCTATTTCTTTCTGACTGCTGCTGAGCAGTGAGCTGACTCCTGAATAGAACCGAGGTTATCCTAACCTCAAGATACCCCAGTGGTAACAGTTAGCTCTGGTTAGCAATAGTTAGTGTAATTTTATATGTGATTTATACTGATAAATAAAGGGGCAAATGAAACTCAGCATTGTGAAGCTTCCCTGGCAGTTCATCTGCAGCCATACTTGGTACCATCCATAAGCTTTGCCACCAGTCTCCTTTCCTGCTTTTCATGCAGTCTGTGAATACAGCGAGCAGCACGAGTCATGGTGTAGGCTTATATGACATGACTTATAAAGTAATGATTGCACTATATCAATACAACCTTTGAGATTTTGACAAGCTTATTTGGTTTTTATTAAGAAGGAAGGTCATATTTTCTGTAAAGCCATGCTGATTGACATTAATTTAGTATTCCGTTTGAATCTTTACTGCTGATGGGTTTTCCAGTCTCCTAGGACTTAAATGCCAGAGTAGTGGAGCTCTGATTGGAAGCTGAGAGCTTCTTAGTCAATCTTAGATCTTGTACAGATATCATCTTTTGCATAGGCTTGGTCTGAATGCTGCAATCTCCCACCACATTTCACTGTCTCTAAAATATATTTTAATTTCTTTCAACTTCAGAACAGAAATATTTACTGAATGTTTCTGGCTCTATTTGACCTGCAGAGCTTAGTTTTAAAACAAGATAGCATTAAAACATCTGCTAAAGTTGGTAAAAGCAGCATTTTTATATATGGTCTTATATGGTTTTGTTTTTGTGCTAAGAGAGCTCATCTGGACATTACACATCCTCAGAGTTCTCCTTGTTTGTAAGAAGCTGAGCAGAATTTTGCCCTCAGTGTTCAGCAGAGGAGCTTAACAGAACCAGAGCAGCTGTGAAAAATTGATTTTTTCATAGGAATGATGCTTCCCATGAGTAGATGGGAAGATGGGCTGCATTTCATGCATCTGATGCCAGCATACTGACGCTGCTTTGGCAGGCCAGGGAGTTGTCAGTCTTCATCTCTGTTTGCCTGTTGTATTTCAAACAGTTCCTTTGTTCCTACCATGTGTTTTGAGGTTCTCACTGTGACACCCAAAAGGCTATGGCGTGAAAATAAGAAACCAAAGCCCCAGTGAACTATTTCGAACTTCAGCTCAGCAGAGGCTCAGCAAACATCAGTTTCTTACTCTTGTGCTGTTCTGCCCAAACACTGTTACTGACTGAAAGGGCTAAAATTCATGTAAGTTTTAAATTGACCCTCTGCAACTTACATTTTTTTACATACTTGTTGTACATTTGAAATTGCTGAGGCTTCAATGAATCATACAGGATATACTCATGGAAAGCATCATTCCTATAAAAGAACCATTTTTTCTCAGCTTCTGTCTTTCTGTTAAGCTCCTTTGCTGAGAACTATGGGGAAGATTGTGTTAAGCTTTTAAAAAGCAAGTAAGGTCAAAGGAAATGCCTTACTAGTTCAGATCAGTGGTCTATCAAGCCAAATTGATTGCCCTTTCCCCCTTACAGGTCCCTCCCTATCTATGTTGTTTGGTTTTTTTAAATAGGAATGGTTCAAAAGTACTGAGTGAACCAGTTAAGGAAAAAAAGCAGGGGGAAGGTAGGGAAAAGGATGTGCTTCCACTGAATGGCAGCAGAAAACCAGCAAAGGCTCTTGAAGACACCATTTTCTCCATCTTATAATATTAGCAGCTCTCAGTCATTCGATAACAGTTTATGGATGATCTGTGTGATGCAGAACAGTTCTTTAAACTTTCATGTTGTCCATCACAGTAGTTGCACACAGAATATTGGGGGGAGGGAAGGAGGGTTGCTGGTATTTGTGGGTTTGGTTTTATATTTTTTTGTGTTGCAGTAACATTTCTTTAGTTTGACAAAGATAGCATTCTCTTGGTGGCCATGTGCATTGTAAGCATGACAGCCACAGCAACAGAGTAGAGACCTAAATAAGAGAAGTTCTAATACATGCTGCTTTTGAAGTCTTCATGTTGTTCCATGTTTAGCAGAGGTGTTGGAACTAGAGATACTTAGTACAAGTTAATACAAGCTTTTGGTGATTTTTAAATTTTATTTTATTTTGTTTTAGTTTATTTTTTGAATGTTGCTGGAGTTCTGGTATCAGTCACATCTAGATTTTGGAAGGAAAGCTTTATAAATATGTTGTGTATCATTATTTATTATTTCACTCTAGTTCTGTCCACTTTTCTCTAGTGCGCCTGGAAGCAGTGGCTTTGAGTAGGCTTTTCTACTCCTAGTCAACTGGACCTTGCTAAGATAAGTATGATGAGCAAAGGGGAAGCAGGGTTAAGTAGGAAATGTGAGTTTCAGCAGTTGTGTGTAAGTTTCTGACAGATTTCTTGGTCTGTTTCCCTCTACCGTGTTGTGAATGCAGCTCCATTTCCTTTGCTTTTAAAGAATCACTGACATTGGTGTGGGCTCAAGGAGTGAGTCTCTGACCAGCTGCTCTCAGTTCCTGTTTACCCAAGTGTTGCACTCAGGTAAGTGGTTTTGGGTGCACCCGTGGTGGTATCCTTTGTAGGCTGAGGACCAGGGCTGAGCCTTTACTGTATGTGACCTCATGGTTTGGCCATGCTGCACTTCCCACAGTGGCTTCGTGGGGTGGAAAGCCACTCACAGCCAGCAAATGTGCCCTATCTCACTGTTCCAGGGCAGAGTAATGGGTGGCATTTATGGGCCAGATGCCAGAGAAACAGGCCATGCAATCAGCACTAGGTGCTCGTATGCCCTGGTGATTGTGGCAGGCCCTTGGCCAAGCAGGACAGGGCTGCTGCTCTGCTTCACCTGTGCAGGCAATGGGTCCAAACAGAACTCCTGGAGTGATCTTTAGAATCTGAGCTGCTATTTTGGGAAATAAATTTTTCCACTAGGTCCAGATTTGGAAAAGTAGAAAAACAGTGTGGATGGAACATGTTAATCCTATTTTGACCCAAGATTAATTGTTGTCATGTGCTATTGTAATTTTAATGCCATAATTCCTACCTTCTTAGAAAACAGATGTCCCTCAGTCTGAGTGGCTCAGTTACAGGATTTTGCCTGGCTCTATTAACTATGGCCTTGCTGGAACATACAATTCTTTCCTCCCTTTGTAAGAGCTTAAGCTGCAGACTTGAGGCATCATTTTCCCCTCCTGATCTGATGTTGCTTCTTTCTTGGGTAATCTGAGATGACATGCTTTCTGTTTGATATTAAGAAATCATAATAGTCTTTGTGCTAGAAAATCAGGAATTCTGAAGTGGAGTTAATGGGCATCATTAATAGCTCGGATCTAGAGGAATCTTTCTTTTGAAGTACCAACTTGTTTTCATTCTGTTCTGTGTAGTGGAATGCCTTGCCAGTTGATTTGGAAACTTTGGGGGATTGTGCAGACAGGCAATCAGCTTTTTCTGATTTCTTGCCAGGATGTGTTGCCGCAGAGGATCCATACCAAATCCCTAATCCACCTGTAATTTCTTTTTACTTTTTGCTTTATCCTGCTGGTCTGTATGAAGCAGTAGGGGAACAAATGGGTCAGTTCCTGAGCTTGAGCTTTGGAATACCAAGAACACTGCAAAGAAAATGAAGTCACTGCCTGAAGATAGTTCCTATTTTCATTTTAAACCAAATGCATGTTTTGGCTATTGCTTGTGGGGTTTTTGGGGGAGGTGCTGGGATTTTTGTGTTATGTAGACTTTTTTAGGTAAAGTGGTTTTTTATGTGAACATATGACTGGTCTGTTATAAACCATAGTAATTATCATGGAATCATAGAATGTCCTGAGTTGGAATGGACCTACAAAGATCATCAAGTCCAACCCCTGGCCCCACACAGGGCACCTCAAAATCCCACCATATGCCTGAGATTGTTGTCTAAACACTCCCTGAGCTCTGGCAGCATTGGGACTGTGACCACTGCCCTGGGGAGCCTGTTCCAGTGCCTGATCACCCTCTGGCGGAAGAACCTTTTGCTAGTACCCAGCCTAAACCTCACCTGACACAGCTCCAGCCCATCCCTCAGGTCCTGTCACAGAGAGCAAAGATCGGTGCTGCCCTTCATGAGGAAGCTGCAGACCCCTGTGAGGTTTGACCTCAGGATGGCTTCTCACCTAGACTCTTCACCATCTCTGTAGCTCTCCTTTGGATGCTCTCTGATAGCTCCAGATCTTTCTTGTATTATGACACCCTGAATTGCCCCCAGGACTTGAGGTGAGACCACACCAGTGCAGAGCAGAGCAGGACAATCACGTCCCTCACCCAGCCGGTGATGCTGTGCCTGATGCCTCCCAGGACACCCTTGGCCATCCTGGCTGCCAGGGCACTGCTGACATATTCAACTTGCCATCAACCAGGACCCACAGGTCCCTTCCCACAATGCTGCTCTCCAGCCTCTCATTCCCCAGTCTGTCCATACATCCAGGGTCACCCCATTCCAGGTTTAGAATCCAACACCTGTCCTCAAACTTCATACGGTTGGTGATTCCCCAACTCTCCAAATTGTCAAGGCCTCTCTGCAGGACTTGTCTGCCTTCTGCCTTCGAGGGAGGCAACAGCTGCTCTTAATGTAGTGTAACTGGCAAACCTACTCTGTATCCCTTTGAGTCGTATGTCCAAGTCATTTATGAAGAGAACTGGGCCTAAACAGAGTACTACAGGCACACATGTTCATTAAGGGACAGTAGTCAGCACAGCCAAGAACTCCTTCTGTCATGGTGGTAAATGGTGGTGAATGAGCTATCTGCCATAGGTGTTCTGTGTGGGGCTTCTCTGCCTCAGGGGTGGTGGGACACTGCTGGAAAGCCAAGCCAGTACAGGGCACTGCTGTAATCCATCTGCTTTTTCTCCTGTCATCGCTTAGGTCTGATGTGTGTGGGAGCTGCCAGCAAAGCTGTCAGTAACCTGCTAGTGGGGGAACTCCTGATGCAGGCATATTTATTTGAGAGTAAGTCTTCACAAACCAGACCGTTTTGATATAATCATTCAACTAGAAATAAACCAATGGAGTTATTTTCTACTCAGAAATAGTCCTTATACAAAACACAGCAAGAAATATTTGGTGAGGTTTTTTTGCATTTTGTCTCCACAGATAAGTCACTTCCCAATTTTGTGAGTTTCTTAGCTCAAAACTCCTAGAGTTGAAATCACCCCAGTTGCAAATTCACCGGTTGTGTTTCTGAAATTAGAATTTGCCTTACTAAATTGTTACTCTTGCTTCTAAAACCAGATGCTGTGGTTAAATGCTGCTGGCAGTTCATGGAATTCAAAATCTTGAAGTGTATATGGAGGCAAATAACTGGGTTTATCCTGGAACAATCTTTCTTATCCTTCAGGGACAGAGAAGGGAGTGCATTGAGCTGAACCAGTCGTGCTGTACTGTCTGTCCTATAGAATATTCAAGGGATCAAGATCTGTTTGAATGGACCATGAGGGAAGATTTACCCTTGAATTTGATTGAAAAGGAAAATAATGATGAGACCATTGGGGAATGGTTGGACCTTTCTTCAGGACACAATGTAAAACAAGTATATTTTGTTTTGTTTTCTTTAGTACTTTGTGTCCTTGTAGATGTGAATGATTTTTTTCTTTGTTACCTTTTAAAAAAGAAATACCAAGTCTGGGCTGTCCTTAAGGTAGTACCTTAGGCATAACTCAATGATTTTGATTTCTCAGGCCTTTGTTACAAATGGCTTTGGTGGAATACTTTCTGAATTGATTTTAAACAGTGGGGTTTGCTCCAGTGATGCTGGTCCTTATCTGTAGAAATTTTTAGGATGGTTGAGTTAGATGAGACTTAAATTTCTGGTGGTTTAAAAAAAGAAAAGGAAAAAGATCTCTGAACAACACAATAGGACAAAGACATGTATTTCTTTCAGATGACCTGATCTCAGTGTTTTATTCATATTTTTGTACACTGAGGCCTATTCTGCATTTTGTCTGCCTTCACTTTGACAGTAGCTATTGCGGACATTGGCAATGATTATTTACAATGTCATGTGCCTTCAGGTAAGTGAATGGTTTGGGTTTGACCTAATCCTACTTTGCCTCTGTAATTTTTGTGAGTACTAATGATTCTGTAGAAAAAAACTGCAGTAGACAGACTTCTATAAAGAAAATTCTCGTGGGAACACTGTTCTAAAGATGGCATTTGCTTGCATTCTTATTCCTATTTCACGGGGATGAATAATTCAAAGTGATTATTGATTTCCCTTCCTCCCCTCACCACACCCCCATCCCTTTTTTGTTTTCCCTCTCTTGTTTCATCTCAGCAAGATTTTTGCAGGAAAGCATGTGCTGCAGTGCTGATCTTATCATATAGGAGAGCATAAACCCAGAAGGGAATAGCGCCTGAAATGGATGTCCTGCTTGATCCATGTCTAAAGAACATTTGCGTATTTCTCTTATTTTTTCTTTTTCTTTACTAAGCAGATCTTAGAAGCAGAAAGTGTCTAGAAACCATGACATCCCAAACATGCACACAATTTACTAGCGCTGGTCTGGAGGGACTAACCTTTTATCTCTTTAAATTTAAAATATGCCTGAAAGAGCAATTTCTGTTCTGTAATGATAGCATATGGTTATTTCTGTGGTATCGTTGCATGTAGTAGCAACCAGATCCTGTCACTGTTAGTTTTTCCTAGAATTTTTAGCTTGTCTTCAAACCTGGATCCATTGTGAGAGAAGCCTCCAAACAATGCCTGTTAAATCTGCCTGAACCTGACAGGTAATGAGTTCTGCAGCCTCACAAAATGTGGCAGAGCTGTTTTGTATTGCTTACATTAAAATGTCTTCATGTCAACACCTTTGTTTCCAATTCTAAATGTTACACAAAAAAAAAGCACCTCTGGTGGTTTTATTAACCCCTGATATGGGTTAATAAAAAATGTACCTCTTTTTAAGCAAGTCATCTCCAGTCAATGTCACAGCCATATAAACATGGAAGTATATCCAGAGTGTTGTCAACCTTCCCAACTGTATGTTGTCTTGGCAATTTTACTTGTGCCACTGCCAGTTCTAAATTCTATTCTATCCTCTCCCCAGCCTTCCTTTTGGTTTCTCTGCCAGGCTTAGCTCCTGCCTGCCATTTGCAGCATCCTCACTTTTGCCACTGATGCCTGTTGTCTCTCTCTTAGGACCCTGCCGTGATTTTTGTCAGAACTGTCCTACCAGCTCCCTGTCTGTAGAGCATCATGGCATTTGCTACCCGAATAACAGGCAGGGCACCTGCTGAATTTGTGCCTCTGGGCTGGTGCTGTTCTCCATAAGGGTGTTAGCAGCCTTCGTGGCCCTGTTCAGGCCTTGAAGACAGAGTTAAAAGAGCAGGTTCTCAGGAGTCTATTTTTGGGTCAGCTGGTACCTTTTACAACAGGTTACTGTCTGGTTCAGAGCAAGAATGTGATCTGAGGCAGTTAAATGTGTCTGGAAGGAAAAAATCCTGTCAGGATTTGCCTCATGTAGCTTCTCTCACATTGCCTTGGTTGCATTTCTTCCTTATGTTCAGTGACAGACCTGGCTTGTCCCTTCTCCTTTGCTCTCTGTGTCTGAGGGAAAACGTGGGAAGCTTTGCTGTGTCTATGGGTACCTTCATGTGCTGGTGCTGGCCCAGCTGGCTGCTGAGAAGTACAGCCAACTCCAACACTGGCAGAAGGCATAGTAGATGTATCCTGCTTCTTGGAAATGCATTTGGAGAAGTCTATCCTTGAACTCAGAGTAATTAGGAAAACACTAGGGTTTTGTCCCAGTGTCACTAAGAAATCACTGGGATTTGGTCCTGGTCCCCCTCCCTCTCTGCCACCCTTCTGGGTGCTAAGGAGCTGTGCTGCACTCATACAGGAACACACTGCTGTTCTCACTGTGCTCTGGTATTTGCCTCAGTCCCTCTTTTCACATTCCTTCTGGCCTTTTAGTACTGCTCGTGTTTGCTCCAGTTTTACAGCCTTGATTTATAAATCTCTTTATCCTTTCCACCGAGAGTTCTAGACAGGTCATCTTCCATCATTTTCCCTAAAGGTTTGCAGTTGCTGAGTTAAATTAGGATCACCATTTTTAAAACCTTATTTTCTGGGGCAAGAAGGACCAGAATGTTGCCACTGAAAACTCACAGGGTTCATGAATTTGTTGAAAGGTAAGAATTGGAAAAGAGGCTGGTAGCAGGTGCTGACAGTCTCTCTTGGCATGCTCTAGGGATGCTATTACCACAAAAGTAAAACCTTACTTGGAGAAGAACACGATACAAAACTAAATGGAATGGACAACTTGGGCTCTCCACCTTTAAACTTGTAAAAATTCCACATTAGGGCCACTAATTCTCGATAGCTCAGATAATAATCACTCCTTGGGCCCTGAAGCATCAGAAAGGTGAAAACATCATTCTCAAATTAAGGAAGAGAAGCCTAAACATGTAACTGTATTGTTATATATAACAATAGTAATAATAATATATAACTGTGCCTGCAAAGCTGCCTGAAAGAATAAAATACTTTAGGGATCAAAGGTTCCTTTAAATAGAGCTATACCAACAACCAAAGAGTTGTCACTGCATTTCAGAAATGGTTATTTAAAAATAAGGAAACTTGACAGAAGTGGGAAACACCTCTTTGGTCAGAATTTAAGCAACCAAACAGATTAAAAAGATATAAATACCTGTAAATAAGAAAGGAGATAGGAAGACTCATTAAACAGTTGCAGAGAAAGATGCAATATTCAGCAAAAATGAGTATCCTTTAAATACATCCTAGCAAAGCCTGTAGAAAAGAGTAAAAATTGCTGTACCTAACAGAAATGAAGATAGTCAAGAGGATTTTAGAAGTGATTTGCCAAAGACTTGAACAAGTCATCGGTTCGTTTGTTTGATTGAAAGCAGATAGCCTGTGGAAGTAAATAACTGCATAGTCAAAGCAAAGAAGTCTTCCAAGAGGACAAATGCAAACAAATCCTTGTCCTTCTTGGCAGTTTTTTCTGTCCAGTGTGCTGTGGTGAGAGCTTAATGCCTCTGCTCTTGCACATGCTGTGATAGCCTTGTGCAGTGAGAGCTTGGAAGCTGGGATGCAGACTAATGGAGAGGTCAGAGTTCTGTGCACTCAGAACTCTGCTTTTCACACGAAGGTGTGGGGAAATAAATACATTTTACTCAGATTAATATCTGAGCTATGTCTGGGTCAGGCTGTGGTTATTCTTTGTCCCAAGGCTTTCAGAAGATAATATATTCTTCATTAGAATCTCTTTTCTTATTAAAACCTTTGGCCTAGAGTTTTTAAGAAAATCAAATGTTTTTGAGCTCAAGATGGTAGGCAGCTTGGAGCTTTTGTTCAGAGAAGCATGACCTTTAGACTCATTGTAAGTCTTATGCTTTAGCTGTAGTTTTTGAGATCTCATACTTCATAAAAATACACAGCCTTCACTTATGTAAAACTGTTTTAAACTTTATAGTAGAGAAAAAAAAAAAGGAGATGTGACCCTGAATCCACCCTAAAATTTGAAAATAACAGAAAAACATTTTAAGGACTGACTTTTTATATTTATGCTGGCCTAGGGGAAGACCCCGTCTATAGCTTTTTACTGTTTACGATCCAGAACATTCCTGTCAGTGTGATACTGGCTGAGGTGTGTAGTGATGAAATAAGTGTTCACATTTTTAACAGTTTAATTCCATGTTTAATTCCATATCCGAGTCAGAAAGGAGCTACACCTAACATCCCAGGAAGCTTTATGACCTTTTCAAAGCCCTGTGGACAGGGAATAGCCCAAAGACAGGATCTTTGTTTCAAACCATAGTAGTCAGTTTGACAAAATGGAAAAAAGTGGTTTGAGGTTTTTTAGCATAAGTAGGGAAAAACTCCCTGTCTCTTTTCTAATTCAACACCTGAAATAAATCTGTCCTTGCATCAGAGAATAATAGTGTTTTTAAACTTCCATGTTTGAGTGGTCCTTGGAATTGAACCTCAATGAGCCTCATCTCTGTACTGGTCCTGGTGCCTGGTCTGTGAGGTCCCGTAACTGTCAGATGTATCTCCTGATCTCCTGAAGGACTGAAGAAATGGAAATGTTCTTGATCATAGCTCTAGGTCTTCCTGGTAGAAGCTCAGTGTCTTTTTTTTAGGAACTGGAAGTGCCTTGAAGATCAGTGAGTGCTTTCCTTACTAGTTCCCTCTTTCTTTTGCTTTTGACAACTATTTTTAGGCTTATTGCTAAATGTTGTTTTCTTTAAAAGCTAAAAAGAAAAGATTATCTGCAACTGTCACCTGATCACATGAAGGCAGGAGGGCTGCCTCAAAGAAGATGCGTGCAGGAGGCTTCTTAGGCCACTTAGATGCATGGTAAAGGCAGCAGCTGCTTCAAGAACCTCTTCAGTTTTGAGAAACGTCTTGCTGGTCAAGCAGTACACATATGCCAAGAACTGTGCTTTGTGAAAGCCACCATACCTCATAAATGACTTTTGCTTTGACTTGTGCAAACAAACACTTGCAAAGTATAAAAATATGCATTCCAGTTTGCTGGGGTGTGGACACATAACTAAGAGCAGAAAGTGAGAGGGAAACTAGAGACAGTAGATTCACCAACCTTCAGACATTAATTTCATAGAGATAGCTATTTCTGATGTAAATTCTCAATAGTAATTGGAAGATGCTGAATTTTTGTGGCTTATAAAGAAGTATTTGAGGCAAAAGAGAAAAAAGCATGACATATTGTTGAAACAATATTGTTTCCTTATAAAATAAGATCATGAATGGAAGATAACAAATAGGTCTGTTTATACATTAAGAAGATTTTAATGCACTTAAGGACATCTGGCTAGTTCATGCTTTAAAGTGTACTTGCATGACTGTTAATAGGAAGGGATTTTGAAACAATTACTAATCAGGAAATGTCCTGATTAGACAGAAAAAATCTAATTTTGCTGCTTGAAATAGAATATATCAATATAAAAAAAAAATCAATACAGAAGGAGATCTTGCTGCTCCAAATATCCTGCTAGGGGCTAAATTTGATCACTGTTGTAGTGGGTGTAGAAAAGGAAAAGGCTTGCAGAGTTGTGTGTCACTGTATAAAAAGGCCTGGGGTGTATGCCCTTCCTGTGTGTGCAGTCGGAGCTGCCATTCTGGAGTGCTCTGAAAAATCGACTAATGGCAGTGCAATTTCCAGCGTGGGTCAGTTCTAGACCCAGATTATGTACCCCCCTCCCTTCCCTCCTGCACCGTTGGCACTGCTCTCTGAAGTGACAGACATGTCTCAGTGCTGTGGGTTTATTAGGAAAGACCCGAAGAACTGCCCAAGAGATGAAATTGTCCCTCGGCTACCCAGCTGGGCAGTTCTTACTGTGGATGATGTTAACTCAAATATTAATAGGCCTAGTTTATATGAAACAGTAATAGCAAATACATCCTCCTGCTTTGTCGTCAGCACTGCTGCAGAACAGCACCTTTAAGGTAGTATCCTTTGCTCACCTTGTGCATCGTTAAGCTGTAAAAGGGGACTGCATGTTTTGTTTGCACTCGTCTGCATCCCCACCTGCTTACTTGGCTCTTTACTTCTGACTCCTTATTCATGTTGACTATGCAAAACTCTCCAGCTTGTGTTTTATTGGTAATAGTGGGATGATAAGTACGATGGATAGTGATAATGACCCCCTCAGTTTCGAAGAATGTCCATTGTGGTGCACAGGGGACCCATAGCATGGAGCTATTTTTTCCACAGTTTGTCCTTTGAGAATATTTTAACCTTCGGTCTTTTTAAATAGGATGTTAAGATGCGGCTATGTTACCTGTCCAAAACATACAGAAATCTGAGATGTTTGGTCTAGTGCATTGATTTTTTTCTCAGGTTCATAGATATTTGCCACTGATGGACATCATCTGAAAGCTACAGAAGAGAAGGTTCTGGTTTGGTTTTTTTAACTTTTAAAACTTAAAATTCTGTGATATTTTTATTTCTGAGCATTCCATTGTGTCCGACAGTCCTAAAATCACTGAGAGGGAGACCTGCTGTGGGGCAGGCAGGACATCTCCGACTTTCACAGTTAATTCTGGAATCTAGAAGTAAGCCAGCATCATGTGTAAGGCAAACAGGGCAGTGAGAGTGGTTTTAGTTCTTGCTGTGGGGGAAAAAAATCACTGTTGCCAACTAGCACGCCATGGAGTAATCTCTATATTCTAGTGCTGGACTGGGATGCCTGAGCCCAGCAGAGCAGAAACAAGGAGGCACAATTCTTTGCAAGTGCCTTGGAGCTGATGCTGATTATGAGACAAGTTGCAAGTTTCTCAGAAAACAATGTAAACATTTATCTGAAAAATGCTGGAAATAGGTCTCCAGAGGTCGAATACCTGCTATTCTTGCCTCACTCATTCGCGTTCCTTGTCTGTCCAGCGTGGTCCGAGCTCACCGCTGACCCGTCTCTGCGTGGGCAGCCGGGCGCTGGTGTGTGGTGCCAGGCACATCTGTCCCCGAATGGGTAGCTGGGGCTGCGTGGGGTGGTTCGTGTCGCTTGTCTTTAACTGGAGGAGCTGCTCTGCAGCTGGAGTCCGACGTGAGGTTCCACTTGGAGACACTTAAGCCGAAGGCGCCCAAGGTGGGATGGGGAGCGCTCCTCCGGGAGCCCGTGAGGAGCGGCCTGAGAGTGCTGGGAAAAGTGTTCAGCCAGCACCGGAACCCGTGTTGGCTGGGGTTTGATCTGTGTCAGGTATTTCGGAGCGCGGGCCGCGGTTTGACGCATGTCGGGTATTTCGCAGCGCGGGACAGGATCTCGGTGCTCGCCGTTGCCCGGAGATCGAGAGCCAGAGCCGCACCGGGCTGGCCGCGGAGCACCGGAGCAGGCAAGGCCGCCCCTGAGGATGCCCGGGGCCGCCGCTGCGGGCGCTCCGCGGTCCGCAGAGGGTTAAACGGCCCTGCGCACGGGGGTGGGGGCGCGGCGGCTCCTCCCCGCCGCCGTGACACGGCAGCCGCTCGCCGCAGCCCCGGCCGTGCCGGCGCATCCTCCGCGCTCCGGGCAGCCGATCGGCGTCGCTCCCCGGCCAGGATGGTAGGTGCATCTTCCTTCCCCACCGGCCTGGGGCGAGCAGCGAAGGGTGCCGGGGCGGTCGGGAGTGAGGAGCCCCGGTATCGTGGAGGTTGCGGGATGGAGGCGGCGGCGCTTTGTTCGCGCTCGGATGCTGCTCATTGCTATGGAAGACGTTGGTCGGCCGGGGAGGACGGGCCCTTCTGGGGAGGTAACGGGGGATATCGGTGACGGCAAGCGGACCCGTCCGGGCTCTGCGCTCCTGTGCGCGGTCCCGGTGAGTTGCTGGGGCTGCGCAGCCCTGGCAGGGGCGCAGGTGAGGAAACGCACCTGCGCGGAGCGGTCATAGCGGGTGCGGGTTTATTTCCTGGGAATTTGGGGGGGTTGAGGGGGATTAGTAACAAGAGGGGAAGGTGGCTGCGGATGGAGCTTGGGGTTTTTATGATCTGCGGACCTCGCCCCTCCTCAGCTATTTGTGTTCGAGTATAGGAACAAAACCCAAATTCCCCAGCTGCTCAGCTGTTAGCTGCACTTGTGTCCTTAGCTCAAACACAGAGAAGGATGTATGAAGATGGGTCTAGAGAAGAATCTGGAGAAAGTATTCCGCCTGACAGGAACTTAAGGAGTCCTGCAGCATTATATTTTATCCCAGCATGGTCTTCCCTGAAGATGGTGTGCTGCTGGAGAAGGGAGAAGGTGGTACAAGGCATCTCACAGATGCTGCCTTTGGGCAAGGCTTGGCGAAAGACAGTATTAGTGTCTGTATCATCGTTCAGCTCCGTGCCGATGGTGGAATGAGGCTAATGCCAGGCAGGAGGGGGGAGGGTTGTTAAGGTGGACTGTCGTGCTATTGATTTGATGGAAGAGAGATGCAGGGCCAGTCTTCTTTTGCAATTTCTCTCTCCTTTGGTNGTTTGGTCTAGTGCATTGATTTTTTCTCAGGTTCATAGATATTTGCCACTGATGGACATCATCTGAAAGCTACAGAAGAGAAGGTTCTGGTTTGGTTTTTTTAACTTTTAAAACTTAAAATTCTGTGATATTTTTATTTCTGAGCATTCCATTGTGTCCGACAGTCCTAAAATCACTGAGAGGGAGACCTGCTGTGGGGCAGGCAGGACATCTCCGGCTTTCACAGTTAATTCTGGAATCTAGAAGTAAGCCAGCATCATGTGTAAGGCAAACAGGGCAGTGAGAGTGGTTTTAGTTCTTGCTGTGGGGGAAAAAAATCACTGTTGCCAACTAGCACGCCATGGAGTAATCTCTATATTCTAGTGCTGGACTGGGATGCCTGAGCCCAGCAGAGCAGAAACAAGGAGGCACAATTCTTTGCAAGTGCCTTGGAGCTGATGCTGATTATGAGACAAGTTGCAAGTTTCTCAGAAAACAATGTAAACATTTATCTGAAAAATGCTGGAAATAGGTCTCCAGAGGTCGAATACCTGCTATTCTTGCCTCACTCATTCGCGTTCCTTGTCTGTCCAGCGTGGTCCGAGCTCACCGCTGACCCGTCTCTGCGTGGGCAGCCGGGCGCTGGTGTGTGGTGCCAGGCACATCTGTCCCCGAATGGGTAGCTGGGGCTGCGTGGGGTGGTTCGTGTCGCTTGTCTTTAACTGGAGGAGCTGCTCTGCAGCTGGAGTCCGACGTGAGGTTCCACTTGGAGACACTTAAGCCGAAGGCGCCCAAGGTGGGATGGGGAGCGCTCCTCCGGGAGCCCGTGAGGAGCGGCCTGAGAGTGCTGGGAAAAGTGTTCAGCCAGCACCGGAACCCGTGTTGGCTGGGGTTTGATCTGTGTCAGGTATTTCGGAGCGCGGGCCGCGGTTTGACGCATGTCGGGTATTTCGCAGCGCGGGACAGGATCTCGGTGCTCGCCGTTGCCCGGAGATCGAGAGCCAGAGCCGCACCGGGCTGGCCGCGGAGCACCGGAGCAGGCAAGGCCGCCCCTGAGGATGCCCGGGGCCGCCGCTGCGGGCGCTCCGCGGTCCGCAGAGGGTTAAACGGCCCTGCGCACGGGGGTGGGGGCGCGGCGGCTCCTCCCCGCCGCCGTGACACGGCAGCCGCTCGCCGCAGCCCCGGCCGTGCCGGCGCATCCTCCGCGCTCCGGGCAGCCGATCGGCGTCGCTCCCCGGCCAGGATGGTAGGTGCATCTTCCTTCCCCACCGGCCTGGGGCGAGCAGCGAAGGGTGCCGGGGCGGTCGGGAGTGAGGAGCCCCGGTATCGTGGAGGTTGCGGGATGGAGGCGGCGGCGCTTTGTTCGCGCTCGGATGCTGCTCATTGCTATGGAAGACGTTGGTCGGCCGGGGAGGACGGGCCCTTCTGGGGAGGTAACGGGGGATATCGGTGACGGCAAGCGGACCCGTCCGGGCTCTGCGCTCCTGTGCGCGGTCCCGGTGAGTTGCTGGGGCTGCGCAGCCCTGGCAGGGGCGCAGGTGAGGAAACGCACCTGCGCGGAGCGGTCATAGCGGGTGCGGGTTTATTTCCTGGGAATTTGGGGGGGTTGAGGGGGATTAGTAACAAGAGGGGAAGGTGGCTGCGGATGGAGCTTGGGGTTTTTATGATCTGCGGACCTCGCCCCTCCTCAGCTATTTGTGTTCGAGTATAGGAACAAAACCCAAATTCCCCAGCTGCTCAGCTGTTAGCTGCACTTGTGTCCTTAGCTCAAACACAGAGAAGGATGTATGAAGATGGGTCTAGAGAAGAATCTGGAGAAAGTATTCCGCCTGACAGGAACTTAAGGAGTCCTGCAGCATTATATTTTATCCCAGCATGGTCTTCCCTGAAGATGGTGTGCTGCTGGAGAAGGGAGAAGGTGGTACAAGGCATCTCACAGATGCTGCCTTTGGGCAAGGCTTGGCGAAAGACAGTATTAGTGTCTGTATCATCGTTCAGCTCCGTGCCGATGGTGGAATGAGGCTAATGCCAGGCAGGAGGGGGGAGGGTTGTTAAGGTGGACTGTCGTGCTATTGATTTGATGGAAGAGAGATGCAGGGCCAGTCTTCTTTTGCAATTTCTCTCTCCTTTGGTGCTGCACACCCGCATATGAGTAGTCCTGAAGTAGCTGAAGTCTGACTTCAAGCTTCACAACACTACATTCTTCCACTATAGGAAACCAAAAAGCATCCAAATGCGTCCAGCGAGTGGGGGAGGAAAAAGGGAAGGTTCCTGTAAAATGGGAGTGATGCAGCCTTTCTGTGGCAGCAGAGAGAGGAGACGTGGCCAAGCTTGGAGCTGATTTTCATCCTAGTAGGCTCTGAGCAGGGACTTTGTGCTTAAGAAATGAGAATAACAAAATGCTTTCTTTTTCCTAGCAGTAGTCCTTTGTCATCCCTCACCTTGCTGTATTGCCCACGTACCACGGAGGGATAAGGGGCCAGCTGTCCCTATATGATTAGCTCTCCTGCATTGCCACTGGTACTGTGTGATGATGACACCTTTGCAGTCACAGACACATGGGGTTCTATTTTAATAGGGTATCTCTGGTATTCGTTAGTGTCACCACCAGCAAGCTTCTTGTTATGCTAGAGCTGAAACGTGTTGAAGTATTTAAAAATATGGCCTTTTATCTCCAGGGTTCAGAGCTAGAGGAGCATGGTTTAGCACTTTGCACAGACCTGGCTATGTGGCCATGAATATCTGTCATACTGTTGTTTTGGCTAAGAGGGGAAAAGAGAAGAAGCAAAACCCCATTGACCAGGGAGGGAGCAATGAAAATAAGTCATTAGTGATGACTAATGATGACCAACAAAAGCTTTCTTAATATTAGAAGAGAGGGGCTGAGAGTGATCGGACTGGGACTGTCAGTGATGTAGGGAGGGGAAAAAGGAGGGAGCTGTAATCAATGTGTCATTGATCACACAGTGAGCTTGGAGGGGAGGAGCATGGCTGCTGCACACTCACACACGCAGAAACACACGCGCGCACACACACACTGCGGCAAATTCTGCAGCTGGTGCCTGCTGGCTTGTGACTGCAGAAAAAACAAGCTCCGGTTTAAACTCTCTGATCTCAGAGACGAGGCTGTTTCTATTCCAAGTCGCTCTGGTTCCGCTGTGAAAAGCCCTGCAGGCTGGGCACTGTTCCAGAATGACAGGGATTCCTCTTTCTTCTGATGGGGTAGGGGCCCTTTTGCTGTGTAAGGTCAATACCCTCTCTGTCTCCTTGATGGCTCCATACTGGTTGGCTGCATCCAGCCTCCGTGTCTGTCCTTACAATTTCTCCAGCAAGTAGTTATTGAATTGGGACACATTTTTTTCCTCCCCTCCTTTCCTTTCCTGTGATCTGACAAGGCCAGATCTTCCGCCCTACTCCCATTCTGCAGACAGAGAGATGTGTAGCTTTGCAGTAGTTTCTTTCCTGACAAAACAATCCACCTCCTGTCATGTCTTTTTGCCACTCTTCCTCTTGTCTATCGTGCTGGCATACCTTAGTCACATCCTCAGCAGGTGTGGTGGTAAATGGATGATAGACTGGATCACAGGAGCATGGTGAGCAATTGCCAGCACTTTGGTGAAAGCAGGGAAGCCACGTGTGAACAAGAGGTGCAACATGTCTCAGTCAAAGGGGCATGGCTGGACACCAGGGTAAGGGCACAAGAGTGGTTCCTCAGCACGAGTTTCTATGGGATGTGGCTTGTGCTCTTTGTACATGTTCAGACACAGACCTTCCTGGGTAACTCTTGGGATGCATCTTGCAAAGGAAGAAGAAACTCAGAAGCAGATAAGGACACAGTAATACATCCTTGTGATAGGTGTCTGAGTATAGAGATCTTAGTGGGTGCTGCTTCTAGCACAGCCCAGGGTGCTTGCTACAGGCATTATCACAGACTTTCCACTGCTCCTTGATGGCCGGAAGAGAGAGACCTCCAGGTCCTTGAGAGGAGATGCAATGGGAGCCCAAAGCAGTTGAGATAGTCTGGTTAGCACACAGAGACCTGGCAGTAGTAGCTAGTTTAAAACACGGAGTATCTTCCAGCCTTTGTAGTGTTAGTTAGGCAAAAGTACCTGGGGAAGAAAGGGAGGTGATAGAGACTCTCAATCAACCCAGCAACTGTGTGTGGTAGAAAAGAGAGCAAGCTATGTGTCAATGAATGACTAAAAATTGTTCTAGGGAGAATATACTGAGATGGAAAAAGAGGATTTCTTTTTCTTTCCCCCAAAAAAGTAATGAACTTTCTGGACTCCAACACCAGCCTAGTAGCTGTTGACAGGAAAGATTAGAGAAAGTATTGAGCTAGTTTGGTTCTAACTTCTTAGTTTGTATAATTTTTTCTCCATCCCCTTAGAGGTGCTTGGGTGCACAGTATGAACTCCTCTTACAAATAAACCTTCTGTGTTTGCAGTAAATACTTTCCTTCTACTAAAGCATTGAAATTAACAAGCTTCTACCAGTTCTGTGGAAGTTGCTTGAGCAGGCAAGTGATCAGAGTCAGTGCCCTCATGGGAACAGCGCACATCTGTTTGTCCTGCACTCCCTGCTCGCACACCAGCTGTCAGCACGTGGCTGTCTCTGAGCATGCTGCCACTTGCACAGTTGGTAGTTTTGGCTCACAAGTGGTGCTGGGAGTATGGCAGTGGACAGCAGGTAATGTGGAGGAAGCTGGGATAACAGTGGTGGAACAGAGCAGGGTGGACAAAAAGCAGTCTTCATTAGTTCATGCCTTGCTGTGCCTAATTTCTGTGACTTGTTTTTACCTTTGCTTCAAATTAGGAAATGGAGATAAATTTCTACATGTGGTGAGTTTAGATCAGTGTCCTCTCACAGCTTCTTCTCCAGGATCTCAAAAGTTAGTACTAATGGCACAATTAGTTATGTATTCAGCTCTTCAGGAAATTTCTGTCCTTCTGATGCTTTATTCACAGATGAACATGAGCACTAATCTCCTTGGACAGCAGATTCTTAGCTCTCCTGAGACGGCCCTTGAAGTCTTGCTGGACCAAGCTCTCAAATGTATAGAATAGTACTGGGTTGGCTTCTTTTTTGCTTTTTTTTTTAATGGGGAATACAATTTTGAGTAATTTCTGCCTTTCTGGACAGCAGCATTATCCCAGTGTCAGTGTTTGGAAAGAAATTAGTGAGCCCTTTCTTTGCTTTTGAAAGTAAAGGCTTGAATATTTCCTCCAAGAAGCTGAAGGCTGAGAATCGCTAACCGAAGGAGGCTTGCAAGTCACAGAGGGGTAGGACTCAATATGCATGTCTGTTATCAATACATGCTACTGAATAACATGTGTGTCTCTTTGCACATGGTACTGTCATTCATGTACCTTCTTGTGGAGCAGTGAAGTCTTTGGCAATTTGCTAGAACCTACCTCAGGGCTGTAAAAGTTTAGTGCTGTGTTCCACAACATGCTGTAGCTACAAACGGACTGTGTTAAAAAAGCATGGCAGCATAACTGGCTTCCTCTATTGACTTTCATGTTGAGAAATTCAGTTAATTGCTTTTGCACCTTGCTAATCTTTTATTTCACTGAGATCTCATCTGTCCATTCTCTATTTAGCTCTATTTGATTTAGTGTCAAATTTTCAAGTATTTTGGGAAAAAAACTAGAAGGAAACAGCCATTAGTACCTCCCTTTTGAAAGTTGTCTGAGGAATATCCGTCTGTCATCAGGTACTCCAGGTGTTCTTAGAAGAGAAATGGGAAGGAGCCAGTGATTTACCTTCTGGGTGACTAGATATATGTTCTGAAACGCTTGCTAAAAATGGATAAGGGTAAGTTAAGTTGTAGTACTTAGACAGAAATGCAGGACACTACCCAAGCCATGTAAGAAGTCAATGGCCTCAATCAAAAATTACTCCTTTGCACAACAGTAAAGCATTGGATAGAGTGGCTCTCTGTGCCTTTGACCCATGTGGCATCTTTCTGAAGAACCAGGTTGCAGGCTGATAAGTATGAGCATAATATGTGTTTTGGCCCAGTTCTTGGTTGCTAGATTTGCATGAGAGTTTTATTCGTTACGGCTTTTCTTTCTTGCTGTTGGTCCATATTCAAAGGCAAAGACCATTGTTAAGGAAAAGGGAAGCACGGGAGCATGGAAGTGTCCTGTGCTTGCGTGGCTCTGAGGGAGCTGAACAAGTGAGAGGCCCTGAGAGAAGTGTTGGTGGTGATGGAGGCCTCTCCTGCTCCTTTTTATTCTCCCTGGTCAGAACGTTCAATTTCCGATTGCACTGTGTACTCTGCAAACTGGAAGGGACCTGACTAGATGGGATGGCATTGGGAAGCAGGGGCTCCTGTGGTGAAATAAGACTTGAGCAAGCTCGTTTCAAGCAGACTGAAGAGCGGCAGTGGCTGAATGGACATATCACCAGTACCGCGAGAGGAAGATGTCCCAGACTATTCTGCTAGAAACCTCCTTGGCTGCTTCCAAACCCGTCTCCCTTCAGTGCTAAAGGGACAGGCCCCGTGTTTGCTGGAAGAAGGGACAGGAGGCCTTGAAGTTCTCCACTTTGAAATAACTTTTTGTATCACATTCATTATTGCTGTATTCCACACTGTAAATCAAATCCCAGGAACCTAGACCTGGGTTCTATCAAGGATCAACTAGATCCAAGAGTGCAAAGTCAAGATGCAGCAAAGAAAGTTGTTGGCAGAGGAGAGCTGCTTTTTCTCAAGGGCTGGCAGAATACAGACCTGTGCTTTGCCAACCACCTCAACCACTTGGAGTTCACAGCTGGTTTAATATCTGTATCTTCATGAAGGCTGACATTCAGCAGGTCATCTTCAAAACAAGCAAGGGAGAGAAGAAAAGCTACTTGGAATGAGACTGTTAACAGTATGGAATAGGAACAAGGTTTGAAGAGTCCAAACAATTGCTATAAATCGGAGGCAGGACCCTCTTGCCAGAAATTTGGCATCTCAATAGGCAAACAGGAGGAAATCTCCCAGTTATTTCCCTGTGTGTGCAGCCATCCCCTCTTTTATACAATTAAGTTCTCCCTGCCTCAGGCAGTTTATTTGTCATATTGATCAGCTGAGAAAGGAAAAAAAAAAAAAAGAGAGAAATAGATCAGATCATTAGCTGTACCTCCAAGTCAGTCAGAGTCAGCATTACCCAGATGCTTCTAAACTAGGAGAAACATGCAGTTTTCTTCAGTCTATGCTATGTTCTGGTTGTAAGAGCATATGTTCTGGGATGCATATTCTTATTAAAATTAAGAGATAATAAGCTGTCCAACTTTGACTCACAGGAGTCTTCATCTCTGGAACCTGAAACAGGGTATCTGCCTCAGTGCCAGTGGGAGTGGTTTTGTGGAACCTCTGTTTCAGGGACTGGCACCAGCTGAAGTCGAGCTGACACAGGAAGGGGAAACATTAATTTGGTTTCCAAAGGGACCAGCTGTAATGAGTCTGCCAGGGGTTGGTGGAGTGAGGACACCAGATAAGAGGGTGTCTTAAGGTGTATTTAGGTTTTCTTTTATGGATTTAGCTGGAGACATTTAAGAAGTCACAGCTTCAGCTCCTCACAACTGGAGGCCGTGTCTCTGGGCAGGGCTGCGTTCCTGATTCGTGCGCATGCCGCACACTGTTCCTCAGCAGAATGATGCAAGGCCAGCGTGAGTCAGCAAAGCTGCTGCAGGGAGCAGAACATTTTTTGTGGCCAATCTAGCACCTGGCCAGCTAGGTAGAAGTGCTCCCCTTATCTGTTATCTCAGTGGTGGTATAACTTCCAGTTGAGGGGCAGTAACTTCTGGAAATACATAAAACTGTTTCCAAAGTGAATGCCTGCATCTTCTGTTAGTGGTTCTAAAATGGCTGAGCTATCAAATTGCTCCTTAGCATAAAAGTGAGACAGTATGTGCAATTAGGGAGCAATGAGATGGTTGCTATGGTTGACATGGTATAGAAATAGAGGTTGCCTGGGAGAGGAGCTGTAGATGGCATGAAAATATCACAGGGAGGAGGGAAGATGGGAAGAACAGGCAAGTGGTTAGCAGGAATATCTCTTGGGATGTGGCAAGTGCCCACAACCTCCCACACCTTAAGGAATATTTCATCTCCTTCTCCTGCCCTGCTGCTGGTTCACCTTTGTAGTAAATCCCCAGGAGACAGTCAGTCATTTTGCAGAGCCTGCTCTTACCTTAAAGCATGATCAGTTCTCCTGGCATGCAGTAACAGTATGGTAAGGTGAGTTATGAAATATCTCCAGCATTATACATAAAAGGAAACCTGAGAACACTTTCAGATTCCTCAGCCCTCTTCATCCTGACAGATTCAGCAATGTTTCTAGAAACCAGATCTTGTTCTCCTTCACTGCAGCCTGGTCCTCCCAGAGATATTCTTTTTTTTACTGGTTTACTGCTGTGTTTTTCCTTTCTCTGTCCCTCCTTGTATGGTTCTCAATTAATTTCATTTTTTCACTCTGTTCCTGTTGAGAATCTTTGTTTCCTTTGTGGAAGTGTCTTGCTGATGCTGTCTTCTTTCTGTAGCTTTTTAAACCAAGTTCTCTGATTGCAGAGTTCTGCAGCTTTTAAGGCTTTTGCTCTGCCTCTGAGCTGTTCTGAAGTTTGTGCCTTTTCTGTCCCAAATCAGATGCTCTCTTCTTTCCTGGTGTTAGCACCTCACAGCTCCTTTTACACCGAGAGAGCTGGATTGTGGCAGCATTTTGTGGAAGTGTATCTGTGAGTGGTTGTCCTGTTTGTCCTCCTGAAGACAACTGTGTGGGCGTTCTGGTTGGAAGCTCGAGCTAAAGCCCTCAGAGGAGCACAGAATGCGTCACTGGCTCTGCTCTGGCTCCCCTGATGCTCTTGCGTATGCTGTGTGCTTCTCTGCTCCGTCCTCTGTGTGCTGCACTGCCAAGCTCCCTGTCAGGGCTGGGTGTAACCTGTCACCCTTTTCCCCAGGTACAGTGCCACACAGCAGGAGACCCTTAGTTCACGTGTGGTCGTATTCTGGAGAGGCTGCTCTTCTACCTTCTACTCAGCTTCAATATAACTGGAATATGAGCAGTAGTGGTCAATATACCATGTGTACCCCAAATTCCCCTCAGTCTGCAACTGGGATATTAGCTAAACCAAAGCCAGTATCTGGAGATTTGCCCTTGTTAACAGGTAGAAGTTGGTGTGGGTGTGCTTTTAGTCTGTATAGAATGCTTTGCTTCACAAAGATGTTTGAATTATCTTCCCTCTCTCAGCACACTGCTTTGTGCTTTCCTGTGCTTTGTTTATTCAGTTCCTCCAGATAAGGCACATCTCCTGTTACACATCCACAGGACTTTATTTCAGTAGTGCTGTGTTTTTAACTGTGTGACTCAGTATCTCAATATGAAAAATCATCAAACACTATTTTGAAATTTTCATAAAAAATAAAAACTCATACATGTAATAGTATTTCTTTTTTCCTAGGTGCAGTTTAAAATCCCTCATTTTATGCCTTGGTTGCATCTGTGACCTATTGGGTGATAGTTTCCACTGCTCCACAGGCAGCACACAGCTCTGCTCTGGCCCTCCCTGACAGGGGCTCAGCACTTTGCTGCAGTTTCTTGCCTCTCAATTTTCAGATGATTTTCATATTTCCATTAAAAATATGTTTCCCCTTTGCTGGAACACAATGAGTTTCTCTGAGAAAATCACTAAAGATCCCCTTTAAGGGGATAAATTTTTTGATTTAGCCATTGACAAATAAATACTTATCTATTTCTGCAGAGTGTTTGAAGACCTAAAAATAGAAAATGTATTAAATAAATCTTTACAGTAGACTTTTTCAGACCATGAGAGGCAGAACACTTGCTGCTGGACCACAAAGCACTGTCTGAAGCCAGTTCCTCATCATTCTCAGCTGCTGAATCACACTAGCAAGCTAAAACTACAGCACTTTCCCAATAATCTTATGAAAATAAGTAGTTACTGCGGCTATCACATGTTGTGTGAGGAGGGAAGGAGGCTGTGAGACAGCCCTTTTGTTGTGATCCCCAGTGATCTGGCTAAGCCCTTTGCTCTGCTCATCTCTGGAAAAGCAACAAAGAGCTGGATGTGCCCAGAATTTCTGGGACTGCTGCATTTCCTTGGGCTCTGGAAGGCAGTGGTTAGGCACCAGTGTGCATGGCAGCCACCCACCTAGGACTCAGAATCTCTCTTAGCCTTTTCTGGGGGATTTATGCCTGATTCTAGCTGTATTCCTCACCTGGTGTCTCTCTACTTACCTTGCCTGAGAGTCTCCTCTCATCTGGCACAACGCTGCCATTAAATGGTAAGGAGGAGCAGAGTGGGACTTGTCCTGTCATTGTGATAAACACATCCAGATGCATCCCTGGGGTGCGAGAAATCGTGTTTGAGTTCCCGAGCCGGAACCACCACATGAGGACCTGAGTGGTGAATCCACAGTTGTTGGCTGTGTACTGGCTGCCAAAGCAATCTTTGTGTTTATTTGTTAACTCCTGAGCCTACCTGAATAGCTGGCAGAGCTTCCAGGTCTCCATCAGCCAGAGCTGGTCCCATCTGCCAGCTGTACACTGTTCAGGTTGCCTGCTGGAGGAAGGAGCTGTGTGGTCTTTGGGTGCTGGGAGTGTGACATTGCTTCCAGCAAGGGCACGTTCACTCCTTTCCCTCACTGCTGGACAACGTGGGGCAGCCCTGGTCTGGCGGAGGAGTGGATCCATAGTGCGGTCGGACACGGGACTGTGTATCTGCACAGACAGGATGAGAGGGAGGACCCTGCTCAGAGCTCAGTGCAGAACCTTTTCTCCTTTTCCTCTGGTCTGTACGATCTCCCTCCCAAGGAGCTGTGTCTTGCTGTACTTGGTACAGTCCTGGAGTGTTTGTGAATGACTGTGTTGTTTCATTCTCTGAATGGACACCATTTGGGCCTGGATCCTTTTTCTCCCGTTGGCACTGAAGAAGCTGCAGTTGGAGACTTCACAGCCTCAGAATGAGAGAGGCAGTTACTATCTCAGTGTTGTTATGTAATTTCAGAGTGAAGGAAATGGCAGTCTTTCAGATTGCACTAGCTCGTGTTAGTTATGCAAATATATGCACTCTAAGAACCCTATGCATGGTTTGACTGTCTTCAGAGGTGGACTTTGTTCAATAAACATCAGGAAGACCATGTGACCCCAGACTCAACTCTTTGCTGAAGTCTAGCAAAAGGTACTGAGCCATAGCGATATCTGGGATCTTCTTGTTAGAGTCTTTTCAACAGTGTCCCCTTGAAGAGAGATGTTCATAATTGTCAGGTAAGACAGCCAGAAGCGAGGAAGAGTCGGTTTTTAATCACCGTGGCTTGTGTGCCTTGATAACATTTTCAGACTCTGAAACTTCTGTATTTTTTATCAATGTACTATTGGTGTTCACTTTACAGGTAGAACCTGACCTAGTAAGCCTAAATAATTTTAGGGACCAAGGAGGGGAAGGGTGTGGGAAGGCCTAAGGGAGGTAATGAGGGATAAAGAATGCACTCTGGGTGGGAAAGGGCTGATTTCTATGTGGTCAGACAAGCAGTTTCCATCCTCTGGATGGCAAAGTCATGGGAGCTCTGCAGCCCAGATTTGCACCTGCCATCATACAGGTACACAGACTGGTGAGTGAGATCCCTGCCCTGAGTTTTCTCTTTTACTGGCTAAACAGTCCCACCTTACTTCTCCTCTCATCAAGATGTGCCAGTCCTTTAGTCTTTTGGCCCTTAGACTCGTTCTGATTTGTTGTACCAGTCAGAGCATCGTGACTGATTTCAGCACAGTCACTTGAAAGGTGACCCAGTGCTCTGGCCTAAGGCATCATTTCACAAAGGTGGGAAACTGGGTCCCGCTGCCCTGACACTCGGTTTCTGATTTCAGCATGCTAAGCTGTAACTGTGGTTCTTCCAGTCCTGATTAACAGAATAAGACCTCTGAGATTTGATGGTCTGAAAGATTAAAGAAGATAACAAGCAGCATCTTGTGTAGCTATCCTTGACAGCTCTTCAGACTAGCCCAGAATTTATTCTGCAGCTACAGGGGCTTTAGGTGCTTCCATTTAAAGTAGCAGAACACAGGGATCTGTGCTGTCAGCATGACCTCCTTTTCTGCCTCTACAGCCATCTGTCTGTTTGTAGGATCATCTCTCTCTCTCAGGTATCCTGTTTGCCACAGTTACCCCAGTGCACTGTCCTTTCAGCCTAGCCTGACCTCCACAGAAGAGCCCTCTCTACCTGACTGCTGATCTCTAAACCCACAGCATCTGCTCCTCCGTTCTCTCTCCCTCTGTCTCTTTGCAGGTGCAGCCCTGAATGGTTAGTTCATACCCACTCCAGAGTCGGTGTGGCTTTGCTCTTCACTTGCTATCCTCTATCACAGCCAAAGTAATTCTACACTCAAGGGGCCACACAATCACAGAACATGTTTATTGGAAGGGACCCATAGGGATCACCAAGTCCAACTCCCCCCTCCTCACAGGTCTATCTAAAATTAAACCATATGACTAAAAGTACCGTCCAAATACTCCTTGAACTCTGACGAGCTTGGTGCTGTAGCCAGTTCCCCAGGGAGCCTGTTCCCAAGGCTGCCCACCCTCTTGGTGAAGAACCCTTTCTAATGTCCAATCTGAATTCTCCTGATGCAGTTTTGTTCTATTTCCTCATATCCTAGTGCTAGTCACCAGAGAAAGGAGATCAGCAACTTCTCCTCCGCTGCCCTTCTTGAAAATGCTGTGAACAGCAATGAGGGTACCCTCAGCCCTTCTAGTATGTGAGCTATACATACTCTTAAAAAAAAGTAAATCTGACTTTTCCTCCCATCCCACTAGTTCAGGAGCGCAGCTGCACATCCTGAAATGCCGCCTCAGTATTAGTAATGGAAACCCATCCTCTAGCCCAGAGTACCTGTTGTTCACCACCTCTGGGGTGTTTTGTGTAGTGGCTCCCTGGTCAGGAGGAGGCCCCCATGGGTGGCTGCCCTGTAGGAAGGAGCTGTATGTGTCTTCTGCGGGCCTTTGTGGTGAGGGTGCTGATACTTCTGCACAATGGTAAATAATGTGATCTGTGTGCAGAAGGCGAATGCCATGTCTCTTTTCTGAAACCTTACTGTGGTTGTGGATGAGGTGCGTTTGTGTATTAAATCTTTCCATATGTTTAAATGTTTCCATATGTTATGCAGCAAGCACTTTGTGTGGGTAAAAGGCAAGTAATGCCGTGAGTCAAAACTACTTAAAAGACAGAAAACAAGTTAGCAAACAAATATATGGTTTGTGCAGCATCCAGAGGTAAAGTACAAGGGCTTCATGATTTCCTGCTAAATATGAAGTTGATCAGTACAGTAACGATGAAGAAACATGGAGGTGGCTAAATTTATAGATGACTCAGTTACTGAGATCTAGAAAGGTCTGTGAGGAACTTCAGCAACTGAATTGCACAGTCATGATGTCCATTAAATTCGCTGTTAAAAAAAGCAAAATCAAGCACACTAGAGAAATTAAACCTTCCAGACTCCCTATAAGACCTTAATAGTTTTATGGCAGGGTGAAATTTGGATGTCACTGTGTACCCTAGCTGAAAATCTTTATTTGGTGCAAAGCTAATCTTAGGTTATATTATGATGCATAAAAAGATAGGGTGGGGAATAACACAGAAAATACAATAATGACACCCTGTGAATCTTCTGGGCTCCTTGTATACTTCTTGCTCATCCCAGTGGCCGCAGGGTTAGATGGCAGCAGTTCCAAGGGACTAAAGAAACTCTCCTCTGAAGGAACAAGTGGTAAAGACGAGAGGCTTTCTGCCTTGGTGGGGACATGATGGATGGGAATGTTCCCTGGAAGTGCACATGCACAGGGATGATTGCAGAAATCAGAATGTGCCTGAACACACAGAGTGAGGATTCATACAAAATGAGAACTGCAGTGCTACTGAAGAGAGGAGATTTATTTAATGTAGCAGCTTCTGAGTATAGTTGGAGAGGGCTGCACAGAGACAGGGATCTGTGTTCATAATGCACCTGGAGATGAGCTGTGTCCAGATATTTGTTCCAGGTAAGTTGAAGACTGCAGTTTTCAGGAGCCTGAGAAGGATATTCCTTATACTGGTCAATGGAACTGAGGGATTTTCTCATTTGCAATGCTATTTCCAGGCATGCATTTCACTGTGATAGAGCTCTAGTAAGGACAAATACCTGGAAGTGACCTGAGCAGCATGCTTCCAGTCACCGTGTCTGCAATGTCAATCACATTGCTACGTGTTTCTGGTGCACGTGGTTTTTGTTAGTGAGAGGAATGGTGTGCCAGGCTGTGTGTTTAAGTTCTCTCTCTGTGCAGCTGCTACCACAGTCTGTATAGAGAAAGTGGCCAGCAAAGGACTTCTCAGCCTGATGAGTGCTTGGATTCACAGAGGCTTTGGGCGTGTGTGTTCCCTTAGCTGGGCACGGGGTGCTACTGCACTGGGCTGGGAAGGCCACTGCCCCAGCTTGGGGTGAAGAGGGGCTGGGGCACGGGCCGTGTTAGGGCACTGTGTTGCTGCCTCACTCACAGTTCGCAGTTCAGCCTGGAGTTCATGTGCTGCTCTGCTTTGTCTCTGAATTTCATTAAACAACTGCTTGGGGTGTTGGTGTGCATGGGTGTGTGCAGTGAGTCCATGTTTCTGGAAACGGCCTAGCTGTACAGCTCTGCTCCTGTATCCTCCTGAGAATCGACTGCTGCAACTGAAGAGAGGGAATCTGCCCCACAGCACGTCAGGGGCAAAGCTGTGGAGGGCTGCAGTGCTTCACGTTGTCACAGAATTGGCAAACTGCAGGCTGGAAGAGACCTCTTGAGATTCTCTAGTCCAATCACACTTGTTCAAGAAGGATAAGCAAAAGCAGATTTCCCAGGCCTATATCCAATTGTGTTTTTGAGTATCTCTGAGGATGGATGCTCCACAACCTCTTTGTACAACCTGTTCCAGTATTTGACCACTCTCACAGTATAAACAGTGTTTTCTTGTGTTCAGACGAAATTGCCTGTGTCTTAATTTGTGCCTCACATCCTGTCACTGAGCACCTACTGACAGTGTCTGTCTGACTTCCTCTTCTTCATTCCCTCCCATCAGGTATTTATTTATACATATTGAAAATATGTATGAATATCCCTCCCCCACACTCAGCCTCACCTTGTATGAAAACAAGTTAGTCCCTTAATCATCCTCATAGCCCTTTGCAAGCCTCAGTCCTTCCCCATTCATCCCTCCCATCTGCCAGCAGCTGCTGGCCCTGCAGCTTGAGCCTCTTCTTTCTTCCCCGTGTGCAGGGGACATTCCCCGCGGGGTGAGGGGCTGCCAGCGGAATGCTAACAGCCAGGCTTTGTTCACAGCCTCAGCGGGACAGCTCAGCTGCCGGGGCTCGGACCGCGGGATGGCAGCGAGAAGCAGTGTTTTCATGCCTGTTAGTGCTGCAGACGGGCCCCTTCCCTCTGCAGCTGGCACTGTCACCAGCGCTGCCCGGCCGGCAACCCGCAGGCTGGCATTGCCCCCGCAGCGCCCGGGCACTTGGTGCCTGGAGAGATGCCCACAGATCGCACTGTGCCCCAGAGCCCTCCCTCTCGCGTGGCATAAGGACGAGGCTGCTGGTGTTGATGCTGTGTGCCAGGCGGTGTTCCCCAAGTGATGTGGGTAACCACTGCTAAAAGGGTGTCTGGGGTGTGCAGGCACCAAGGTGGCAGAGGCTGAAGCCTGGGGAATGGTGTGAGTGTCACTTTGTCCCAGTAGCAATGTTGAAAAACAGGAGCAGATCACTTCTGTTCTGCATGCCCCAAGCGACAGGACTGGAGGTGCTGGTGTGGGGGAGCTGTGTGAATGCTGCACAATGGATCGGTGAGGAACAGGGTGCTCCTTGTGAGCACTTCTGGGACCTCAGCAATGCCTTCACAATTACCATTGCCTCGAGGATGAGTGGGGGTTTGTTTCTTCTGGCTGCACAGAATGCCCCAGAACACCTCCTGGGCCCTCCTCACCTGTGCCTCCTCCCACCTTCCCATGCTGCTCCCCATGGCTCACTCGCAGCATCCCTTCTGTGCACAAGGACTTGCTTCCCAGGGTCTCCAGCCATATACCTATTCCACATCAAGTGGCAGAAATGCCACTGAACTCGGTGCATTTTGCACAGTGATGGTTTGGTTTTAGTGTGGAGGGACCATTTTTAGCCAAACTGAAAGAAGACAAGTTCAGAAAGCAGCTAGAGATGCCAAGTACAAATAGTTCTGCTGAGAGCTTAGAGCCACTCTCATTTTGGGCTGAAAGCTACCTTCTGGGCTTATCTGTCTAGTTAATTGCTAGCAGCTCAGTAAAACATTCCAGTAAAGTGGGTTTGATTTAAAGCTATGCTGAGTATTGACCTTCCTTCCTTCCTTCCTGCCTTCCTTCCTTCCTTCCACCAGATTGATAGAGCTATTTTAGAAGGACCGAAATCTGCCTAGAAAGAGCCAAGGGGAGGTTGTGGAGGGTGGAAAGAACAACATTGTCAGAGAGCAACAGTTGTCTGAAAGATGAGAAATAAAAATAGGTGTTCATTTTCAGTGAAGATTTATGGACCTCCCGTCTATATGAGGGATTAAAACCTATGAAAGTCTTAAACCCTATAAATTATACATTCCAACAATTAAGTTCTGAGTGCCTGGCTTGTTGAGTGGATGTAATGTCCAGAGGTAGGTATTTTCAAAGACTGTAATCAAAAAAGGTTCTGTGCTGTCTGCAGTGGCCAGGGAAGTGCTGCAGGAAGGTGCTGTATGTTGTCCTGCATCCCAGAGCCGTCTGATGTGGGCTCTGGTCCTGGCTGTCAGCGTGGCAGACACTCGCTACCCTTCTTTCTAATAAATTAATAGGGCCCAGGAATTATGGTAGCATTTTGCCAAATACCTGTACAATGCTCATGCCAAGGTGAGCACACAGACTGCTTTTTTCCACTCCCAGGATCTTCCTTGCTCTTTGGCTTCTCCTTTTTTTCCCTAAGTACATAGAGGGAGCTGAGTCCTGTCTTGGTTCCTATTTGTGCCTCTGACAGAAGAATGAGAATTCTTGTTGTCTAGGTACTTCCCATAGCAGCATCTTAGGAGTGCACATTTGGATTAAAGAAAAATGCTTTGTTAAAGAAAAAAACTGCTATGAATGAGTGGAGACTCGTTACCAGTGCTGCACCACTCCAGTGAAAGCTGAGTTGGCACCCACTGACTGGCTCACAGAGCCCTGAGGTGGCTGGGTGTGGACAATGCCAGAGACACCTCTCTGTGGTAGCTGTGATGAGGCAAGGCACTTCTGTCTGGAAGGGGATAATTTGTCTGCACCAGTGTTTACAGAAACAGCCATCTGGCATAGGCAGGCAGCTCAAAGTGCCTGGCTCTGTGGACTTTAGAATATGTTGGAGCTGAGCATGCTGATCCAGAAGAAGGATTTCTTTCTTTGTTCTTAAAAGAGATTGCTCTGTTCTATGAGACTTGGGTCTTGAATGCAAATTGAAGCTTTGCAATCAAACTCATGCTGAAGTGGAATTTTTGAGGCTGAAACATCAGTAGCTGGATGCTGTCTCATCAGCTTCTCTCATCCTGTCTAATCCCTTTTCTTTCCCCAGGCCAAAGAACTCTCCATCACCGGAGTGACACCTTGGATACGGTGATCCTGGTAAATCCTAATGTGGACAGCATTGTGTCTGAGGTAAGGACCAGATGTGCCATCAAGTTCTCTCCACATCAGCTCTCCTGCCCTTGCTTGACATGGAGGTCATGATCATCACAATTTGCACCTTCTGAGAGTGCAAACCTGCTGCCAGTCTGCTGCAAGGTGTGGTGAAAAGGCCACGTGTTCTGGTCGTGCTAGTAACCAGGATGTACACAGTGACTGATGTGACATGGAGCTGTGTCTGGCAGACAGTAGCAGTGTCTTCCCTCTTCAATAAGCAACTTTCTTGTAGGTAGAAAACCTAAGGTTTGGCAATTTGTGAATAACGTGTGAGTTATCGCCTGTCCATGGGATTGGGATCCTGGGTGCTGGTGTGGAGTACAGGTAACTTCTAACTGCAGCCCTCTGTCTCATGGTAACAGGTCCGCTCACTTGTGTGTGATTCATCAGCTCACAAACTACTGATCCTCTGTGGTCAGAGCTCAGATCAGGAAGGAGACTTGGTCCTGCAGACGGGGACCTTCACTTACCAGAAGTTTGCCGAGATACTTTCAGACCCGGAGGTGAGTGTGAGCTGTAATCCAGCACATCCCCTCCTGCTCAGAGTGCACGGTAGAGCCATGCAGCCTGCGCCCTCCTTCAGGTGGCAGATTTGCAGACAGATGGGTTTGAAATCCAGCAAAAAATTGCATACCATAAATAATTCATGCTAATTAATGAACATGGGAATCTTGCTTTAACTCTCTGTCTTAAGTTTTCCAAGGCCTAGGCATGGGTGATTCCTTTAAGTGTTCAGCTTGAAATAACCTTCCAGACTGGCTCTGCAGGGGGCAAACACTCAAAATTTCTTAAAGCAGGTCTTACCATAACTGTGGGCAGCTTCCAAAAACAGCTAAGAGAGGCCGTCATCACCCAAGAAAATGTGGGTATTTCTCTTCATGTCACAGTCAGTCCACCAAGCAAGTTCACAAGGTTCAGAATGTTCATTAGATGATGAGGGATTGAATAAATGCTGATTAAGTAACTACATGATGATGGCATAACTACAAATGTTGCTATTTAATTGCAGAATTGTTGCATCATTCAGTTTGGAAGGGCACATGAGAGGTCTGTAGTCCAACATCATGCATAGAGCAAAGTAAGCACTGAACTTAGGCAAGTTTGTTCAGGGATTTGTCCAGTAAGGCCTGGAAAACCTTGTAGGGTATCTCAGAACCTCTGCTCCAATGCTGATTATCTCAGCTAGATATATGATAGCTTTTCTGACAGACTTTACATTGTTGGCACTTGTTGCCAGTACAGCTATGCTACTCTGGGTTTTGAGAAGCTCTATTTCCACTGATTGTGTTGTTTAGAATGTCTCTGTCTGATTGAATATATAGTTGCTGCAGGAATGGCTGGATGATACTTCAACAATTGATATTATTATTGCTGTAATTACATTAGCAGATATGCTTGCCTTCATTTATTTAAAGCTGATTGTTCTGATTTATCTCTGGTATCCATTTAAATGGACAGAAACGAGTCAGTTAAGGGCTGTCTAAGCAAAAGAATACTGTGTAAAGAAGTATGCAAATCTCATTTTGGACACTTAGGAAGTTGAGGTGTAATACTTCTTCGGTCGATATATGTTCAGCATAGCTGTAAGGAGCCTTGGAAATTATATGGACCTTATTCTACTTTTTAATCACATAGCATGTCCTCAACCCTGTATGTGTAGCAAAGATGGAGTCATGACTTTCAAAATAGGTCCCAGGAAAGAAAATTATTCTAAATAAAAAAGAAAGTCCTATGTCACTAGAACTGCACAAAGTACTCTGTGGTGGTTGACTAGCCAGTGAGCGAGGCTAAGTTCAGACAATGATGCTTAGCATTGAAAAGGTTTTCTCAGGATTAGAATTCACAAATCACAAAAAAAACCCCCAACCTGCTACTTTTGAGCCCAAGCCAGGGACTGATATCCCAGATTTAACAAGAAGTAAGGAAAGAGGACACAGTGGTTCCTGTTTTTATTTTCTTTCCTGAGATCTTGTCACAATACACACCCAGCAGTCAGAAGCCGTAACAGCCCCTCAACATTAAGAATTTCGAAACAGAGCATGGTTCTATGCATTGATTTTCCATGGGCTTTCAAACTAATTCATCTACCCCCAGTGTTTCCTGTTGGTAAAGTGCTCATGTTGTCTTCAGTATTTCTGCATTAACTAGCTTGCTTTTTTTTTTTTTTTAAAGTGCTGTATAGGTCTCAGAGCTGTATTTGACCTTTATTTGTCTGTGCTTATCTCATTAGGTCACCCAGATTCTCAGCAACACTGATTCAGATACCAAGGCCTCTCTTACTGTGTCGTGCCTGGGAGAAGGAGCCTGGAGCAACCTTGGGCATCGTCGATTTCAGGACATTATTAATCTGAAACTGAATCCTGATCCAGTTCTGCCAGAAATGGATGGGGTGTCTGAATTTGCAGAATATGTCTCTGAGACAGTTGACGTGCCATCTCCATTTGATCTCCTGGAACCACCCACCTCAGGGGGTTTTCTGAAGCTTTCTAAGCCCTGCTGCTACATATTCCCTGGGGGAAGAGGTGATTCTGCTCTCTTTGCTGTCAATGGATTTAACATCCTTGTGGATGGTGGCTCTGAGAGGAAATCCTGCTTCTGGAAGCTGGTAAGGCACCTGGATAGGATTGACTCAATCCTGCTCACCCACATTGGTGCAGACAACCTGCCTGGCATCAATGGGCTGCTGCAGAGGAAAGTTGCTGAGCAAGAGGAGGAACAATCCCAGGGCTCTACCAACTACAGTGACTGGATGAAGAACCTAATTTCTCCTGAGCTAGGGGTGGTTTTTTTTAATGTTCCTGAGAAGCTAAAGATGCCTGAAGCCTCCATGAAAGTAAAGAGGAGCATCGAAGAAGCGTGTATGACGCTGCAGTATCTCAACAGACTGGGCATTAAATCAGAGCCTCTCTACAGGGTGGTGAGCAGCACCATCGAGCCCATCACGCTCTTCCACAAAATGGGAGTGGGTAAACTGGACATGTATATACTGAACCCTGTCAAAGACAGTAAAGAAATGCAGTTTCTAATGCAGAAGTGGGCTGGTAATAGTAAAGCAAAGACTGGCATCATTCTTGCAAGTGGGAAAGAAGGTGAAATTTCTGTTCCCTATCTCACATCCATCACAGCCCTAGTGGTATGGCTTCCAGCCAGCCCAACAGAGAAAATTGTAAGGGTTTTGTTTCCTGGAAATGCTCCTCAAAATAAGATACTGGAAGGTCTTGAGAAACTCAAGCACCTGGATTTTCTGAGGTATCCGGTGGCTACTCAGAAAGATATCACTTCTGGAATACCTCCACCTGTGCTGAAGCAGACCAAAATTAAACAAAGAACTGACAGTAAAGAGAGTCTTAAGTCTTCCCCCAAGCCATCTGTGACAAAGCAAGTCAAGAAAGAAGAAGCAGTTGAGGAGGGGATTAAGGAAGTAAAACCAGAAGTTGTAAAGGATGCTAAAATTGAGAAAAAGGTTAAAGAACACACAGAGAAAGTTCCTGAGAAATCTGTCAAACATGAAAAGATAAAGACAGAAACAAGTGATGCTCTCAAAGCTGAGAAAAGAAAATTGGCAAAAGACAAGGTTGGAAAAAAGCATCTCAAAGAGAAAGTATCCAAATTAGAGGAGAAGAAAGACAAAGAAAAGAAAGAGATTAAGAAGGAGAAAAAGGACTTAAAAAAAGATGATGGAAAGAAAGATGAGAAAAAAGATTCAAAGAAAGATGATAAAAAGAAAGAAAACAAACCAGAGCTCAAAAAAATTTCTAAACCAGACTTAAAACCATTTACCCCAGAAGTAAGAAAAACATTGTACAAGGCAAAACTTCCAGGCAGACTCAAAACTGAGAAGATCAAAGTAAAACCTGAAAAAGAACTTGAAAAGGTACCTGCTGACCTGAAGACATCACCAATGGAGAAGGCACCCATAGAAGTGGATTCAGGAGAGACATCCATAGTGGAACAGAGGTTAGTCCTGTCTTCACCAGAAGATCTTACAAAGGACTTTGAGGAACTGAAGCATGAGGAGAAAGGGGCCTTGCAGTTGACTCAAGAACTGTCTGATATGGAGGTTAGTGATAAGATTATGAGAGCACCTGAAGCAGAGATAAAAGACTCTGTTGATATGACTGGTCAGAGTTGCCTTGAAGTGGATCTGATTTTAAAAAGAAAGACTCCTGACCAGGGAGTAACTACTACTGATATGGAAAAAGAACCATCAGCAGAGGAAATGGCAGTCCATCAGCTGGAGCTGAGGGAAGGTCATGCTGAAAAAATAGAGGATGAAAGAAAAACAATAGATGAAAACCGTGATATAAGATACTGGGAGGGAAAAGCTGAGCAGGGCAAGGACATTCAGGTGTTTCCTGACAAAGAACACCTGCCATCACATGCAGACCTCTTGGCAAAGGGTGCTCGGCCACCAGCATTCAGAGAGGAGGAAAAGGAGGAAGAGGAGAAAATCTCTTTGGACAGAAAACAGAGGGAAGCAGAAACTTGTGGAAAGTATATTGAGGGGACAGAGGCACAGGAAGAGGATGAGAAGGAAAAGAGAGACGATGTGATAGAAAAGGCAGAACTGGAAGAAAAGGAAGAACAGCACATGAAAGCAGAGGAGAAAGTGGAGAAGAGTAGAGACTTCTATGGGCTGAATCAGGATGATAGGGAGGACAAACTGTTTACCAGTACAGAGAAGGAAAGAGAATTTAGTTTCATGGAGGAGAAAACCAAGTTACTTGCAAAGGACATAACAAAGGAAGAGTCATATCTGAGCAGCCTGCCAGTCCCACCAGGAGCAACAGCAGAACATGTTTCCTATATCCAAGATGAAACTATTCCTGGCTACTCAGAAACGGAGCAGACCATTTCTGATGAAGAAATACATGATGAACAGGAAGAAAGGATCCCACACTTGAAGTATGATGTCAATGCCTATAACATTTCTGTTCCTGACCATCCCGGCTCTTTTGAAGCAGTACATGGAATACAGGCCGTGCCTCCTGCTGACCTTTCAGCCAAGGGCTATGCTGGCCAGGAGTCTGAAATCCTGGCGTATCCTACAAACATTGTGGCAGCACCTCTAGCTGAGGAGGAACACATATCTTCTGCTACCTCCATTACTGAATGTGACAAGCTTTCATCTTTTGCAACATCAGTAGCAGAGGATCAATCTGTTGCATCCATAACAGCACCACAAACAGAAGAGACCGGGAAAAGCTCTTTACTTCTGGACACAGGAAACAGTATGCCCTCCTCTCGGACTGAAGCGACCCAAGGTCTTGACTACGTTCCCTCTGCTGGCACAATTTCTCCCACGTCATCCTTGGAGGAAGACAAATGCTTTAAATCTCCACCCCCTGAAGATTTCCATGCATTAACAGAAGGAGAGAGGAAACTGGAAACTCAAAAAAAGGATCTTCACGAGGAGGCAGAAGATGAAGAAGATGAAGAAGATGGGACTCCAAATATTGAGATGCCTGAGAAACTCAGAGGGCATTACCCCCATGCCCCCATGTTTGCTCCTCAAGGATGCCCTGATAATGTGATTATCAGTGTTCCCACACAAGTGATGCCTTTATCCACTGAAGAAGCACCATTTTCCCAGGCTGACTCTGCAGAGGCTGAAGAACGATGCATGAGTCCTGATGACAGCACAGTCAAAATGGCCTCTCCCACTCCATCTGGCCCCACCAGTGCAGGGCACACCCCCTTCCACCAGTCTCCAGTGGAGGAAAAGCTGGAAACAGTAGATTCAGATCTGTTTGACAAACAAACAGATGCTGCTGCCAAGAAACTGGAAGGCCAAACTTCTGTTGTGGTGAAGGGAGCCAAGGGTGAACCTCTCAGAGAAGACGAGGCACCTGTGGCTAAATCCAGACATGAAAGAGAAGTGCCTGGACCTGTGCAGCACGAACTGGTTTTGAGCAGTGATGTTCCAGTGTCTCCTGAGGAGGAGGTACAGGAAGAACCAGTGAGGAGGGAGGAGCTGCCCTGGCTCTCTTACCACAAGCAGGACACGGTGGTGATCGGGGAGGACGACGAGCATCCTGAGGTGCCCCGTCCCAGCACAAAACCAGAAAAAGAGCCAGGAACTAAAACCATGACAGAAAGTTTAATGGGATTTTCAAAACAGTTGTCCTTTGAGCCACTTGCAACCACAGGAACTTCTCTAGGAAATGTGGATGTTCCACAGTTCACAAGCCAAAGCAAATCTAAAAATGACAAACCTTTGCAATTTTCACCAGATGGCATCAAATCACCTTCTTTTACAGAAGAAAGGATTGGTAAAGAAAAATCCTCAGATATTTCTAAGGGAGTTACTGCTGAAGAAAGAAAACTGCTGTATTTCACAGGAGACACATCAGAAGAAGAGAAATCTTCTCATGTTTCCGTTGAAGACATTTCCCCAGAAGAGATCAAATCCATTTCTCTCACTGAGAGTTCCAGCAGGAAAATCTCTTCAGATTTTTTTAGTAAAGGAATTTCTCCAGAAGACATCAAAGCTCTTAGTTTCACAGAAGAGATATCTGCAAAAGAAAAAACTATGTCCAAATGCACTGACAAATTCCCTTCAGAAGCTGTGAAATCCATAGGTTTCACAGACCAGAGCCCAGCTACATATGAAAAATCACTGGAAATTTCTGCCAAAGAACTGAAAGAAGCATCAAAATCTTTTCCTTGCCCAGAAAGTAGTTCAGCTAAAGACACATCACTCGGAGATTCTTCAACTGAAGAAATGTCTCCAGATGACAGCAGTTTATTTTCTGCATCAGAAAAGGGCCTGTTGAAGGGAAGAACTGTAGGCTTGGACTCTCAGGAAGTATCCCCAGATGCAAAGGGCTTACATTTTACAGAATCTAGCCCAAGTGAAGATAAAACATCTTCACACATTTCTACTGAAGGTATAAAATCTTGCAGGTTCACGGAAGCTCAAGAAAAAAAATCTCCAGAAACGGAAAAGTTTTGCATGAAAGATTTAAGTTGTGAGAGGAAAGTGTGGTTTCCAGAAGAGGTAGAAGAGGTCCCTGTTCAGGGAAGGCGGCAGAGATATGACAAAGAGAGGGAGAGTACATTCTTGGATGAGGTACCAGAATTTGAAACAAAATCCCTTCCTAAAATGGGAAAGGAGGAGAACCTGTCTCCTGCAGTGCCTGGAAGCCATACCTGGAGAGGAGCAGAAAAGGAAGCATGGGGTTCTGCATTTGGGTATCTTCAGGAAGGGAGAGACAGTGGGAGAGGAGGGCAATTACCCAGTGAGGAGGATGAGGAGCTTCACCATGCTGAAGACAAACCCATGCTACTGCAAGGAGAAACTGAATGTTTAAAGATGGAGTCATTTGATTACAAAGAAGACACACAGAAGAGTGCCAAACCTACGTCAGAAACAAAGAAAGTGGATGTGGTTCCTGCTGACATCACTGTCCCAGAAAGAACAGAAAGGGAAGATTCTCCTCTATCTCCTCAGTATGTCTCTGGTGAGGAAAATCAGAGCAAAGCTTTAACTGGAAACAAAAAAGGGCAAGAATTGTTGTTGACCTCTAAACAAGATTACTCCTGCTTAGATGATGAGGAGAAAGCTGTCCTAGATATCTATGCAAAGTCACTAGACCAAGTTCTGACGACATCTCCCCGGCCTGCAGCAGGAAAGGAGATTGAGGCACCACCAGGAGCAGAGAGGCCTTGCAAGTTAGATCAGCGCAAGCCACCTTTGTGGGAGGATGTCCCATCAAAGACGGCTGAGAAGAAATCGGACATCAGTGATGTGTATCAGGAAATAGATTGCAAATACAAGTCAGATAGCAGGCAAGAGGATGACTGCAAATCCACTGAGGGTCTGTATGACTCTACGGGAAGAAAAGAGCAGACAGCAGCAGCATCTACTCTGTTGCAATCTACAAGACCAGCAGAATATATTGCAGAGTCCATAGAAGAGAGTGCTGAGGTGTCAGGTGCACACTCCCCTCCGGGACAAGGCCCATGTCAAAAAAGCAGTGATGCTGTGGGCTGTGCTGGGGCTGTGGGTGCTACCATCCAGGAGGTGTATCCTCCAGAGACCTATTCCAGGAGCTCCCCTAAGCCTTATTCCTATGAGGAAGGGGTCTGCACACAGAGGGATGATGACAGTTCCACAAGACAAGAGCCAGAAGAAAGAGAACCAACTCCCTACCCTGATGAAAGAAGTTTCAAGTATGCTGACATCTATGAGAAGATAATTGTGTCTGGAGCAGGACCCTCCCCCTTCACAGCCATGGGTGCACACAGCCCAGGTCACACTGACAAGGTGCCAGTGACAGCTCTGAACTCTCAAAAAGGTCAAAGCTTTCATGTGTCTGCAAAGGAAGAAGAGTCCTGCCTTTATACCTCTGCTGAGAAGGAGTTGTCATCTCCAGCATCCCCTAAAGATAAAGGAGATTCAGTCTTTGACTATAGAGACATCCATGAAAGATATTTGCCCTTGTCTGAAACAGGGAAGCCTAGGACATCGGAAGGACAGGAAAAACTGAATGTGTCTTCTGCTTTGCCAGGAGAACTGGACTCTGCACTGCACCCGTCACCTGCGAGTGCAGCATTTGCCTCTCCCACAGTGACAACTGACACCTTTTATCAAGGGAAATCATCCACCTATATTGATGCTGGTTGTCCAGATGAGAACATAATTTTGTCTAGCCAGGAGCAGGTATCTTTCTCCCTGAAATCTGAAATCCCAAATCCCAAAGATACATACTATGAGAAAGCAGGTCGAGGGGAAGAAAGTGCAAGTGACTCAGAGCTAGAAAAAGGTGCTAAGGAGAAGTCTGAAAAGGAGTCTAAACTGCACAGCCCTGCTGAAGCTGCAGGTACCGTCTATGCACACATCTCAGCCATCAGCAAGTTCCCTGTCTCAGACCCCTTCCTGCAGAGCAAGTGTCAGGAGTCCCTTTCACCCAGCTCCACTGCCTCTTCTCCCTCTGGTCCAGGCTGGCAAGAGGAATATGGAAGTAGGACAACTGCATCAGCTGCTGCTGTGGAGACATATGTTGCTGGTTACAGTGATGTGCCAGACATGGACAGAGATGAACGAGCTTCAGAAATGTGCCATGTAAGACAAGATTCTTCACGAAGGAGAGAGGTTGATGAAAAATCCACAAAGGAATCCCATTTCTGGGCAGCAGATTATCCAAGTGCAGCAGTGTCCTCCGAGTGCCAAGAGCAAGCCCTATACCTGAAATCTGCTTCCAGCAAACAAACAGAGGTATACGAACAGGGCCCGAGGGTAGAGAGCAGAGGGATGGATAGCTCTTCTGGATTTGAAAGCTCCCTGCTAGGAAAGAGTGAAACAGCCAGCATATTCAGACATAAGCAAACCTCAGCAAGCCGTTTAGGGGATATTTCTCTGTCTTTAGAGTCTCCTTGTGCTTTGCTCTCAGACCAGGGAAACAAAGATGAGTACTTGGAGGTTTCTGAGAAGATCGGCAGCCTTGACTCATCTTTTCCTAAATTCTCACCGCTGAGTCCATATGAAGAAGACAAGATGTTCTCCAAAGGTGTGGAGAAAGAGTCTGTGCCCCAGCAGCAGCTGAAAGATGACTCTTCCAGCCTGTCAGAGGAACCTTCATCTGAAGCCACCACTCCTGTGATACTGGCTACAGCAGAAAGTTTCTATTCCCATATGCTTTCCACACACACAGGTGCAGGAGTGGAAGCAGGGACCAGGAGTGCTTGGGATGTGTCTCCACAGGTTCCAGATAACGCTGTGAAAATACATACAGCTGAAACCAAAGACTTTGCCTTTGCTGAAGAACATGGTTCTCCATTTCCCTGTGGCACAGGTGACCACACCTTGCCATGCAGAAAAGAGTGCCAGGGCTCAGAGCCCACACCATTCTCTGCAAAGCAAGAGCAGCAGCCCTGTGGTGGCAGCCCAGAGCAGAAGGCACCATTTGCAGAACAGCTGTTGCCACTGACATCTCTCCCTGATGTGTTGACATCATTTTCTCATCGTCAGCATGAAGATGAAACCACAGCCAATGGTCCAACAGAGGTGAGCACCAGTCTGCAAGCTTTCCAAAGCACATACCATGCAGCAGAGGCAAAAGATGAAAAAACATGTCCTGATTCTGACAGCAGTTTTTCTCCATGCGCAGGCAAAGAGGAAACAGAGAGGCAAAGCCGTCCTTCCTCTCTGATGTCCCCTGAAAACAGTTTCCAGCCCTTTTTCCCTGATGTGCAGAGGGGTGGAAAAACAGAGGACTGTGGAGATGCTTCCCATGACGTGGAGACCCATGTAGGAGGCAGTTCTGATTGTGGACAGAAATTTTCCTCATGTGAATACAAGCAGAGAAAGGGAGAACTCTCTCCCTCATTCATCAACCCGAGCCCCCATGAGCTCTCTGAAGACAGTGACCTGTCGCAAGAGGAGGGTCACCCTTCAGTGCAGGGGAGACCACCCCACACTGGGAGCAGTCCCATGCAAAGTGCCACAGTGGAGGAAACCCCTCCAACGTCAGTGAGTGATTCTGGAACCTCCCAGTCAGACTCAGATGTCCCGCCTGAGACTGAAGAATGTCCGTCCATCACAGCAGATGCCAACATGGACTCGGATGAAGATGCCGATTTCCTCCCAGTGGACAAAGCTGTGGGGAATGCTCATCATGCCAGTTCTAGGTCCAGCCATGATCCTCAGCCTGTTCCAATGGTAGATCCCCATCCCCACCCTCCTCACCCTGATGTCTGCATGGTAGACCCTGATATGTTGGTAAATGAGCAAAGCATGAGCAGAACTGATAAAATTTCCAAGAAGGACATAAAAGAAAAGAACAAAGGTGTGAGGAAGCCTTTGAGCAAACCCAAATCTTCCTCACCTGCCCGGAAATTAGATGCAAAAGGGAAACGATCACCCACTCCTGTGAAACAGTCATCAGACAAATCCCCAAAATCTGTCACTGCCAAAAAAGAAAGAGATGGAGGAGAAAAGCCCAAACCACGCAGCGCGCCGGTGCCAGAGGATGAGTTATCCCGGAGTAGTCACAGCAACCCTGGCAAGAGCCTTGTTAATGGCATCAAAACAAATCCCGGTAAGAAATCCTCCCTGAAACATGCATTATCTCTACAGGTCCAACACAGAGAAAAGCACTGGGTTAAACATAGCAGAACAGAGAACAGCATTTCCCAGTCAGGCATAAAAAGTTATAAGCAGTGATAAGGTTGAGATGTACAAAAGGTTGATAGGAAAGAGCAATAGAGTCCTAGGAGTAACAGCGATTCACAGGGATGGCAGGAAGCCGGGATGGACCTTCCAGAAAGACTACTGTAATACCCTAGGATAGCATACAAAGGCCATCAGAATGGGGGAGGGGGGTGTGTGGGGCTGGGGTGTGTGTGTGTGTTTAAGCAAATGTAGGTTATTAACAAAAATTAGGACTAAATATTAATTGGGACGACAACTCTGAAAAAGGTGATAACGGAGATTTTTGATTCCCTTCCCCAGAAAAAGCTTCTGAGCCTAAAGCCTTCCAATCCCTCCCCAAAGAACAGCAGAACTCCCTTTCCCTCCCAAGACCTGTGACAGCACTGGCCCAGAAATGCACCCAGGTCACCCCTGAGCAGCGGAGCTTGGATAAGTCTCAACTTCATTGCTGCAATGGAAAACTCTTTCTGGAATCCAAGTCCTTCTGTGTTAATCTGAGTGTTTGTCCCTTGCAGAAGGGTTTTGATAGCCTCTTGTTTCATTTTTTCCAAAGCTTCCAATAGTCCTAAGAGCAGTTTGTCTGTGCCTTTGGGTCCACCTGTCTACGTGGACTTGGCCTACATCCCCAACCACTGCAGTGGGAAGAACACAGATCCAGAGTTCTTCAAGCGGGTTCGAGCATCTTATTATGTTGTGAGTGGGAATGATGCAGCCAACGGAGAGCCAAGCCGTGCAGTGCTGGATGCACTTCTGGAAGGGAAGTCCCAGTGGGGAGAGAACCTGCAGGTAGGTCATGGAAATACAAAGGGGTGTGTCATGCTCTTGATGTCACAAGTGCTCAGAAAAAGGTGAGTATCACAAACATACCTGAGGGAGTGCACTGAGAGGAAGCAAATGGTACTGGGCATATCCTGTTTTGCAGTCTCAGCAGAGTAATTGCTTGTACTGATGAGGAGGAGGACACCTGCAAAATGGTATGAATGGAAGCAGCTATGTCCTCTTTTCCTCATCCTCCTGAGGGGAGGAAGCTTTGAGAGATCATACACTCCTCCTTACCCACTGCAGGATGAGCCTAGCCTCAAGCAAAATCAAGCTGAATTTTCATCAGTGTCCCACACCCAGTGGCATCTGTTGCTAGCCTGGCTTGCTGAAGATTTTTCTGACAGCAACTTAGTAACAGAGCTTTTAAACAAGAATGTTCTATAACACAGTTCTTGCTTAGCCAGGCTTGCAGGACACCCCAGGTGGGCACTCCTGAAGACACGTACAAGAAGGTATATATGTTCTTCCAGATGAAGCAGCCTCATAGTTCAAGGTCCCTGAGCTGCACACTGGGTCAATGGGCACATAGTGTCCATTAACAGTGACACTGCCAGCATTGTTCCTTTTCACACTGAAGGATCTTTCTGAGGCTGTTTCTGGAGCTCCAAAGCACGATGTTCTCCCCTGCATTGCAGCCATTCTCATCATTATGGTGTCAGTGCTGCCAGTCTGCAGCCAGTGCAGAGCCCCATTGTGCTGGCACTGTATAAAATAAAGCTCTGCCTCAGAACCCGACATCTGAAAGACATTAAATAGAACAAGCAGTACCAAGGGTACAGTGTTCCAAAATTAACAAGAAATTTTAGCCTCAGCTCCTATGGGTATTGTTTGTCACTGCAGTTGTTCTCAGTCATCCCTGCTGCTTTCTTTTCCCAGGTGACATTGATCCCAACACACGATACTGAGGTAACACGAGAATGGTATCAACAGACCCATGAGAAACAGCAGGAGCTAAACATCATGGTACTGGCAAGCAGCAGCACTGTTGTGATGCAGGACGAATCTTTTCCAGCCTGTAAGATTGAATTCTAAATCTCTCACACTTTGTGTTCATCCATTGACTCTTCAATCACCGATGCAACATGAGAGACACCATCTAATCACAGTCCAGTTCTTCTCTGGTTTAGTCCTCTACATGGTTCCCATTTGTCAGGCAATCGGGTATCCATCTTGCTCAGCACTGGATGCCATGAGGAAGAAGTGCAGGGCTCTGTAATTTTCTGGACTGAGCTAAGAGTTTGTGCAAGAGCAGTTGCAGGCCAGGGGCACTTTCACCTTCCCTGCTTTATTCTGCTGCCTGTACAGTTTCTGTAGACTATCTTGGCTGCCTTGCTGCTGTGAGAGCTTGTTTTACTCTCTTCCTGGCTGCCTTGCCATTTAACCTGTAGCACCATGAACCTCACCTGTCTGGTGAGGGCAGAAGTGCTGCTGCTGCATGCAGAGAGTGCATGGGAGGCAGGGGGCAGAGGTGAAATCTAACTTGCAAAGAAGTTGCACCGGGGAGATGAGGGAAGACAAAACCCTCTGACTGTAACGTGACAGTGAAGGTCATTCTTCCATCTCCCCTCCTGAGCATACAGGAGGTGTTCTGAGCAAGGGGACCTGTGCTCCAACTAGGCACGACCACCACATGCCAGCTTGGCAGATTTCTGTCCCAAGTGTTTGCCTGTGGCATCCTGCAGCACCTGTTTGTTGTGCTCAGGGAGCTGGGATGAAGGACATGGCAGTGGGAGGGGAGGGTTCGGCACATTCCTAACCTGCTAACTTGAGCTTCGCACACACAGCAGCCAACTGACTCCTGCACACCAGCTGTGAGGCAGGAGGAGGCACAGAGAGGCTGTGGCCTGAACAGTTACACAAAAGGAGCATCCAAACGCACAACTACAGCCCCCTCAACAGCAGAAGGGCTGAACAAACCTTGGCCACTGTTGGCCCAAGATGTACAAGAAACCTCCCTGTCCCTAAACCAAAGGCTCTGGAGGACTGTGGTGAGGCAGCTGAGGAGCACACAGGCCATGCTGGGGGAGGCTGGTGCCCAGCCAGTGTCACTGCAGTGTGCCAGGCCTGCACGCAGCAGCCATCTCCTCGCTGCCTGTGTGCCGGGGTCCAAGCCTTATAGTTGTGCTCAAGCCTTTTGTTGTCCCCTCAAGTGTCCAGGATGTGGGGAATAGAACTTGTGGTGTGAGGAAAGAGAAAGTCCTTCCCAAAATACTTGGGAAAAACTAGTCTAGCAAGTGTAGTCATTCTCAGTTCCTCCACACTGTGGCAGGGATGTGTTGACAGTGCAGGTGAGGTGCTGCTCATCCACGTGGTGCCACCTCGCAGCTTGTTCCCTGGCCTACGCATCACTGTGGGCATCTGCCCTTGATCTCTGGACATCCTGGCAGAAACACAGTTGTGTGCTGTGAGTGCATTGTGGCTACTGAACAGCCCCCAGAACCTCCTTGGCACACAGACCTGTTTCAGCGTGGGAGACCCATTCTCCAGCAGGGAGTGTGGCTGTTCAGGTGCACTAAGCCTGCAGCAGCCATGAGCCTTTGCCACGTCCAAGAGAATTGGCAGAGGGTCTTACCACAAAGACAGCTTTTTTGTAAGACAAAGAGAGTGGCAGCAGGCTGTGTTCTGGGGAAGAAGGAATGAGATGGAAAGCTGTGCTGCAACGGTTGACAGCACAAAGTATTTCCATCTGCTGTGACACCCACTGTGCTTGGCCCTGAGCGGAGGGCTGACTCCACCATGAGCATCCTTGGACCCTGTGTTGCACTTGCCTGGGACACTTCAGTCTCAGTGCTAGTTTTCTGGCAGGTGACATGAAGAAAATGCTGCTTAGAAACCTGCTCCTAGCACTAAAATGGAGTTTCTAGGGAAATGGTTTATTTTGCATTTTAATTTATATATTTATTTTTTTTAATGTTAAGCTGCATTTTGTGTTGATTTAATACTTTTAATTTATACATGTAACATGATACCATGTGCTTTTAGTGTCAGTTCAGAGGTTTCTCAGTAAAAATATTAACATGCTGCAATTTAAACAATATGAAAAGACCATAGAGAACTTGTGGGCAGCAAAAATGTCTCTGAAGGCTGTGTCTAAAACCCAGCAGCTGTAGGACAAGGCCTGAGGCCAGCAGCCTCCCCAAGGCACAGCCAGCCCTTCGGATATGGCCCTCGTTAGGAGCATGTGAGCTTACTCAGGGCTTTAGCAAATCCCTGCCCTGTGCTGTGTTCATTTTAACCATGGAATCACACTGTGTCTGCCAGCATAATAAATGTCATTCTCTGTACCCCGATGGGGTCAGCATTCATGAATGTTGGTTCTGGCAATTGCAGGCACTAAACCAGCTGCCCCTACCCCTCCCTGGAATGCTGGGGGGCTTTGCCTACAGTGCTTTGGGGAGACCCCAGCTCACCCACCATGGTGGCAGCTGCAGGATGCCAGACACCAGAGGCACAAGTGTGGCCCTCTCTGGTTCCCGGGATCCCTCTGCGTAGCTAGATGTAAAAGCTAATGCACTAACTTTAGATAGACCCACACATGAATGTTTTCTCAATTTTAAACTTGAAGCAATTCTGACTAAGCAGCAGTAATAGCGAGGCTTTGTGAGGTGCCTGCGTCCTCCGGGCAGGAGTGTGGCCACTGGCGGATTCCAGGAGGAACGCTGCCCTCTGCGCTCTGCTCCTGCCCTCTGCAGCTCTGCTGCTTGGCTACCTTTATCCTACACCAATTTGCTTCCCTGTCCTCAAGGCTCCACAATTTTTTTCAGTCTTTTGTCGCAGTCTGTTCTGCCTTGAGCTTCTCACACTCCCTATCTCCCTCTCCCCTCCACCCCCTTCCATCTTAAAAAAACTACGGGGAAGAAGACTTACGAAAAAGCTGATTTGTAGAGTCTGACCCTGCTCAGGCCACAAGAGCCAGCAGGACCCACCCGGAGCCAGAGGTAATACAACACTATAGAGAGAAACAGTTAAACTCTGCTTTTGCTTGTTTCTGCATGTGGGCAACAACGCGTAATCTTCCTGTATGTAATAGGTAAAAAATACTATTTTAAACCTATAATTAAAAAAGTGAACGTCTTAACTGTATTGAAATGGCATCTTGTGCTCCTAGCTTCTTCTATGCTAAATGTTTTAAGAACAGAGCCCTGATTCTTTTCTTCAGCATCATATTTCTATTTGAATTTAGTTCCTTGAGTTCTGTCCTTTTGCCCATTTCCACGTGAAACACTCTGTAACTAACTGCTGTCAAGAGAGGAGCCCAACACATTAACAATAAAGCCACATTAACTGCGAACGAGAACATCTCCAGTGGTTTCAAACTGTTCTTTCAGTGAGCCCACGCTGTAGGCAGTTTCCACCAACACCCCACCTTCACCAGCAGCTGCTAAACCTTCCTGTGACTCAGGAAAGGGACATGCACATAAGGCCACAGAGCCTGCCTGGGACAGCCAACCCCCACCCCTGGCCCCAGCAGGGTGACTTGTGGGTCCCTCCCGGGGAACATCTGGGGCTCTTGCACAGCTGGCTAAGGGCTGTAGGGGGGAAAGCAGCTCCTGATAACCCAGTGAGGAGCCTGGCGTGGCCTGTCTGTCATGCAACAGCATCACTCCTCACAGTCCCCAAATCATGCATTCCATTGCAGCCCTCTGCCTCTCCCTGCACTTCTTGGGAACGGTGACTCTGCCCAGCGCTGCTGGCACTCTGAGCTGGAAGGGTCTCTGGCCCTGTGGCAGGCAGCACACCTGCTGGCTTGGGACCTGGGCCCAGGCATGGCAGGGATTCCATGCTGCCTGGCCCCATTGCAGCAGCTGGGCTTTTGCACCTCTGCAGAACTCCGACGTGACCTCCAACGAGGGAACGCTCTTTCAGCTACTCATCAGAAAACCGGGACAGCTGCTGCTCTGCCTCTGCTGGAACACAGTCAGGAGAGGCTGATGCCCAGTTAGTTCTGTTCCTGCCTGCCTGTCTTCAGAAGGAAACAACAGCACAGGTGGATGCCAGGGAAAAGAAAGCAGGTTCTGTGCTACAGTCCTCAGGAGGGAGGCCATCGCTGCCACAGAGCACACCACAGCTTGGGCAGTGCCTGATGGAGAGCTCAGGGCAGCTGCCAAACCTGGTGCTGATGGGAGGAACCACGAACTGTTACCATAAACCAGGAACTATTTCCACACACAGCTACTTTTCAGGTAAATGAGCATTGTCTCTGGCCATACTCCAGCTGACCAAGGTCCTGTGACTGCAATGCATTTCCAAAGGTGTGCAGAGACAAGCATCAGGCTCTGTGGGGGTCAGCACCTGAGAGCCACTCCCCCACCCCACAGGGCCCTGCTCCATGTGCCTCTTGGCAATGACACCCTGCAGCAGGCGCTGTTGGGTCCATCATGGCAACCACCCTGCCCAGGCACTGTCCCCTGACAGAAACACACAGATCCTGGCAGGAGACGTGGCTGGTGCTCAGCAGGGACCTGGCTACCAGAGCAGTGCTGGTGGCAGCAGGTGCCACAGGCCACTGGCCATGTGAGGGTTCAGGGCAAGGGCTGTGAGCAGTGCCTGAGGGGAAATCTCATGCTGCTCAGTCACCTGTGGTCCTTCAGCCAGTGCTGAAGGTCTCTGTTTGTGCAGATCTGTAATGCAGGGAGAGCAGAGCGCAGGGCAGGTACAGCCTTGATGGGAGGGGGGCTGGGGTGCCCCCCACCCAGTGCTGCACTCTGGGCAGCTGCATGACTGCTCCATTCCCAGTGCAAGCAAACGTGACCTTTCTTACATGCCCAAACTGGCAGCATGAGGAGAAGGACATCACACCTGGGATGTGATTGAAGTGACGGGAAGGTGTGGACCAAGTGAAGGGAGCTGAATACACCATCCCAGTGTCTTCGTTCTACCACAAACCCCCCTCAGACCTGGGAAGCCAGGAGCTCCTCCCCAGTATCACCAGTCCTCCCATGTAGGAAAAAAGAGGTTTTTCCTGGCCTTGAGCCTGTGCAGTTACTCCAGGTCTGACTCTAGCCACAGTTGCTCTTGCAGGACAACAGAGCGTGAGCAGGGCTTACTGTTCCAGGCACGTGCAAGCTCTGGCACATACACACTGCTGCCAAGTCAGCATCAGAGACAGAGAGACACTGGATCCACAGCATAGGTTTACTGTGAACACACATCATCACAACACAGCATAGAGATCTTTGGGCACAGCTTCACAAAAACACAGATCCTAGCTACAGACGGACACGCAGACTTGTCCATAAATACAGGAGGAGTAGGAAGCACAGCCCTGGCCGGCACTCAGGATGCGGCAGGGACACCCGTATCAATCTTGCCCTCCGGCTTGTGCTCACAAGGCATTTACATAAATATGCATTAAATACTTTTCATTTTATATATAATAAAGATTTCTCCTTATTGGTTTCTAATAGTCCTGAATTGTTAAAACAGCAGTTTCTTTTAATCCCTGTCACCAAGATTTCAGAGCTGTACCCTGCCTGACCCTTGGGGATGAGAAAAAAAACTGCGTGTCCTCCCTGCACACCTCTCTCAGGCTGGATCCCCAGGCTCCTGCCTGCCTCAACCCAGCAGGGAAACATCCAAGGCCGCGCCAAAGGGATGTTTCCTTGCAAGTGACAATCAAACCTGATGCCCTCACTACCCTTCTTTTCCACACTCATTCAGAATACTTTCTGCTTCTGCTAGTCTTCCTGCCGTGGACTCTCTGGATTTGATTTTGGTGGCCAGCAGTGGGAATTGAGAGAGGAAGAAGGAAGGAACAGAGAGGAGGTTGGTGGTTGTGATGGATCTGATTAATTTGGGCCCAGGATGCCTTTCTCTGAAGGCTGTGGGCCAAAAAGTCACAAGGGAGCATCTGTCCCCTTTGGACTTACCACCCTAAAAGCCTTGGCTGTACCAGTCCTCTAATGCTGCTGTCCCAGTGAGCACAAAGCCCTTGGGGCACCAGTGCAGCACCATGTCCCCGCTCCATGGAGGTGCCATGCGATGCAAGACTGCATCGTTCATTTAACGAGGCAAACGTTCTTGCTGAATGGCAAAGAGCTGGTTTGTGGAGGAGCAAAGCAGTCTCTTCCACACCACAGAGTCCTGTGGCCCTGGGACGTGGCTTCTTCTTTGCTATGGACCGCCAGCTGCATGAGGTGCCATGCAGGAAGTCAGGCCGCTTTCAGGCTAGAAGTGCTCGCAGTGTGCTGTCCAGTGAGCCACTAATTTTGCTGATCCTTCTGACACAGAAGCTGCAGTTCCTCCATATTTTTCTCAGGAGACAGTGGCTGCACCTGGCACATGTGACCAGGGAGAAGCTGGTCTGACAGAGCACTGTCCCCCAGCAGCTCCTTGCCTGTATGCTCTGGGTCCAATGCCTCTCCCAGCAGCTCCTCTTCACAGGGCACCAGGATCTCCTCGGACAGCCCAGACTGATCCATGCCAGTCATTCCCCTGATAGACTCCTCACCTGGCTTCGCTCTCTCCCCAGCCAACCTCAGGTCAAACCCTTCACCACACTTTGGGTTTCCTGTGTTACTTGGCTCTAATGTTTCCCCAGATAATTTTTCTTCATCCAGCTCCCCCATGCTCTTCTCTTCTGGGTTAGCATCCTCCCCTGCCAGCTCCTTCTTGCACAGCTCCAGGATCCTGCCTGGCTCTGGGCCCTTATTCCAGGTCAGGGTCTCTGGGGCACTTGGCTCTGCTACTGACAGCCCAGACATGTCCCCCTCCACGTCAAGCCCTCTGCCTGGAGGCTGACTCTCTTCCTGCTCAGGGGACTGGCTGGTCAGTTGCTCCTCGCTTTTTGGGGGGCTGATGGAAAGTTTCTCAGTGAAGCTGAAACGAGCACAGTTGTCCACAGAAGTTGGGGAGGACGGGCCTGCACTGGAGACGGTACTGGAGGGGCCACTGCTGTCTGCAAAGAGGAAGAAAAATCTTAAAACATGTAGCTGGTAGTTCCCCACCTGAACTGTCACAGTCTACAGTGCAGTTCTACAACCGAGAGGTAAGGGCTGTCTGCATGCCATGTGACCTGTCAAGGGCTTGCAGCTGGTCTTGGGCACTTCTGGCAGTTCAGCTGATGAAAACCCAAGCACACAGAGCACAACTCCATCCTGTAATCCAGTGCTATGTTGGCATGCAGCCAAGAGTGGATTCTGTTGTCACAGTGCAAAATGTGGAGTGTGATGTTTGGCTTCAAAATGAAAACCAATTTCTTTCATTCCCTTACTATTGTGTAACAATCCAAGCTTCGGTTTGCTCCTCCTGGTTCCTGACACACACAATGCCTGAGTGTTGAGTGAGAGTCAACACTAGAGAAAGAAATACTGATTCTCTATTAATGCTCATTCTTGCCTTATACTGCACAATGAGCAAAACTAGAGGACAGATCTAGATTGTATCTAATCCAATAAAGGAGGAGAATTAAACAACTGTTTTCAGCCAGACTGGTTTCCTGACCTTGCTGACTTCACAAACTTCCCTCCCTCCCCACCACATTTGCCTCTGACCGAGAAAGGAGTACACTCACACCAAGGGGGCTTATCTGAACGCTGGCGCAACGGCAAGGCAGATGATGACAGGATTCGCTGGGACATAAAGGGGTCTCCTGGTATCTGGCTGCCAATCATTGAATCAAACAAAGCTTCAAGAAAAAAAATACACAGATCAGTAATATTCCAACAGACATAAAGGAATGGCTCATAGCCCAGCAGTCATGAGCAGGCGCTCCGGGAAGAGCTGAAGACCAGTGCCAATTCAGAGCCGCGCCTGCCCATCAACTCCTGGGAATCTGAGGCTAAGATTTCCAAAGCTGGAGTTTGTATCCACAGCACCGTACTCATCAGCTACAGACAGACCTGACTGATTACTTGTCAAGTAAGTGGCCTAGGATGGCTCTGAGCAGGGTCCCATGGCTCAGGGTCCTGGGCTAGAACACTCTGAGACAGGCTTCAGGGACTGCACTTATCTCCAGTCCTGTCAGGCTGATCTGTCCCGAAAATATAAAAGAGCAGGAGTGCTCCTTGCCTTGTCAGAGACAAGCCCACCTGACCAGTACCTGCGGTGGACTGGACGTGCGATTCGCTGCAACTCCTGCACACGGCTGTCAGGAACTCGTTGACCTGCCGCAAAGAGAGGGAGTTGTGCAGGGTCTCCAGGGGATAAATGGTGGGAACCATGGAACAGCCTTCAAAACCTGGAAAGAGACCCAATCAGAAAATGAATAGAGGAAACAGCAGGGTAAATCCATGCAGGGGCACTCATGGCTGAAGGAGCTGGGCACTCTGGGAATCAAACAACAGGCACACTCAGGCCTCAGGTCATCTCTTCTAGCCCAAGAAAATCACCACGAAGCAATCCCATGCAAAAACAGATCTGAAAGCAAGCACCTGGGTACACATGGAGGGGAGAGGAGGAAAAGTATCTGGCAGCTGCTGTTTTTGCTGCTGAGCCTGGGACACTTAAAATACACAGCCATGACAGAGAGCTTGGCACAGTGCCCCCACTTACGGAAGCCAAACAGAATCGAAGTGGTGCCAACAGAATTTCCATCAAAGAGGTCCCACCGCTGGTGACACCCCCCCTGGCACAGCGCCCTCTCCCCACAGCAGGGAGTACACACTGCAGCAGCTGCAAGGAGCCACAGAACCTCCCTGTCACAGCAGCCCCCTGTGCACCCCTGGCAGGCTGTGTCCAAAGGAAGGGCTGGGTAATGATTTGAATTATTTGTCCCTTAACTAGACTTCAGTGCCAGCAAACCCAGAATGAGCAGAAATAGACATCTCAGCATGTAACAGACGCTTGCTCAGAGCTAAGCTGCATCACAACCATTCAGAATAAATCCTTTGCTGCTCAAGCCAGCGGAGTGTCATAGCAAAGTATCTTGCTCTTCATCCCAGCTTCCTGGAAATGCCTTGTGGAACCAAGCCAACCTGAACTGTCTGAGGAGCAAGGAAGAAACAGATGAGTCCCTGGGTATATGGAAGGAGGCTGCCCCCTGCTCTGCGCCTCTCAAGTTTAAAGGCCTCTCAACTCCTCAAGGTTCAGCTTCCCATTCTGTGACCCACCAGTCTCCTATGAAGACCTCAAAAAGACTCCAGGAAGGAACTGGGTTTGTTTCTACAGAGAAGGAAAAATACTTTGAAATGCGAAAAGTAAGAGAGCTCTTGATGCAATCTGTGGCGGGATGCCTGCCCAGCACACTGACAGGATAAAACTGACCCCTGCAGCTTGGCAGCACCTCAGGAGAAGCCCTGGAGCACCTGTTTGTGAAGTGCAGACAGCTGTTCCAGTCACCTCCAGGACAGGCTCTGCTCCAATACCCCCACCTAACCCAGTTCTGCAAGAGGCAAGGAGCATGGGCCAGCGAAGGTGTTCACTGCAATAAGTAACAGCTTCTGGGAATAAAAAGTCCTCCAGAGAGTTCACGAGGTTACCTATGCCACAAAGGGCCTACAAACATAATTCAAGACAGGAAGGATAACAAATCCTTGGCTAGGATGAAGAAATGTAAGACACAGGAAAAAGACCACATTCTTCTGTCCATTGCTGAGAAGTCCTGAGAGTGGAAGTGCTGAGTAAGGAAGAACATACATTCTTTATTTTCTCAGAGGCCTCCTGGGAGACAGAGCTAAAGGAAAAGGGTGAGGGAAAAACTTAAAACAGTTATGGGAGATGGTTGTGGAGCAGTCCAGTATGAGGCTAATGTCATTTCACAACAGAATCTGGTTTGAGAGGGGCCAAAGTTGGCTCAGGTATTGGAGTCTCCAAAGAAAAAAAGAAGTTTAAATATAAGATAGGGCAAAGCAATGTTGTTACAAGATATACTGGGGGCACCAATGGGGATCTGAGTGCTTGGGCTCCCCTCTAGTAAGATGAGGAAATCAAAGGTCCAGCATTAAAAGAAACATTAGACACTGACATACAGTCACACTGTTGTGAAATTATATACCTGTATCCCCACAGTGCCAGGTGCCTGCTCGTTCAACTCTGCTCAGCACTGTGGCACTGCACCACTCTCGAGCAAGCAGAGTGAAATGGCCAAAGGTTCCTCTTTCAAGGTGTAGGAGTACTGTGTTCAAGGAATCCCTCTCATTTGTGCATGGGACCCCACTACCCTGCACACCTCCCTAGACCTGCTGAGCTGCTGGGGAGAGGCCAACAGTGGCTTCATGCCACTACAGCACAGCCAAGGCAGCAGCTACCACTATGGATCACAATCCCTACGTGTCTCCAGTGAAGGCTCCAACCACTGCTGCACCACACACAGTTAACAAAGAACCAACACCTTTGGGAAGGGGCAAGAAAAATAAAATGTGAGAGCAAGCCACAGGAACCGTCCCAGACTTGACAGTCACCCTGTGCCGACCGTGCAGTGACTGCTGATGCTCCCCCAAACTCCTTCCTGGGGCCTGATTGCCTCAAGGGCAGGAGTCTGTGATGCGGACAATGGCACGGGAAACTGGACAGAATTCCATCTGTTTTGTACCAACATCCAACAGGAGCCCACAGAGGAAGGTCTGTGTGCCAAAGGTCTGTATGCCAGCTCTTCTGGAGTGAAGAAACACTTGTCCAGTCTCAGCACAAACAAAAGCACTCACCAGGCTCCTCTCTGACATGCATGATCAGTCCACCCCTATTTTTTTGGACGAACTCCAACATGCCACATGTATATTGTATATGAAGGGTTACGAGTCTAGACAGCACATGTGACTGTCGAGTCATGTGCCCCAAACATCAGTGACCCACAGCTCAGAATTGCTCTGGATATCGTGTGTCTCCTCCATATTCTCGTCTCCCCTTGAACTCAGTTAAGCTCCCAACATCCCCAGGTACTGTGGTACGGGGCTTGGAAAAAGACCACTTCTGTCCAAAGTGTCTCAACTCACTCCATTAGAAACCTTCTCACTCCTGGAACTACACGAAACTGTGGATCCCCACCACTCCCCTCAGGCCATTCAGACTACTATGACAAACATCCTTCCCAGATTTCTAATTTTTTTCTACCTTTTCCACATTGTCCCAAGTGGTAATGGTCAGATCAGAGCCCACTATTTTATATATAAGAGTTTGGGGCTGTTTCCCTTTGTCATTTAAATTTATTTACACTGGACATCACTCGCTGCTTTCCTGCTCAGCATCACAGGGCCGTTCTCTGTTTCTCCACAGCTGACCTCTGGCTTCAGCACCAGTGTGATTCATTACCAACATGAACTTACTTCACACTATTCTTTTTCCCAGCTATGACCACACAGGTTCCCAGACATTCCTTCAGGGCTGCACTGTTGATCTTTCCAATTACGGATGCCAACTGCATACTTTTGACTCACTGATGCTATCTTCTAATTCATGTTTCCTTTGTGTGGATAGAAGTACAGTGGAAAGCCAAGAGAAGACAGAAGAATGCAGTTTTCACAAGGAAGAAACCTGGGCTGTCAACTGCATCTGCTCTGAGAAGAGCCTCAGCAGGAATCCCAAACATGTCAATGAACTGTGGGCTTGCTGATGGACTGGGAAAACAGCATGAACTCAATGGCAGAGATTTGATTTCCAGCCAGGAGGGCTGCTGCGCTGGTAAGGAGTTAGGTAAGGAGTACCTAACTCCTGTGTTTGGCTGTGTTGGGGCAGGATACACCTCCCAGCAGCCTGCTGCTGTCCAAAGCACTGAGCTCATTTTCTCTCCCCACCGAGCTCACACACATGGCCAAGACCTGCAGCAGGGAAAGCTCAGCCCTGGCTCTGGAGCAGTCTGCTGTGATCCAGAATCTCTTCCCTTGAAGCAATTCTGCTCCTCTTTAGCATTTGTTGCCAGGAGACCAAGGAATTGTCCTAATTACATGTGAAAAGCAACTACCGTCTCCAAACTGCCTGCTTGACAGAAAGGGCCGTATCAAGGAAAAACAGACCATGTAAGAAAAATTCTCATCTTCCAGGCTCTGAAAATGCTCGGTCCTGCTGCTTCACTACACAGAAGGCTGTACTGTCTGTGCCCCTTCCACCTGTGGGTCTGAATGGAAAAGGGGGTCCATGCATCACACCACACAGCTCAGCAAGCCACATGCTCCGAGCAGCTTCTATGGTGCAGGTAAACCTCAGCAGCCAGCCCCAGCTCGCTGCCTCGTTCAGGGAGCAGCAATCTTTCCGCCTGTGTGAGAAGCACCAAGGCCTCCATGCACCAGACTTCCCGTCTGTGACAGAGGCCGAAAAACACCAGAGAAACAGCAGCAAGCTTTGATTTATAACATCTGGATTCAGTGCTGAACTGGCCTACCTCTTCCCACCAGAGACAGGACACGCTGAGGCCCTATCAGGCAGGACAGATGCCATGCAGTGCAGCCACACAGAAGCTCAGCTCTACCCTGTCTTAACTCAGTCTCTCTAGATACAACACACCCACAAGCACTCACTTCCCCAAAATTTCCACAGCAAGTTCACTCAGCTTGTGGCCAGCTGCAGCACCTCCTTAACCTCTTCTTCCCATTCTCTCACTACTCACTTTGGTTCCTCCATTACTAAGGGGACACCCTGTGGCAGCTCACCAAGACCTGCACAGGGCATCCTGTCAGCAGGACACCCCATCGATAGGAGCTCAGGACCTACTCTGAAGGGATCTTAAGGGCTTACCCTGGCTAAAGGAAAGAGGCAACAAACAATTGCCAAAGATGGAAAGAGCAGTTACAGCCACATGGGGAGCACAGGCTCCGTGTGGCCTAAGGCTCCAAAACTGCTGGTACAACAGCCCACACAGCTTGCTGCAGCAGCAGCCCAGAGACCTTGGGGATTCAGTGAGGGAAACACTTTCCTTTTTTTAGAAGCAAAGCATACTTTGCACTCTCAAGCAGACAGTGGTCCATGCTCAGCTACAAGAGCACGGGACAGAGGCAGCTGCAGCGTGCAGTACCGTAAAGACACTCCAAGTCATCCTGCCCTGAGATCAGCCAGCTCCTGAAGAGGCGCAGGTGGTAGGAGCAGTGCTGCAGGTGATGGGCTAGGGTGGCATCCAAGGAGATGGTCCGGCTTGAGGCACAGTCAGAGGAAAAACAGCGTAGCAACTGGGCAACGTGCTGGTGCTCCAACACATCTGGAGGAAAGTGGCCATAGAGAGTGAGAGGAGAGGGGCAGGTACAGCTGGGGACAGAGAAACTGTGGAGATACGGGGGATGGAGCTGCCAGCACCAGGGCTGCGGGGTGAGAAGGACCCACACCACACATTAAGCCAAACCCCTCCCACAGCGAGCAGGTCAGGAATGCCTTTAAGGGTTATGTCCCCACCAGTGACATCAGGGCAGCCCAGACTCCCACCCGGCCCAGGCTGCGCCCAGCTGCAGCACAGGGCAGTACCTGAGCAGCAAGGGTTCGTCTTTGTAAGTGAAAGTCTGACAAGTGAATAAATTTTAGGACACATTCCAAATCCAATGCAGCTTGGGTTTGGCTAGGTAAGAAGATCAGGCTCAGGGCCAGACTCGCCCTCCCACAGCTGAGACAAGAAATCCAGACTGCCAACAGAGTGTTCGAGTCTTGCATCCAAGCGCAGCCAGGCACGTGAAGAGAGCACGTGGTCCAGCATCAAATGAGCAGAGGCTGTGCAAGGGACTTGGGGGACAGCAGGATCTGACTGAGAGCCGAGTGATGAGAGTGCGGAAGAACAGAGGGAGCACAGAAGCACTGACTTTCCCTCTCTTTGAGAACAGCCCTGTGCAATCTTCTGCGATATCCTTGCATGGCAGCCAAGACACCAGCATACAGGCATGTCTTCTCCCTATACACAGCCTCAGGGCTCGCGTCACCCACCCAAGACTTGTGAGACCAGGGCATCTGGTCTGATGCTGTGCTTGACCGCTACCCTGGTTCACCCATTCCATTTCACCACACAGAAGCAGCTCTCCAGAAACAAAATCCAGACTCAGAGCTGGGAACAGTTTTTGCGTTCAGTTTTTGTAAGTGGTTCATGGGGTAAACATCCCTCCTTACTCAAAGCAGGGCCAATCCTAGATCAAATATCCCTGACTTTGAGCTCTCACCTGCTGGACCCCTGTCTTTGTTTTCTTGATTAAGAAGCACTTTGCCGTTAGAAATATTAATCGGGTTTTTGGGAGAAACATGATGCCCAGTTTCACCCTAACATATTTGGAGCAGGGACAACTGCTTTACAGCATGTCTTAGGAAAGGCTGGAACTTGGTACAACCTTTGCAGACAAGATAGAACAACACACCCTGCTGACATACACCATGTGAGCTCAGATGGTGTCCAGACATACAGACAAGCCAAGCAGCCGGCCACTCTGAGAAAAGCAAAACCAAGCAAACACGGAGAATAGGTTCCCTCTAGGCATTTGAAACAGTAAAGCCACAGTGAGCTGCCCTTTTCCATTTCATCCTTCCCAAAACTTTGATTTTCAGAACAGTCTTCTGAATTCCATTGATCTTCCAGATTACACCAAGCAGGATGTCTTCATATTCACAAGCTGCCTTGATCACGGAAGGCAGAAATACTTGGTAGTGTTCAGTGATCTCCTCTGGTTCCAACTTGTCTCAGCAGCAGGAGCCATGCAAGAGGAGGGGTGCTGTGAAACCTTTTTAAAAGTATCTGTGCAAGAGTTGGAGAGTGAACACTGGTTCAAGGCACCTGCTACAACAGAGCTGGTGGCCTATAACCTCACAGACTCACACTGTGGCTGTCAGGTTAGTAGCAACATGGAGCAGAGATAGTGAATTAGCAGAAGCTCTGTCAGATATCTGTCACCAAGCCTTTCCAGAGCAACAGGCAGGATGGGGTGAAGCAGGCGATGCCACCCCAGGTAGCACGATGCCCATCCCCTCCCCCCCGAGCCAGCACTGTCCACCAACAGCAGATGAGTGAGAGAGCTCTGGAGAGACACAATTCACAGGGTGCAGAAAAGGTGAGCCTACCTGTGCCAACATTACCATGTTTGGAGGAACCACAGGACCAGCCTAACAGACGGGTTTGACAACAGGAGGCCGTAAGGCTACCAGTACCCCTGACATGAAACACCACGTGCACTTCCTTCTTTCCTACCGTACACTAGGCCCTCCCAGGTGACACACAGCTGTCCTAGGGCTGTTCTTGTTTTCATTCTGCAAATCTGCAGTGTAGAAACTGAGGACCTAAGCTGCTGATGCTTTATGATATGGAGTGGGTATCAGCCCCCAATCCAGTGGTATTCTCCCCCTGATCCCCACCCTCCCAAAAGGGAGCACGACAGAAGGCCTTAATGTCACAGTGGAGTTAAAGGCTGCTTTAGCAGTGCACTCACAGAGCCATGGCTTTTGCCTTTTCACCTGGGACAAAAACACCTCAGGGGAGAGCAGAGGCACCACTGATCAGTAACAGGGTAGGAGTGAGCACATTAGTCACAAGGAGACAATGAAGGAAGGTGAAGCATGTTTGGACACCAGATACGCAAACACAAAAAAACCACAAGAAGGCTGAGAGGAGAACATGTGCAGAGAAAACTGAACGTGAGCATGGGGTTAGAAGTGTGAAGGAACATCAAATCAAGAAAGCAAACATACCATTAGTCGGATGCTTTGCAAACGACACAGAAAATCGTTTTACGGCTGGCATAGACAAGAGCTCTGAGGAAATAAAAACAGATCATCTCGGTTAACAGCCTGCTTCAAAGGATCCCCCGACCTTCATACACTTGATTACCCTTTCAGGTTCACCTTCCTGACCCCCACAACAGCTGCTCTCAGTGGCACTGCTGTAGCACCCGACACTCTGCCTGTGGGTCTGACTGCACCGTTCTGCATCTCCCCAGCCCTTGCACCGCCCTGCCAGGGTCTCCCCGACACTACACACTCAGCCACACTGTCAGTCGCTCTCAGTCAGCAGCTCACACCTTCCCACCACACCAGGCTCAGTCCAGTGCAGAATGCAGCCAGGCCATGCTCGCAGCCACCAGAGCACACGGCCCAGCAAGCAGCAGCACCACAGGAGGATTGTTCTCAGCATTCACCTCTGCCCAAGGAAAACAAACACTGCTCTGCAGAGGGACTAAAGAGTTCCAGCACAGGTACAGCTCAAAAGAACCTCTTAATGCAAGCTCTACAGAGCTATTTATGAATTTTAAGGTAAATCACCTGAGTAGGGAAGAAGCAAAAGACCCATGAAGACATGCCTCTACAGTTCTTTGCTCAAAACATTTCAGTACAGGGCAAGGATACACCTGTCAGAGTGGTCCTCAGGCTTCTCCTGGCCATGCCCCAGGCCAGGCCAAGCTCTCCCATACAAATCACACATCAGAAAGACAGTGCAAGGACAGACACTGTGCATCTAATGGGGTGCAAACAGATAGGCTTTAAAGGACATAGATTAGGCTCCATATGCACACACACACCAAAAAAAAAAAAAAAAAATCTGGAAACCTTTTTTTGCCCACGCTGGAAATTCCTCAGCTATCGTGAAAAACAATGGCCTTAGGATCAGACCATTTATATGTGGGATTTGATGTGAGATCCCAGCCAATCATACCTTTTGCTGCTATTTGGGATCTTTCAGGAAATAGCAGAAAACGCGTTTATTCCTCTTTCATGTTTCATGCATCCATTCTCCCTAGCCCACAGAGTCTGTATGCCTATCCCTCTCATCAGTGCACCAATGCATGCTCCACACCCTCAATGTGCTCCTACAGCTACATGCAGTGGCTTGGCCAAATAATGTATCTAAACCAACTTTCACTGAAATTTCCTCCACTAGTGTACCAGCCCTAAAAATTGTTTTTCTGTCTTTAAAGTCAACAAACAGCATGACAATCTTCCCTAGACATGCAATCCCTTAGAAGTGTCTAAGCCCTGGAGCTGCAGTCAGTTGGTGACCATCTCCATCCCACCCACACCTCCCCTTCTCCCCTTGCCCTGAGGGCACATCAACTGAAATGGCACTGACCCAGTTTACTGGATCCCTGGCTTCAGGTAAGCCAACTTGAAATCACAACCATCCATGGGCTTTCCCTCAGCTTGAGGTTGAGAAAACTTTCTGCTGTCCAGCTCCAAGCAAAAAAGACTTCAGAAATAAGGGCCCTTGAAACTTCCCTGGAACAAGGCAAGTTAACATTGGTGAAGTGCTATATGCCACACACTGCACCGTGAAGCATCACAGCCATGAAAAACTATTGAAGAATTCATGCAAAAATGTGCTGCTTTTCAACAGCAGTTATTAGTCTAAAGAGTGTGAAAAAGGTCATTCTCCAAGAGCCTGCTGTAGCTGCAATGCCATTGACTGCAACCACTGTAGTGATGTTTGGTTTAAATTCCATTGCTCAGCATTTCAATAGTGCTCATTTAAGCAGAAACATGCAGATCAAGGGCTCATTTCACATTCCAAACTACCTTCCCCAGAAGCTAAATGCCCTTCCGCCTCCTTGTTTTCCCAAGCCCCTGACTCCTTCCCTGCAGCTGCCCTTATTGCAGCAAGGCGCTGACAGCACAGGGTGTCAGAGCATGCCAAGGAACATGGAAACAGAGGTATAACATCAAGATTTGTAATTCTGAGCTGTGTTGGACACATGCTAGTCAACCAAGTCTGTGTTTTAGGTACTCGAGGGTACAACTGCATCTCAGCACACAGAGACTTTGTCACTGAATTTAGGCTTGTGCAGCAGGAGTCCCTCAGCTCGAATGCCTGTAGCCAGCTGCAGGCATATCCTGCTACACAGCCTACAGAGACAGGCAGCCCAGCACCAGGACTGAGCAGGACTCTTCCATGCCCAGCTGGGCACAGAGCAGTCTCTGATGCTTTTCCCTGAGAATCAGTGCTGTCTTGGGCTCCCAGTCCTTGCAGAACCGGGAAAGAACAGCAGCCAGGGCCCTTGCTGGCCTTTTCAGCGGCTCCACTGTGACTCACACCCTGGTCTTGCGCCAAACACCATGAGCTTATTCTGCAACCTGTGAGTAGCCACTACTTGCTGCCTGGGGCAGTTCAGACTGGTACAGGGGGGTTGAGAACACTCCCACCTCACCCTCCCTGTCACTGTCATTCACAGCCCACTGTGTGCCAGGGAGTGCCCTGAGGAGGTGAGAACCAGCTCAGTTTTCTCTCACACAAGAAAAGCAGCACAGGCAGCCAGTGCACATAATGGCACTTATAGGGTTCCAACAGGGCTGAGAATTGGACAACGTCTTTCCATCCTGATTTGCTAGGCCATTTTCCTTGCCTCAAAACTGGACAAAAATCCAAATGAACCAACCTCCTGTCTGCCCCAAATTACTGCCTTAATCCTCTTCCCACCTTGAAATCCAGCAGTGTTAGTGTTCCTTGTGATCCTAATAAGAAAGGCACTCAGATTCTGTATTGATTAAAATACCAAAAAGATAAGACATGCAAGACAAACAATCTTACATCCATCCACTCAAATGCTGGGAAACCTTAGGCGGATTTCCAGCCTCGTCAGTGTATGCTGTGCAGACCCTGTCTATGGAGCTCCTCAAATCAGTGCCCCAACACATGGTATGTGAAGAGTCTGAGTGAGTGTCTTTCCTATTGGGACCACAATGGACACTTGCATTTATGCATTACACCCTCCAGCTGTTCCAGGACGGCTCACTCTGTCCCTGTGCCCCAACTTCCTTGCGAATAACAACCCTCTGCTGCTCCCTGCACATGGCACCAAGTGCTGCTGGCAGGTCAGGGTGCAGCTGCAGCCCCTGCACCCATGGGCATGGAGCAGCATTTGTAACCATGGCCCCAATGCCTTCACCAGATTGTCTTGCTGACCTTCCTGGCAGTTTTTGCACAGAAACCAGACTTTTCAGTCCTTCTGCAGTACTTCATCCAAGCAACTCACTTATCTCAAGCCTTTCGGGCATATTGCCCTTGCTTCCTGAGAGCTACCTCAGACTCTGCTGTGTGCTCAGCTTTGCTCTAGTGTCCATCTTATCCACACCCAAGCACATCATTCTGCCTTTGGGATGTTCCACATTCCATGGGGTACTGTCCCAAAAAGAGCTTCATTTAGCATCAGCAAGATCATCAAGGCAAGCAAGATGATGTGATCTGCTTGGTTTCCATATCAGACAACCCTATTTAATATCTGGACCAACAAATCCCCCTTCACAACAGCAAGTAGTATTAAAACATCAGACTAAAATCAGACCCCAGCAATACCACACATCAGCCTAAAACTCCTCTCACAATGTCAGCTCTAACACACTGTCCTAGCAAGGATCACGGTTTCTTGGGATATGGCAAAATGTATCATTGTAGATGCAGTGAATACACACATTCAACTGTCACCGTTCTCAGCGGCCCCAGTCTGTGCCGCAGGCACATCTCGAGACACCGGTGTCCACAGAGTACCACCCTGCTGCCAGGGAACACACATACCGTCTTTGTACGTCAGGCTGCTGGCAAACTTTTTGCCATGGCTGCGTGCGTAGTCCTGGAGGTTGGGGGCACTGGAGGAGCCTCCCAGCACAGTGGTGCTAAACAGCCCGGTGCACTGTGACCCTGGAAAGGCAGGGAAGGTGTTAGTAACACATACCCACCGCATGCAACTACAGAAAAGCAGGGTTAGTCAAAGGATGAAGAATGAACTGGCCACTTCACAAGCAATCTCAGGAAAAAACATGATGCCTGGAAGCACAGGGAGGCCATGTTCTCCATTCTGAATTCCACAGTACCAAATGCAGAGCAGGTAGCCCAAACCTCAGCACCAGGAAAGTCCCTAACTCCATCCAGGAGTTTACTTCCATTTGGCTTCCTTGCCCTGGCCTAGGAGAAACACCTTCACCCCTTTCAGTCAGCAAAGCTACACACTGATGTCAGAACAGTCAGGATGCCAAATCACCCGTGTTCATGTCACAGAGTTTCATTGCTCTGCTCTTCTGCCCTTTCTCTTTGGAAAGCTCCTTTTTGTGTAGGACACTGAGGAGAGGAAAGAACTGTCTGATCTAAGGATCAGACAGTGTGGATTCATCTCCTGTCAAACAAGCAGGAAAAGTACTGTGACCAGAGGGCTTGCGTTCACAAGCTTGTACCTCACAGACATACTTTACTCGGTCATGTCTTGCTGCTCCAGCATAGGAGCAATTGGTCCCTGAAAGAGCCTTGCAAAGCACCAGATGTGCTCACAGCACAGAACTTTGCCTGCCCACTGTCAAGGAACATGGCATGCAAGGTGGAGGGCAACCTCATTCCTGGGGCTTTGGCTTTGCTTCTCCAAGGCACAGTGCTCTGAAGACTGACTTGACTTCGTGCGATATTTAGGGAACACCAGGCATTTGAAAGAGGATTCTTTCAACTGACTGAGGCTTGTGAGTCAAGACAAAACCTTATTATGGGCTAGACACAGCCACTGATTGGCTGTAAATTCTCTGCTAAACTGTCTTACTGCCGCATTCTGTACTGCGAATACAGACTGCTCGAACCAACATTACTCCTACATACAAAAGGCTTCCAGAAACAAGCAGGTTGATCTGGTTCCACCTTGTCTGTCATGACAAAAAACCTGCAACACTGTATAAGAGTATTTATCTGGAACAGTGCAACTGTTACTGCTCTGAAAGAGATCCTGCCTACATTGGAAGCAGCTCTTGATTCTACAATACTGCATCATAGCATGATTTAGGCCGGAAGGAGCCTGAAGCTTCTTTCCCAACACCCCAGCAGGACCAACTCAGATCAGCTTCCTAGGGTTTGTCAAGTTGTCAATACCTCCAAGACAGGAAATTTCACAACCTCTCTGGGCCCCTGCTCTAACGTCTGGCACATTCATGGTGGGTGAAAAATTTGTTCCTCCCAGCTAATTGGAATTTCTTATGCTGCAACTTGTGTTTGTTGGTTCTCAACCAGCCAGCACAGGGCTTTGGGGACAGTCTGTCTCCGTCTGCTCTGCAACCTCCCATTTAGGTGGTGAAAGAGCATTAAGGTCTCCAGTCCCCACAAGTTCTAGTCTGAATAAGCATGGCTCTCAGTTTCTCCTCCAATGTCATGCACTCCAGGCTTCCCCACTGCCCCCCAGTAGGCTCACAATCCTGACACACACTCTCCACGCCCCAGGGAGCCCAGGGCAGGACAGCAGAGCTTCAGGCACTCACAAGAGGTGAACAAACGGAAAGAGCCAAACCCCTCAGCCGGACAGCTGTACTCCAGCTGATGCAGCCTAGCATGCTGTCAGCCTTCCCTGGCGTGAGGACACATTGCTACCTCATATCCACTCGTTGCTCTTTGGGACCCCAGCTCTGTTTCTGCAAAGATCCTTAAGCCAGAGCTTCTTTGGAGAAAACACAGAGACCCTGAGCATGGAACTGTTAGTGTATAAGCTCAGGCTGAGCTGAGGACATCTGCTCCTGGGGTGACCAAAAGGGTTCTTGTAGCACTGAACTGCAGCTGCTCCCCCACTGTGACACTGCTGGTGGCTTTCCACAGCACAGACTAGCACATACGTGCCCTTGGACAAAAAAGAACTCTTGCCTGCAGGGTCACTGATACACAAGCCTTAGAAAATTTCCTCCTAATACCTTAAATTGATGCTAAGTGCTGGCTCAGCATGAATTGGAATCTGTCGGAATGCAAATGAAATTTTGTCATGCATCAGTCAGGATGATGCTCCTACTCGCTCTTCCATGGTTTAAAAACAAACAATAACAAAAACCACCCAACAGATTCATTTACTGGCAGACAAAAATGGAACATCAGAGTTTTAGGACTGTGTATCTTGAGCAACCTTGTGCTGCTAACCATTAAGCAAAGGATACCCCAGTGTTTCTGCTGTCCTGCTGCAGACAGAGGCATTTTGCTAGTGCCCTTAAGCCAGAAGAGAATTTACAAAGACGACTCTATGGACAACAGCAATTGTCTACAGTGAACTCCAGGAGACTGCTGTACCCAAAGTAACCACACACACACATATCCTAAAGAACACAACAGCCATTTGGATTTAAATGTAGCAACACTTGCTAGAAATTACTGTATGTGCTGGATATTTTCTGTGCATTTAATTTTCGTATGTTCATTCAATGTGTCAGATGTTTAAAAATAGTCATTCTTGGTTTCTGCCTGGGAATCTCAGCACAAGGCTTCGTGCCATGGGCAGTGCACCACCTCCACTGCTCAAACAGCCAGCAGTGATTTTACTCCATTTTGAAGGGTTCTTGTAAGCAAAGAAAGGTACTGAAACTTCTCTAGGCTTTTCAACCTAGAAGCACACACACTACGGCAAACAATCCACAGCAATGCACTTGATGCTGCCCATGTCACATTCCAAAGCACAGACAAAGCAGGCTGCAGCCACCTATTTTCAAAAGAGGAATTTCATTTTTTAAATGGCAGTAAAGGCACCATTCTGGAAGGTATGGCAGCAGGGCAGGGCTACCGCAGCTCTCTCCTGCTCCCTGTTCCTGCATGCCTATACATATGAGGTTACACCTAGACAGACATTCCATTTTCCAAAGATAATGACAGCCAGGCACTGACTGACAAGGTCAGGCAACAGGAGGTATGCTCAGCTTCAGAAAACGCAGAAACAGCAGGTAGTGCCTGAATGAACCCCCTCATAACACAGCTGCTGAGACAAGCATTAAAGCCAAAGTTCAAGCTTCCATGAGTTCTGTATTATCTCTTAGAGAGAGAACACGTTTCAACTCCTAAAGGGGCAAGATTTTAGATTTCTAAAAAACAATCAGGAAAGGAATCAGGAAGATTCCTTGAAGAGCTTGACTTGCACAGGTAAAGAGGCATTGTTTTTCATAGCAGGCCTCAGGTGAAAAAAACCCCACAGAAACACAGATATCCTAATCACCAACTGTTGTGCAAGCTGGTGTGGTACAACAGGTCTCTCCTGCTCAATCCTTCCACGCCTGCAAGACTCTACAGAGGAGAACAGTGGCTCGGCTGGTGGTCTATGTCACAGATCAGATCTATCAGCTCTTTCTCAAGGTTTTGTCTCTGCAGAGCTTCACAGTCAGGACAGTAACCAGCACAGGCTTCCAAGCAAGGCACATGAAGCAAGATTCTGAAATTAAACCTGCCAGGTTCATATTTCAGATTTTGTTGTCAAGGAAAAGCAGTACTGTACAAAGGTGCAGAAAAGCAGTGGTCTTCTCTGTTGCCAAAACAGACATTCCTCAAAAACTTGGAAAAGGCTGTAGTCCAAGGGCTGTAATATCTGCTTTCCAGGGCACAGGCCTTCTGGTAGTCACACATCCAAACAGTAAAACCAGTCTGCAGCACCATTTGATGTACTCAGTAATTCTCCAAGCAGATGCACCTCCTTGACTATGTGCCATTTCAGAAATTCCCATATTCATCCATATGGACTCACAAAATACCCACAGGTTTCTTCAAGCCTAAGCACAGCAGTTTGTCACAGCTCACTGAATCTCGCAGTGGCACTGGGAAAGGCAGAGATAAGTGAAATAACACATTCAAAAATTACCACAGCCAAGGCTACTGTCCCTTTATGAAAATAATATACATCAGACATTCCTATTCAGATTTTTCCAGCTGGCTGGAAGCATAGCTAGCAGACTCCAAGGATACTTTCAAACCACTCAGAAGAAAATTCCCTTTCCTTGGTAAGAATTAGGTTCCAAAGAAGCTGCTCATTCAAAGGTGGCAAAGAAATGATCAGGCCTTTCAGAAGTCTCTTGGCTGCAGGTTGTCCATACAACAGAGTGATGAGTCAGAACTGCTGCAAGTCTGCAGCTATGCCACAATGCTAAGATGGTTTTAAAGAAAAAGAAAGTGGGCATGACTTGGGCATTATCACCTCCTCTCTGCAAGACACAGTTTGCACAGCCATCTCTGAACCCCATGACAGCAAAGACAGCTCTTCAAGTTTCAAAATAGGTCTTGCTTTAGCAAAAATATTTCAGGAAGAATTTCAACTGTTCAGACATAGTTTAGGTTAGGATGATGTGGAATGGAGCAATCAAGAACAGAGAATATCAAGTGGCCTGAATATTGTCTTCCACTGGCTACCATAAGAATGGCTGACCAGAGACTTCAGCTCAATTAGAGAGCTATCAAACATTCTGTATGTAACACATCCGTTCCATACAACAGATCTTTATGAAGCAAAGGTAGAAACAGAACAGTCTCACATGAAGAACAGCTTTGCATATAAACTGTTGTTTTGCAGAACAGAATGCACACTAGTTCTCACCTAAAATCATCTCTTCCTACTAAGTTCAGAAATGGTGTAACAAGTGAGAGCAGCAGAGAAGCAGAAGGCCAGCCTGCAAGTAGGCAGTTTGCCCTGTTGCTCCTGTACTGGAAAGGATGAAAAGTGCATCTTCTGTTGCTAGCAGCTGAAGGAGGAGTTCGTACACAAAAGGTACCGACTAAGACAGTCTCTACAGTGGTCTCAACAGTAACACTGAGAGAAGACACAAAACACATAGAGACGTACAAGGAACTCAGGCCTGATGTGTATGTGGAGACATAGACAGATGCCCATGGAAATAGAGAGGTACAAGTGAGTAGGCTGGTTACAGGTCAGGTACAGTACCTAATCCACTTTGCTTCATTTCAGAAGACTGCCTGGAATAAGTGCTGAAGAGGCGATAACCTCCTGATTTAGAAGAAGATTCAGACAGCACCTGCAAAAACAGACAGTGTAATTAATCAGCATCGTGCTCCAAGTTGCCCACTGCTGTCAAAAGCCTTTATACATCAGTTGCACAAAGGTAGTTATATGCTAAGATTGTGACAGTGAATGCTCAGTTTTAATTTCAAGATTTTGCTGGATTGTGGAACAGTGGAAATTTGGAAAGTGTGACAGGACTCATGTAGTGAGCATCTTGTCTCCCAAGACTCTTGCTGAGATCACTGGGACACAGACTTCCTTCTTTAGCAGCAGGAAATCATATCCCTTTTAATTTAGTATGTGCCTATCACAAAGAGCCTCTGAGCGCTGCACGCAAAGGTGACATTGTGAGTAACATACAGCAATGCAAGACAGCTGACAAATACCTCAAACCTTAACTCTGCCGTTTTCTGGTTAAAAAAACTGATGGCAAAAATGCCTGTGAAATCCCTCTGAAAGAAGGGACAATTCCAGAGTACTTTAAAGGTAACAGTCACCTGCTGACTGTGACACTGGCCTTGTGACACAGAACAGCCTGGAAGGAGAGAGGTTAGAACAGTAAAATCAATTTTGTTACTTCACCCGATCAGTGAATGGGACAGTTCTAAACCCTGACAGTTTAAGCATCCTGGATGAATCCATCAGTGAGCAGGGACCCCCAATCAGCATGAGATCTTAGATGGGATGGAGGAACGAGAAACATGGAGCTGCCTTTATGAAAGTCAAAGGCTGGAGCCTAACAGGCAAAGATGTCACCATAGCTAGGTGGTGAGGTTGCATGTAATCTCATAGCTGGCAACACCAGTGCCTCTACAGAGCATGTAATCCAAATAATGCTTGTGTTTCTCAAGCATTTCCTTACTTGCTCTTCCTCATCAGTTCCTCTGGCCTGTGCTCCTGTCCTTCCTCAATGAGGAAGAGTTTCGGAGGTCTGCCTTCCACAACATCCCTCTTTACCTTCTGCAGATCCTTCCCCAGAATCAACTCAGACTCTGGCATGTTAAAAGAAATGCCAGGAAACCAAAACCAAGCAAGAGGTCTTTGCAAGAACAAGGAAGGGCCCCAATAGCATGGTTACCTCCATGGATCCTGTCTTCCGGTTCCTGATCAGCGGCGACCTTCGCTGGATGCTGACCGGCTCGGAGGGCTGTGGGGACTTCTGCCGAGCACGGTCTGGCTCATCACTGCCCTTCTCATTAGACAGGTCCTCTAGGCTGCCTTGGTCTGCCTTCTTGTCCTCATTCTGCCATAAGGAAACACTCCACTCATGTCTACAGGTACGTGGCCTTTGTCCATGCTGCCCCACACCAGCTCCAGGCTCAGATCTCCTGCTCTGCGAAGCTCAGGAGGCACCCACAGTCCCAGCAGCCACCCTGATGAACCCAGATGGGACAAGGACACGACCTGCCAGCTCCCTGTGGGCACCGCCAGTGAGGAAGCTTCTGCAGCAGGGCCAGAGAGTGCAGGACAGTGCCCAAGTGTCCCCTGGGGCTGGCGGCTCCTGCCCAGGTGTCTGCTTACCTCTGCTGAGGCTGGCCGAAAGCCAAACCCCGTGGGTATGTTCCTGTCCTCCTCACAGCCTTTGACGCCAGGGCTGAAATGCAGCTCCACATGGAAACGCTCCTCTGAGGAGGGGTCCTGTGAACACGTCACAGGCAACAGGTAAAGAACCAAACCCAGTTAATCCTACCATCAGCATAGGCCAAGGTCCCACCCCGCTGTGCTGGCCAGCACGCATCCCAGGCACATTTTTTGGAGGGAAAGCAGGAGCAACAAGCATGAACAGAATGGCTCCAGGTTTGTCCCATCCAAAAGGACAGCCCTGATCAGCACACAGCTGAGGCATTCTGACTGTTGTTATTTTGGGACAACAGCCACAGATGAGTGTAACAGAATAGGGTTCTATGTGTGTGTGTGTGTATATATATATACACACACACCCCTAAAGCCCAGCCCCTTCTCACCCACTCTTGCTGCAAACCCAGCACATGCCAGGACAGGGGGAGACTTGGTCCCTCCTGGACCTTCAGTCAGGTTGATCCAAGATTTAAGTAACTGTCTCTAATAATAATTTTTCATTAAGCTTTTTTTAAGGAAGCCAGAGCTTTTACAGTATCTGGCACTAATGATATAAACCCATATAAACCCATCTTGACTGACTGACACATCCACACCACTCGTGGGAGTTCTAGTCAGATGTTTTTTGACAAACATCACTCCTATCATTAGAAGCTCACACCAACTCTGTGAATACAAGGCTCTAATTCTGTAAGGTGTGGGGTAAGGGACTGCTCCCCGCACCACTACAACCTCCTGCAGCACAGACCCGAGTCACAAGGTCTGATGATCAGGACATGCAGTTTGGTGCCAAACCTACTTACAGTTCACCAACCTCAGCTCCCACATTCTCCAGCTGTTTACTAAATTATTCTCTTTACTTCCTGAAGTACTTCCTGAAGTACTTCCCTAACTATATCAGCACACTTTTAGAATAAAAAATAGTTTATGGATGTGGAATTTCTGGATATTTTCTAGATATATTTCAAAAATACAGCCAAATATCACTCGGTTTTACTTATTTTTTCCTATTGCTCACTTGCAATTAATACTTGAAAACAGCAAATCATTTTGCACTAGGAAATGCTTTAAAATAGTCAGTATTAATTACGTACGTTTGGTATTATTGCTCAGGGTGACACTCTGCTTACATGTAACAAGCATTAACTGGGTCACTGCCTCCCACATAAACCAAAAACTAGCAGTTGTGTTAATGATCTGTATGCCTTTGCCCACAAGCAGTGAGAGCTCAGGTTACAGACTTCCAACTGAACTCGCCCCTGAGGACTGTGCCTTGCAACGCGGCAGGAAGCATGGTATCCTACTGCTCTATCCCTCACCTTGTTGTTGTCCTCGTAGAGCATGATAACAATCTGGGTCATGTAGTTCAGCTCTGAGATAGCACTCAAATAGTCCATGGCTCTCTTCCACTGCTGGTCTTTGTTTTCCTGATATATACACATAAACAGTCGCATGGGATAAGCAACAGCAGACACCTTGCAGCATTCAGTGAAATGGGACCGAGAGAGTTCCTCTCTCCACAAGGTAACATTGTCAGGACAAAAACACCTTGCTTAACTTGCATGAAGAAATGACCTTGCAATGTGGTGGGCTGCTTGCAGTGAGGAGCAACTGCACAGAGGGATGCTACAGCTGCCCACACCACCCATGTGCAGATCTGAGCTGCGAGCTGCCGTGCCGTGCTGACTGGAGACAAGCAGAGCCCACAGCAGGTTCCCAAACACAGCCATTCTCAAACTACAGAATCGAGCACAAGGGATGAACCTGTGCTAAATAAGAGACCAAGTGAAACGCTTTTACCTGATGCTGAATGAAAAATCTGGAGACACGCTGAACCCTTGGGCTCCGCACAGCAGGGCAGCCCACCCTTCACTGCCTCCCAACACTGCCAGGAAATGGTCACACCTGAAGTGCCACTCATGATGCTGTAGAGCGCATCACCACATTGAGGGACATGAACAGAGCCCTCCATTACAAAGAACCCAGATGGAGCCCAATATCCCTGTGCTGGCAACACAGCATCCTTGGGCACTTAAGTCAGGGAATAAGGGAGCATCTTATTCAGTGAGTGATTTAGAGGTAGTTTTCTGATCACTGTCTGTAGATATGCTAAGCTGCCACAGACACCAGAAATCATGCCTGCTAAGCAAGCCCAAACTCTCAAGGCATTTCAGACCATGCTTAAAAATGGGAAGATAAATCAGAGAGCCTCTTGAGAAGAGTAAAGCAGAGCTTTTCTCAGGGTCTGCATGCCAATCCATTCAGGAAGCAGGTGAAGAGAGAGCAAGTGAAGGGTGAGTTTGATTAATTAATCCCCTAAAAATGTGTCATTTGCCTCTCTGGTAGAGAGTACATCCTGTGCAATTGCAACCTCAAGTCACTTCCTCTGTAAGAGAACTGATTTTATTGACTTAGAATTAATATAAGGACTATAAATACAGGACCAAACTCTTTAAATAAAGGGTTGGAGAAAGCAGGAAGTAAGAAATTCACTCATCCCCACTGCCTCATAGTGCTATTCTCCTAAACAGGTACGTGGTCTGCTCACCTGAAACTAGCAGGGCAGATCTTGGAGAAAACATGTCTCTGTGCAAGCAAGGCAGGCACCAAGGAAGAACAATCCTCCTACATGCCAGAAAGGCAGGAAGCTGCAGCATGCAAACACAGCAGAGATGGAGCTGGCCAGAGGCCACTGATGCACAGCATTAGTGGGAGAGCTGGCTCAAGGGGCAACCTACAAACATACACTGTCCACCTTGGAAAAGGCTACTGGAAAAAAGTAGGGAGGCTTACTCTGTGAGCATTGCTGGGACACTTACATCCAGTAACCCCCCATAGCGGAAGATACTGAGCAGGGAGTGCACATGGCTCTCACTGGTGAAGTACAGCCGTGTTCGAACATGGCGACCTGGTGACAGAACTCCTCTTGAGTACCTAAACCAAAATCAGCCCACAGTTACTCGTCTGCCAATCAATTGCCATCTACCACACATTAGCATCTCCATACACTTAATGGAATGACATAACCCCACACCGGGAAATGCCAAAGGCAGCAGGACAGAACAAACAATGAGAGCACTGGGCACAGAACAACAAATTTTGTGGAATCCTAATAGAGACACATAGTAGGTGGCCCATCAGTCTACACTGGCCCTGTGCAGGGAAAGGGATGAGGCACCACCATTCACTACAATGGGTACAAGCCTTTGTGGCCCTGTGCTTCTGGTCAGCAATCTCAATGTGCCTTCTCCATTTGCCTTCTAGTTCTAGGAGCACCAACACGCCTTCTTCCTGGAGGGTCCTTCAGTGTATGCTAAGTACTTCCTTTCACAACAGTACACTCTTCTGGCATGGGAACCACCCTCTGCTCCATAGCTGCCCTCCCCACTGCCAGCAGCATGCAGCACAAAGCCTTACAACGGATGTAGTTTGTTGACAGACTCATCTTCATGAGTTCTTTGTAGGTCCAGCTGGATCTTTTTAATGAGAGGAAGACAAAAGCCAATAGCAATCTCCAGTTTCTCCTCCTTATTAATCCCATATTCCTGCAGGAACAAAACAACAGATACCCTGAGCCCTGGTTCTTTGCCACATCCTCACACGAAAGGCCACTTGACTTCAACAGCCCAGTCTGCAGCACCATTGGTAAAGCAAGGACAGGAAGGGAAATGCCACTCAACACTTTCTGCTTTTTTTTTCCACGTATTGCAGAGGGTAACAGAGGACTGACACTCTTCCAAGAACCCCACTTGTGTCTGGACATGACTGTCAGTATCCTTCCAACAGCTGAGAGGTGCAAGTACCACGAGCAAATCTCTGATCTCATGACATGCAAACTTATACCCTGACCTAGCACGACCATTAAAGCAACAACTGCTGTTGGCAAAGATAAAAACTGCAGTGCTATGCTGAAAACAGCCAGACTGCATCTCACCAGCAACACTGAAAAAGTTCAGACCACTTCTGCTCTACAGGGGCAGCTGACCTTGGTGGTAGAAGCTCATCCCATATAAATGAAACTTTGCCAGAAGCAACTCAACATTGCAAACTGAACAAGTCCTAGTTTGACAAGAATAACAAACTTGTCAGAACTTTAACACAGACATCTCCCTTCACTTCCACAACCCTGCATGTGGAGGAGGAGGATGGAATGTTGCTGTAGCACACACATGCAGCTTGAACCTGCGCTGTGATGCACTACAATGAACATGGAAAAGCTGCTGCGTCAGCTGCTCATTACTCTGACCCTGCCAGAATCCTCAACCAGGAGCCCAGCCCTGTCACATTTTAAGTCGTAAATGGTTTTGGCCTTATACAAACACTAAGATCTGAGCAACACCCTACTGTGATATGCTGCCTTGGGAGTTAACGTGTAAGAGAATCGAGACAAAACACAAAGGCAAAGGGTCAGAAATTGGCACCACAGGCACTGTCAGACAGGCTATACCTGGGGTATGATCACATCTGCCAGGGCTTTGGAGAGCTTGAAGAGCTCAGTTGTGCCTTCCAGTTTCAGTGCACAGTTGTGCTGTACATCGTACTTGATGCAGTCATATATATCAGGGATCTTGCTGATGTCGTAACGCCCATTCTTCATGCGGAAATCTCGTTCCAGCTTGCTCCAGCGTTGCAGCATCAGTTCCAAAGTCTCACTGTGGTACAGCTGCAGGTCTAAACAGCAGAGAACACCAAACCACAGTCACATTCTAGAACCACAGAATCACAGAGCCCTGGTTATTGCCACAGAGATTTCAAGTGACAGCTATGACTGACTTCTCCCAGAACAAAAGGGGTCCAATTCTTGTGTCACCCACAGCAATCCTAGTCTGGAAAAGCCACTGGACCTGTTGCAGGAGTTTTAACCTGCAGCAACAGGCTACTTCTGAAATGCTTGAGAAAAGTGAAACCGTTTGCCTGCTTGCTTAGGTCTGCCATAAATCCCATGGCAGGTCCCCAAGATGCCTTTGTAAAACCTCTGCACTGTTATTAAGAAAGTTGAGATGAGCAAATTGTGACTGAAAAACTTGCTGTTTACGGTCTCCAGAAAAGGCCTCAAAAAATACAGGCATACCCGTCCAGGCTATACTGCTGCTGTTTACATTCACTCTAAACCAAGATGCACATATCATTTCCTTTACATTTCAGCACTCTTTAACAGTAGTTGAAAGTAGAGCCTTCCACATCAATACCACATACAGAATTACACTTTACAATTTCTTTGCTGCAGACAAACATAAGCCCTAGTGGTGTTTGGGAGCTCTGAAGATGTAACAATAAATTAATCTCTTCCAGACCCTTTTCAGTTCTGTTGCTCACCTGCAGATTTTGGGTCTTCCAGACGTTTTCGTATCTGGGAGGTGAGGTTCTCAATCAGGGTGAACACTTGGTTACAGACCTCAACTGGGTTCTGGATAAAGGTCATGGAGTTGAGCAGAGAAGCACTGCCTGTAGGTGCTAGCTGAAAGAAGATCCCAGCAGAGATTAGCTAGTCTTCACAAACTGAGAATGCAAAATGTCTGCCTTTTGCAGCTGTACTTCTTTCTGACTCAGGACAAAAGCTGTGCTTCCAGCTGAGCACAACAAGCTGGCCTATTCCTAGAAGTAGTCAGGCATGTCTTAAAAACTTCCTCAGCATCAAACTCAGAGGGAGCAAACAACTGCTCCCATCAGATCAGACTTCCCTCCACCTACAATATCCATTCCTGTCTCATTTTGCTTCTGTGCTTGAGCAGAAGGGCTTCATTTTAAGTAGTTCTTTGAGATGATAAATATGTTCCTTAAAGGATTTCAGTCCAGTAATCACATTTCAGAGCCTGGGAAAAGCACTGTTTTGGGGACTTGCTGCAGAAGCAGCAGTAGTGCTTTCACTGGTTGCTGTGCTGGATGCAGCCCATATTCTCTACTCTGCAGCTATCAGGCTCTGACAGGACACCCAAGGATTTGTAACCAAAAGGTCTGTTCACACGCACACAGAGCACAGATCTAGAACCCAGTGAGGCAGACTCCCTGCCCACAGCAGCTGGGATTGATCTGAGCAGCATGCAGGAGCTCTTTTAGCATACTCACAAGAACAAAATGCACTGGGAATTCTGAAGGGAGAGGAAGGCACCATGATCAGTCTTGAAGAGGACAGCAGAGCAACACCGAGGACTGCCACTTGAAGAAGGGCAAGGGCTATTAACCTGCACACTTCCATACATATCCTGTCATTTTGACCAGAACTGATCTCAAACTAACCAAACTACTGTTCACATACCACACACTTCACATCAAACCACTGTAGCAATGCTATTCTCCATCCAGGTACAGGGAGCAGCGCAAGCCCACTGGTGCTTTACCTTTTCATAATCCTCTTCACAGAACTCAGCATCCTTCTGCATGATTTCATGCAGTCGCGCCTTCACTCTGTGCTGACAGCTGCTGAGGGAATCACTGTCACTGTCCAGCAGACCATTCATGTTGGCACTTTTCACCATCTGCACCAGGATGGGGGTCAGCTCTCCTTCCAGGGCCAGCAGACCCTAAAGGCACACCACAGAAGACAAGATTTCAAGTCTGTGCAAGCCAAGCAACAAAAATTCTGGCAGTTTCATAGCTGGAACTCAGCCAACTTAAGTGAAATCTCAACTGTCCTCAAAGGGCAGTTTTACAGCAACATCCCCTCCAGCCAGAGATGACTCTGGCATGCTTCTAGACCTGTTCAAGCAAAAGACAGTTCTGCCTGCAGCAGCCCCAGATTTGTCCAGGCAACTGTTGAGCAGGCAACTCAGCTTGCTTGAAAATGTTGATACAGAGAAGGTTCCGAAGACCAGCTAAGGCCACCACAGGATTCTCCTTGGCTTTAGCTGCAAATGAACCTGTCTTCTCCCCAGTCCCCACCCCACACTGCACCAAAGACATTTCACTCCCTTTTTAAATCCAGCAGGCAAGGAATAACCCCTCTAGCTGGGCAGCCATCCCAGAAACATTCATTCTATAGGCAATTAATACTCAGCAGCACATTTGGTGTGCTCTAACATCAAGCACCAGCAATAGCCCATACATAACTCCTTCTCCAGTCAGTGTCCTGTCCTGGACAGGACACTAAAGGTGACAGATGTGTGCAGATACACCAGATGTTCAGTACTTCACCATAGACCTGCTATTAGCACAGTGTACCCCAGTTCATCCAACAGAGAGGGGGAAGATCCTAGGAAAACTTCCTCATCACCAGAGGTTTTCCTTTAGAACCGGCATATTTTAAGAGTAATGTAGCAGAACAAACAGATGCCCAAAAGAGAAGAAGGACCTTTGCAAAAGCTGCTGCTGTCATCTGAACTCTCCCCTCATCTGAGGCGTAGATCTTGAGATCATGGCGATAAGTGCTGTGCAGCCTGAGCAAGCCACAGCCAGGGAAACCAGCATAATCACCTGGAACAGAGGACAACTCAAAATTCATATTCTCACACCTGCAAAATTATCAGCTCAATATACTGGTTTAGGCAAACAAACTTCATTGTAGTAACAAAGTTATGTAGAGAATTAATCACTTGCATAGGCAGCATTTATGCTGCTCCAAAATAGATAGTTCTAGCTATACGCAAGGACTAGAAATGTAACAAAGGCTTTGCCGAACTTGGGAAAGTTCATTTTGAGGAAAAAGTGAGCATTCACCAGTAAAGTCTGACACTGCCCAAATTCTGCAGCAAACTTCACTGAACAGCCTGTAGTAGTTCTGCTAGCCTGCATACCCTTGTGCAGAATGAAAATGCACAAAAAAATCACTTCTTTCTGCTTGTTTTCTGCATGAGAGCAGGTTCTCCAGCCCTCAGAAGTGCAGGGAGGGCTGTTCAGGGAGGCAGTTTCCAAAGCAGATCTTGTACAGCTACAATTACCTCATGGCACAAATTGCCAGTTTCTCATGGCTGAGTCCATCACAGCAGTCAGATCAGTAATGGAGGAAAGTAACTCATGCAGCTCTCGAGTCTGACCTCCAAAGACAGTGCAGTGGTCACTATTTGCTGCTACATGGAATCCCAGGGCAATTCTGCACAGTACCCAGTCACACTGCATGACAAGACAGGAACACTACTGCCAGCTCTGAGCTCACCACTCAAAGAAACACCCTGACAGACAAGGACAGGTACCAGCCAGAAGTCAGATGTACGCCTTGGGAAAGCTGCCAGGCACCAAATGCTACCCAGGAACACAGCACTCCCCTGCAAAACAAGATCTCTCCCTCTCCATGAACGACCACATGGAGCAGAAGACTACAAAGCTGTTGTTCAGAACAACTCTCATCTAAGCACGGCAGTCACTCCCCTGTAGGAGGTTATCAGGTTGGTTAAGTACGACTTCTCTTTGTGAATCCATGCTGACTACTCACAGTCACCTGCCTACCCTTCATGCACCCAGGAATGCTCTCCAGAATTAGCTGCTCCATCACCATCTCAGGGACTGTCCTGAGGCTGATCTGGCTGCACTTCCCTGGGCCCTCCTTCTTGTCAGTTTTGAATCTAGGAGCGGCACTTCCTCTCCTCCAGCCCTCAGGCACCTCCCCCAGTCCTCAGAGCCTTTCAAAGAGAATCTCCAGTGGCCTTGCAGGGACACCTGCCTGCTCCATTGGGGTGGGTGGGTGCAGCCCATCAGGGCCCTTGGGTTCACGTATGTCCAGCTTGCTTAAGTGTCCCCTGACCCAATCCTCCTCCACCAAAGGTAACTCTTTCTTATTCTAGAAGGAAATCTTCTCCAATCCAATTTAAATTTGCTTAGTAAATTTGAAATGTAATTAATTAAATTGAATTCATTAAACATACAAGTCAAAGACAAGCATATCCAGTACTGGGCTCACTGGACCAATCCATTGTATTACTCCTGACTCAAAGGCAATCTCAGCCTTTTCTTTTTTCCTTTTGGCTCTTGCTGATTTGTGTGCATATTACATGCTTTTCAGCATCACAGAATTATGGTGGAGAAAAAAAGAGAAGTTACCTTCCTATTCTCCAGTCTCAGGACAGAATTATCTGTGTTCCAAGACAGATCTCCTCTGTTCTCTATATTTGACCTAAATTCCTTGTTAACCATCCATAAATTTTGTATTTGCTGCATCAAAATGTATCTTATTAGAACCACCTGTCTTTTTTGAATCCTGGCACATTATGTGTAGAAAGCTGTTGTGCTCCGAGACACACTGAAGTTTAACAACTGCAGCAGACCTCTCTGGTCAGCTTAGGGATTTTTGGGTGCAAAACCCACCTGAATTATTTACCCCTACCATGCCAACTCAACAAAAACTAATCCCAGAGGCCGTATACAGCCACAGATGCCTGAGCAACTCTCAGCTGGGTTGGGCAGCCTGGCAGCCATGAGGCAGGACTGGAGGTACCTGGACAAACTCACCTTGGCCTCCAGGATACATGCAGCGAAAGGCTCGCCCCAGCTCCTCAGCCTGGACTCTTCCTGCCGGGGTCAGCTCTCCACCCCACTTAAGCACCAGGAGAAGGGAGGGGGAGGACTCTCGGCGAGCTTCTAGGAGACAAACAGGTATTCACTACATCAGATTTCATATCTGAACTTGCAGAGGGAGAGGAGGAAAGGAAGAAGAGATTGTCATCAGGGCTTTGCAGTGTGTTCTCAACACAAGCCTGACCCAAAATCCTCAGGAAACAAACCAGCAAGTAGGAAATTTAGAGTCACTAGCTTTTGAAGGTATAGGCCGACATTCAAAAAATTGGAGGTGCAAGCCCTGTAGAGCCAACCAGGGTGTGCTGGCACCACTCCAACCCTTCTATGATGTGAGCAAAGATAAGATATGGGTCACCAATTCTGCTTGCATGTCCAGAGGTCTATACAGGTAGGGTAGCTGCACTCACACCTCACACCTGAACTCTGGGCTTAAAGATCAGGGTAGCACCATCAGGTTTCTTTACCTTCATCTTCACTCGCAGCTTTTGGACGTCCATGAGGCAGATAGGTCAACTGAACCTTACGGTTAATGCCAGAAAAATGTCCATACCTGTCACAAGGGAGGGAGAAAAAAAACCTGAAACAAATCAACTCCACCCAGCCTTTGCCCACAGGCCCCCAGGCAGTACACAGCAAAAGCAGAGCACAGGCAAAAGACTTTCTGCTACAACACCCATAGCCATGGAACACGATTTTTGTCATCTCCCTGTGACCCAGCATACACTCCCACAAAAAGCCAAACAGCTCCCTCAAACAAAATTCAAAGATCCATTCCCTTGCTCTCCCACCAAGAGCACTCTGTGCTGTCATTCCTCACTAGGGCTTCAAACTCTATCTACATCTTTAACAAGTGAATTAATGAGATCACAGAAAAAAACACTCTGACAGATGCTTTGAGGATAACCATGTCTCCAATGAGCAGAAAGAGCAGAGGAGGGAATCACAGCAAAAAGTCCTCCTCTGTGCTCCAGAGACATGACCTGAACATGGCTGCTGGCTGTGTGTGCCACAGCAAGCTGCAGTCCTGAGAGGAACACTGGTTTTGTTTCGAAGATGTCAATACCACCATATTTTTATTTTAGGTGTACAAAACCTGAGAGGACACAAACACCTTTTCATGTTTTCCGAGCTCCTTTTTGCTAAACTTTTGGCACCAGGACAACCTTATTTAAAACAAGTTTTGCTCCAAATACATCAAAATGCTTTATATCAATGTGGTCCCTCCAGGACCCCAGTTCCTCTCCTGCAGCAAAGAAAGCTCAATGTTGTCTCAAGTTGTTTAGCCAAACACCAGACACACTTGGGACAAGGATCAGCACAGTTTCGATGTCAAGGAGAAAAGGTGAGGAGCATGGTGCCTTTCATGTACAGTTACTAACAGAGGACAGAGGAGATCCCAATCTCTGGGCACCAGCTGGCCAGGACACCAGCAGCACAGCTTGTTTCCATATCACATGCTCTGAGGTAAACCCGCAGTGCCCCAAGATAGGAATGCTTACATCTCCAAGACACTCTTCAGCTGTTCCAGTTTGGATTTCCTCTCCTCGATTTCACAATCACTGTGCGTTCCCAGCTCCACCACAAGCTGCCGTGCAATGTCCAGCACTTCCTGTTGGAAAGCAGAGAGCAATTCTGCCTCAGACTCACCAGTGTACTCCGCAAGGCCTCCTGGACAGCTTCACCCAGCATCAGGTCCATGCAGACACTCCTCAGAGGCATGTCATAAGACACAGCTCAGGCAGGACAAACTTTCACACCGCAGTTTGCTTCATCCCCATGCTGTGCTACAGCCCTGCTGAGAATCAAGCAGGTACCTCCAATTTCCCCACTCCCCAGCATGGACCCATCTGTCACCAGAGGCAACCACAGCTGGTGGGCAAGATGCATCAGGTCATCTCCATCCTACAGTGTGTGCATCAGCCAGCAGAAGTTTCTGTTCTGCTCTCCTGCTGTCACCCAGCTGAGTGTGCACAGAGACTGTTGCCCTTTTGGAGGTTTTCACCCTCCCAAAGAATTGCCTCGCAGCAGGATCTGTATTACCTGCATATCCCACACAGTAACCCCAGAACGTACTTACTCACCTGTAGCTGCTCTGGTTTCTTCAGCTTCAACTTCCCTGTCTTGTAACCATCGTATTTCTCAAATAATTCAAAGAACCTGAACAGACAACAAAGAATGCTGATCCATTTTCTGCTCTTTCAGTAATACAAGGAGGGTCATCACTACATGAGCATTCAGTCTCTGTTCTTCAGGGAGAACCAGCAGGCTGCTGGCTCCTCCCTGTGCTTCAGAGATTCTGAAAAAACAAGTGTCTTTCTGTACACAACCAGGAAGCAGACACTAGCTTCCCATTTAGTGGGGCACTTCCCTTTTCAGCACCTAGCACACCTTCACTCTCCCTTCCAGAGTTCACACAGAAGGTGTAAGGATCCTTGCGGGGAAAGGGGGCTCTCTCAACTGGTCAGAAAGCATTTCCTTGGATGGGCCAGGAAAAAGTACTGCCTCCTATGCACTCAGCCCTCTGCTCCTGCTCTTGGTTTAGAGAAAAGGCCCTCGTCCCTCCCCAGCAGCACAGCACCTTCTTCCCTTGGCTCTTACCGGGGATGTTTCACTTCCATCTTCATCTTCTGCTTTGGGGTGCGATCTCCATGACGGATGACTGCGATAACGCAGCGAAGCTCCATCCTGGGGAAACACAAGGTAAGGATGACAAATGTGGCCCTACACTCCAGAACTGCCACCAGGAAGAAACTTCCCATTGGTCTTTCAGTTCCATTCTTCTGACAGCTGCTTTCCTCAGCAGGGGTAGAATTTCTCCCAGACTAAACCAGGCACGAGTGCCACAGCTACAGAGAGAGTCAAAGCTCTGCAGACACCACCAAGTTTTCTGGTTTCATACCAGTGCACAAAGCATGCTGAGGATCACAAAGAAACTTTTGCCTTTGGTCTTTTAACCTTATGTGGTAGAAAACTAGCAAGGTATCAAATGAGGGGCTGCCAAGCATATGGGTAATATGAGTATTTCAGCTAAGTGTTTCCACCCATTTCACTAGTAACTCAACAAGCACTTTCTCCATGCAATAGCCAGCTACAGCATCTGTCCTGATCTGTTTCCTGTCCTGACAAAGAATTTGGACCCTCTGAAAGCCATGTGAGCAGTTTCTGTAATTTCTTCAGTTACTGGTCATCCGCATTCATCAAACCTACAACTAATCTCCAACCGGACATGACTTCCATGTGCATAGCTAAGCCTTTCCACAGACATTTCAGGGTTGCAAGCAGCACAGCAGCTGGACGATGCCATGCTGCTAGTGGTATCAGGCCCTTGGACAGGGTTGTTTGCACTTTTCCCTCATGTAGCCATCACTGGCATCCTTTTGAGAAGATGGCAGGTACTTACATGGTGCCTGAAGTTGTGGGGACAATGGGGATGTCTTCTGCCTCTGTTGGGATGGACCAGGGAATATGAAACTGGGGAGCCAATTCCCGCATGATTATATTTCTGGAAGAAATCAAAATATAACACTCACAAGAAAATCCATTCCCTTGGTTCTCCACCTCCTCCTTAGCAGTCCTGCTGAAAGATGTGAAGAGAGCCACAGAAATTCCCCTCACTTTTATTGCAGAGACACCTATCACACAGTGGGCTAGTTAGGGTACCCCAAAAGGGTACCAGTTTCCCTCACATCACCAAATACCACAATTTGGGCTTATCATGAAATGAAAAGTCCTGGAAGACACATTTAGCTGTAGACAAAGACAGCTAATGCCAATGCAGGCAGGACCTCCAGAGGTTGAAAATAATCCATACTTCCAAGAGCTAAGCTGAACAAATGACTCACATGAACCACCTGCAGACTTCTCTGACACACTGACCAGGACTCCACATTTAATTTTACTTTGCCGTGAGTTACCTTACCACCTTATCGAAACTTGGATTGTTCATACCCGAGGATTTTGGCACAGTCATCATAATACTTCATGGAGTTCTTCACAAAGCTGAAGCCGTTCACATCACAAACAAAAGAGTGGCCGTTGGCCCGCAGAAGGTCGAACCCGCACACAGTTTGCTGCAGGAGGAAGCAGAGGATATGGGACTTGGACACACAGTAAGGAGGCATGGGGACAGCAGCCACCCTGCCAGCAGGGCATGCACAGAGCCAGCCAATGCTGCCCAGTTCAGCCCTGCTGATGCTACAGCCATCCTCCACTCCATGCCCACCTCACAAGTGTCAACACATGCCATTAGTCAGACCTTTACGCTTCCACTGCTGTACCAAAGGTCGTACTCACAAGCCCCCAGATGAAGCCATCACGGCCAACCCCCAACTTTCTAGAGCTCTAAAGGCCTAAAACAGAGCAGCTCCTGGATATCCTGCTCTTCCTTTCAAATCTAATAGTTTTAAACCAGACTGACAGAAAGATAAGAAGTGCTGCAGGCAAAGACACCCATTACTAAATGGAAAAAGCTACAAGGTAGAAAAGAGACCAAATCTGCCTCAGCCCAACTGCATGGGGTGCCAGCTGCAGTGGGGCAGGAACAAGGAGCCCAGTGCTGCTTCTGCTGACACTGCTGTGCATGTCATGAAACCATATCTAGACTCATACTCACTCTACCCATCTGCAAAATAAAACATCAATTTGCACCAGAGCCATATTAAAACCAAACAAACAAAAAACAAAACCAATCAAACAAAAACCCAAACAAACAAAAAACCAAATGCAAGTACCAAAATGCAAAAAGAAAAACAAGAAAATAAGACCAAATCTTCCACATAAACAAACGCAGGAAACAGTCAAGACAGGATTAGCACAGGTCAGATGGAGAGCAGCATGCTCAAGATCCAGTATTAAATGCTCAGATGTATGTGGGACACCAGGCACCTGCCAGCACAGAGGGCATTTGCTCCAGGCCCTCTCGCCTTCCCAGTCACCTCTGCCCAGCAAACTGCCACAGCCAGTAGGACCAACAACTGGCATCAGGCATGGAGGATTGCCACGCCAGAAACATGCCAGGATGACAAGTTTTAACACCAACCCTGACATGCATCAGACATTTGTGGAGTCCTGCTTGCACAGGAAAGAAAATACAGACCTTAAAGGCTACACAGACTTTACGGGCAACAAGTTTCTCCATGGCAGTCAGCATGACTGGGTAACGAATTTCTTTCCCTTCACTGTCCCGCTCCACTTTCCCATCCAAAGCGGGGGATTTGCGAGCCTCTGCATGGGCATAGTCCGGCCCAACAGTGTACACCTGGAAATACAGTGAGTTACACCTGACACAGCCACCAAGACTAACTGCAGCTTCCAGAAGGTATTTCTGCTGCAGACACAGAAAAGGAGATGACACGGCCTCACACATTCCTCCTGGTGTGATCTACAGAGCACCCACTCCCCGCTTTGGGGCTAAAACTGCACAGTCAGCACCACAAAGCTTAAACACGCATTCCAGACCCCAAGTAGGACTAAGCAGAACCGCCGAACCTTCAGCTCCTCCCCCAGGCCTGGCAAAGGAAGGCACCGTTCCAGGCTTTTCCTTACCTTTACATCAGTACCATCTGTAGGCATGAATTCCTCATAAATGTAGGAGCCTGTCTTCCTCACACTGCTCTCTGGGGAGTACACACTGCTCCGGCTGCCAATCTGAGAGCACAGAATAAACACCTCAGGGAAGAGCATGGGGATCCTTTTCCCAGATGGAAGCAGAAAAGCAGAAGTTTCATCCCATATGCAGAGAATTTAGCAGACTTAGTGGATTGGCATCTCAGGCCCCCCCAGCTGTTACAGCACACTTATTTATGGAGGACAAAAGAGACAATAAAATGCAGGTAGCAGGTATGCAATTTTCCAGGCTTTAAAGAGGAGAAAAGTTATTATAGACCATTAATTTGCCTCCAATCACTTCAAGGATATGGAACAAAAAAAGTGAATGAAGACCTACGAAGTAAGTAGCCTAACTAATATGCAAACGAAAATTATGACAGGTGATAATCCAACGAATTTAACTTCCTTCTAGGACCATGACTGATCTTATCGACATCGAGGATGACGTTGTTTTCATTTCTAGTAAGGCTTTGGATACAACCTCAAAAGGCATGCCTGTATCTTACCTAAAGGAACAATCATTTTAGGATTATTAATAGCAGATGTGTAACTGATTGGAAAAAAGATGCATCACAGCTATAACTGCTCACTGGCAAAGTGGGGAAGTGAGTAAGGGCAGATTTCCTGTGGAATCTAGGAATAAATACTGCCTTTATCACATGTGCACGCTCCACTAAGACGGGAAGGGCACGAATGATGTTAAAGGACAGGAACACAGGTTTTTTGAAAAATTCGTCTTGATAAACCCAGGAGATGATCTGGAAAAAGCAGCATGCAATTCAGAAAGGGACACAGTGCTCCATGACTACAGGATACAGGTCACCAAGAGGATGGGGAAGGCGAAGTCAGCACTACCACCAAAATATGTCTTTCTGTGGTTCCCAGGGACATGGGGTTGAACTAAAAGTTCTGAGAAGGTCTAAACTTCCCCAGCACAAAACCTTCCCTTCCCCTTCATCTGCCCCAACACTCCTTCCTGAAGCCACATGGGTCTCAGATCTGTTGGTTCCAACAGCAGCTCTGGAGACCCCTCCTCACCTTACGGAAGAGCCGCTGGCTGCCCCCACCTGCTGACGTCGGGTAGTAAATATACACATTGTGGTCTTCAGCACTGACTGGCTTCTCTACAAATGGCTTTGGGAAAACTGCTCCGTTTACCTCCACATGGTCCTCTCCTTCCACCAAGTTGCACTCTGAAGACAGAGCACAGCAGCAGCACATCAGGAAAGGTGAGGCAGTCCTAGTGCAGCCACAGCCCCTTCCAGGCCCATCAGACAGTTTTGCTCTTGGGACCTTTGCCCACAAAAAAACCCAACAGACTTATGAGTCAGGCCTCTTCGAGGTGACTGCCAGTATCTGTTCTCTGCAGACTATCTTAAGTAGCAGGGCCTGGGGAAATGGCTTTCAGTAGAGCTTGGACACCGACCTTCTGGTCTGTCAGGATCTCGATTGAGCACAGCATAACGGGGCAGGTCTATGCCCTCTTCTTGAAGGATCCGATACACTTCACGCCTGTAGAGGACAGAAGCAGCGTGAGGAGAGTCTAGAAGGTCCTCAGTACACGTCAAGGGAAAGACTTCACTCCCACTGATGAAGAACAGAGTCAAATGAACACAAAAAAGCATCAAGACAGACTACAGGTACTTCTCAGCATATGCTCTCCGGATAAGTCCCACAGGCTATGGGGTTTGCCTCAGTCCTGCTCCGGATACAAAAGCCCCAGAGTAAATCTCTACCTGGATTAAATATGGATGCTCAATTATTAGCACATGCCCAAAGCACAGCAGCACACCCAGAACACACCACCTGCCCAGATCTGCCCTCTTGGAGAGTGCCCTGTCATGCCATGCTGTCCAGTGCCCAGGCCAGGCAGAAGCAGCAGAGCCTTCTTTCATTTTGTGTCAAGGGGTAAACCCCAATTCTTTCACTAGTTACACTTTGGGATGCCCACCAGCACCCACATAACACTGCTCACCACCCCAAAGACAGGGCAGGAGGTTTAGGATCCGTTAGGAGCCCTACTCATGCACAGCCAAAGCAGCCTGGGTATAAGAGCTCAAGTAAGTGGCTGTTGGTGGCCTCTACCAACAGATGACTGAGAAACCTCACATCTGACCAACACACATTCCACAGATTCTGACCCAGCCTTGCTCCCAGTTTCTGACCCAGAGCCCCAGCTCACCACATGGCCCTCCTGCTTAGAGACTAGTCTTTCTGCTTTAGTCATGGTGGCCTTGTTCTGTGAGAACTCTTCCACTACCTACATCCCAGCCACTCCTTACAAGACATTTACACCAGAAAACAAAACATGGTTTTACATGGTCTTAGTGGTTTTACCCTCAAAGCCATTTCCCTCCATGCTTTGGAGAAACCCCAAAAAGCCACTGCTAAGGTCCCCTTCCTCCTCATCTCGCTCGTTTGTGACCAGAAAAATGAAGTTTGCACAGCATGCTCAGAATAATCAGACGAAGAGAGAAGGGGCTTTAGTGGCTCACAGACACCCACCTGTCCTGGATGTAATACTGCATATCAAGGTCGTTGATCAGAAACGGCTTGCACAGCTTGGCATAAGCAACTGCCTTATCCAGGGGGAATCCTGAAACACAGGGTGAGGACAGAGGGGAAGGCTGAAAGGAAACTCCCTTGCCCACAGCTTAAACAGGCTAAGGCCTGCTACAGATGCATTACCTTTGGAGTGGAAGGATATCAGGCAGTCACAAGAGGGCCAGTTCTCCACCGGTTCATTCAGAATAACATCTTCCCCCATGATCACCACTGTGATGTACTCGAACTTGCACAGGCGTTCCAGAATCTGTGTCATGGGCTTTGACTTGGACTTTTTGGTCATGGCACAGATTCCCACCACGATCTGCCGTTCTGGTGGCTGACAGAGGGGAAGACAGAGATCACTTTAGTAGTATTTAATATAACACCAAATAGGGGCCAAAAGCAGCCAGGAGCTGGAGATCATTTTTTCTGCATACTGTTCCTGGAGGCTACAGAAAAAAATCAATGTTTTCTTTCTGCAGAGACACCTTTGCCCTTTTCACAGGTGCCAGAGTTTTCCTCAAAAATCTCCCTGGTGAAACAGAAAGGTTTACAGGAGTGTCAGGTTAAGTTTCTAGAACAAAGAAATCCACTAGTTTTCCCAAATCAGACCTGCAAGCAAAAACGCTGGATTTCCTGAGGCAGTGAGCACGGCGGCATGACGTAGTGTGTCCTATCATAAATGCCACTGCTGTGTCCCACGGCTGTGCCACACAGCCAGGTGCTGTGTCCCCTGCAGCCCCAACTACCTGCAGCCTCAGCAGTAATCATGCAAAACCTGGCTGAGACCCAGGGATTCCACACAGGTGCTCCAGCCCAGAATGCTGGGACCTCCTTACCGACTCCTCCTCTTCATCATCTTCAAAGAAATCGGTTTCGTCTGTCTTCATGTTTGATCCCAGAAATTCTGTCTCATCATCTCTGGAACCGACAACAAACCTGGGAGTGGAGTTCTCTCCCTCACTGGAGGTCGTCGGGGACGACATTGCAGCTTCGGTGGCCAACCATCCCGCTCTGAAATTACAGCGAGCAAAAGGGGGAGACAGGTCAGATGAAGGGCGATCCCAGGGCCAGCTGCATGATGGAAGCAAGTGATGGTGGGGAGGGCAGGGACTGATCGGGCATGAGGGATGTTGCTGCCCAGCACAAAAGGAGGAATTAGGAAGACACTCTCAGGGTGGGAGGGGATTTGGAATTCTGGAACATTTTAGATAAGCAGCTCCATTTTCCAGTTAACCCCCTTGCACTGGGACAGTGTCATCACCAGCACTGAAATCATGTAACCCTTACAGTGATGCATGTCCAGCCGCTGCCTAAATCATGCACAGGCACAGGGGACACTCTTGCAGACTCATATGCCCAACGACATCAACTGGGACTCCAGAAGTCAGGATAAACCTCAGGTCAGTGACAGTGACTTTCCAATTGCCAATTTTCATCCTTTCAGCTCAAGAAGACCTACAGTAACAGAGAGAACACTTTGAGGGGTGCAGGAGTTTGCAGGGAGGAGGGTAAACAAGTGAAAACTCTATGGCAGGGATAGAGGACCAGGGAGCATCAGCAACAGTTTGGGTTGCAGGTCAGAGTGTCTGGGTTTGCAAGCTGGCATAGAATTGCAGAAGGGATCCATCAAGATTGAGTCCAGCTCCTGGTCCTGTACAGACACCCCAAGAATCCCACCACGTGCCTGAGAGCATTGTTCACAGGCTTCTTGAACTTAGACAGGCTTAGTGCTGTGACCACTTCCCTGGGGAGCCTATTCCAGTGCTCACCCACCCTCTGGGGAAAAATCCCTTTTCCTGATACCCAACTTAAACCTCCCCTGACTCAGCACCAGCTGTTTCCTCAGGTCCTGTTACCAGTCACAAAGAGCAGAGATCGGAGCTGCCCCTTGGCTGCCTCTCAGGAGGATGTTGAAGATTGCAATGAGGTCTCCACTCAGTCTCCTCCAGGCTGAGTGCCCTCAGCCACTCCTCATAAGGCTCCTCCAGACCCTTTCCCATCCTCGTGGCCCTCCTTTGGAAGCTCTCTAACGTTTAATGTGTTTTTTATATTGCAGTAACCAAAACTGCCCCAGAACTCAAGGTGAGGCTGCACCAGTGCAGAGTAGAGTGGAACAATCACTTCCTTTGACCGGCTGCTGAATACATGCTATGAGTTAGAAATGCCAGGAAAGGAGCATGTCCTCCACTGTCACCTACAAGAGCAGCACTGCCTGCCCCAGAAGGGACAGAGTCTGAACACACCATTCAACTGACCTGGACACAGCTGTTCACCGTTGACCTAAGCCGTGCCCACACAAGTGTCAAGCAGGTATCTTTCACTGTGCTTTTCCTAATTATAAAGTGGCCAAAAGCATTCCTCCTGAATAAGTAAGGGCAATGTTGAGGAGAGCACATTGTGAACACCTCATGTTATTAAATACTTCCTAAAACTGGACATGAGACACTCTCTGCTGTTGCTTCTCGTGTTCTCACACGATTTCCAGCATTCCCTAGATTAAGAGTTACCGAATTTCCTCCTCTTTAGTGATACCTTCCCTTACAGCCAGGACACAGCAGGAGACTGCATTGCCACATACAGCTGTCAGTTCCCAGTCCCCCGGCAGCAATAGAAGGAACACCCCAAAGCCATCAGCCTGCTGCCAGCATGGCATCAGGGCAGGCGAGAACCCTCTCACTGGGAACAACAACAGAAGATTGCCTCAATTCATCTGAGCAGGGTGGGAAACACAAAAGACACAGAGCAATCCAGCTGCTTGTGAAATTCCCTTGGAAATAAGGGTAGAATAATGCAGGCCTCCAGGCAGAAAGGCAGCGTGGTCCCAGAAAGGGCAGGAAATGTAACAGGTAAGTGTTCAGAGAAAGTGCTGGAGCAGAAGTGCATCAGACAAGGACCTGCAGCCACGCTACCAGGCGCTGGTTGTACACAAGTCCATCAGCTGTCACACTGGATCTACCGGGGGAGCGGACACCGACCCAACAGAAACCACACAGGGGACACAGCAAGCCTGGACTTTTTACATACCACACCAAGGATGATCTCCATCTTACTCCCATGCACCGAGCCCAGTGCTGCTGCTCCCACAAAATCCTCAAAGCACAGCACACATCTGGCACTGAAATGTCTCGATCAGCAACAGTCAGAGCTGTAACTCACCATCAGTGCTCGCTGTTAGTGGGAGGAACAGCGTTGGCAGACCAGGCTATAGAGGCATTTACTGTGCACTCCACATAGCCCAGCTACCTCCAGAGGAGGACAAGAGTAGGATTCCCAACATACTCAGGAACCATTTTCATGCCTGTGTCCTGCTGCCTCAGCACACCAGTGCAGAATAAGCCCTTAGCAGATACACTATCAGCTCGATGGCTGATGATTCAATGAAGTGAAGCAAACCATGCAAAAGGAGGAGGAGGGTTATTTTCTCCAATCCCTTACTCTCCCCTCCCTCCTGGAAAAAAACAGATCAAGCAGCAGAAAAACCTTTGCCCTAAGAACTCAGAAAGCAACAACTTCTCCATATTCCTGCTCCTGTCCCAGAGAAAAATTCTCTTCCTTGCTCTGTAGCTCTGTCTCAAGGCCATGACACGCTATACTCAAATCAGGTAAAAACTCAGAGCCTCACTGAAGCTGACAGCCGCTGATAGATCAGGCATGCCCATGATGTCAGCAAGGAAAGCCTCATGATTTCAGGTGTGGGGAGAGGACAAACCAGAACCTTTTACTAGTTCTTCTTAAATGCAGATTCCTCACCGTAGACTTATACCAAGCAACTACAGGCTCTTAATGAAACAAAACTTTTAGCTACAGGCATAACTAAGGCATCAAAACCTCAGACTGTTGCTCTTAAATGGACACAGGCAAGTGGAGCTCTATTCTGATATCTAAGGACAGTGACAGGAGGTTTACCCACCACACCTGAGCCAGCTCTAGTGCTTAACTGTCACGGGGCTCATATGCCAGGAGGGTGGCAATTGCCATTATGGAACCCTTACAGGTTCCTGCACAGCACACAGCCCCCACCTTTTCACACTAACCACAGCATGACGATGGTTCTGTCCCTGTTGACTCCTGAGCTAACTGCTGATGGAAGCCACACATTTCACTCAGCTCCCAGCTGCTGAGAGCACTACGGGCCTCACCTCTCACTAATCACAGCAAGAAAATTCAGTGTTGAGTTAATGCTGCTGACTGTGTCATCCAAGGGAGACAAGAGCATTAATGCAGCTCTGGCACATGCACACAAAAGGTAAAGATGATTCTGGCTTTGAGTCAGAATATTCAGGCTTGGTAGTCCTGTCACAGATACAGGAGGAAGCACATGCCAGCCACTGCAGCTGAAGACTTTCCTGCTGCACTTTCAAGAAGGGCAGCTGTGATCTGCTGCACAGTCATACCAAAGGTTACCATAATCACCCAATCAGCAATCCAAATCTGCTGACACACAACCCCACATGAAGCCATAGACCTTGCCTCTGATGTCCTCGGACCGATTCAGCTCCCTAGACTGCCCTGTATTAGTGATAAGAAATGAGATAGTAAACTGTTTTCTGGTTCCCCAGCAGATCATTCTGGTGCTGTTCAGATAAGGGTGCTCACAAAGTAAAGAGATTCTTTGTGCCCTGCTTTTGAGGTACCAGACATTTAAGAGAGAAGGTGTGATTAGGTCTTGTATTAAGTTTGTACTCAGTGGGCATTAACCAACCAAAGAGTGGGTTTGCCTGTCCGGGTTTTGTTTCATTTTGGTTTTTAAACAAAAGGGGCAGATGCAGGTGCGGTCTCTGTAGTGCCAGGCTAACGGACAGGAACACAGCTCATCATATTGCTGGTGGCAGGAATTTGGGTTACCCCGGCACACAGAAAGCCTGCAAGGATGATCCAACTTAGAGACCCATAGCCTAGCCAAGCCAGGTCAGGTACGTGCAGGATCGTGACTTCTAAGAATACACGTAGCTGGCATTTTAAAACACTAGTGCTGGCAATGTCTTGTAGAACTACCTAAAGCTACTGACGGCCCTACAACCAACCAACCAATCAACCAGTCCAAAAAACCCAACCCTGAAAGCTTAGGCCCTGAGCAGCGAAGCACCTTTGCATGCATGACCAGTGACACATCTCTGCATGACCAGTGACACACAGAGAGTTATTGTCACAAGGGCTTTTGCACTAAGGTTAATTCCATACTTAAAAATGGTGAAAGCTGTGCTCTTATCATGGGCACTTAATTGCTTCAGAATAGAAAGAACACCTATTCTAGGGTTAATAATTAAAACTATTTGGACATGGTGTATCAGAGAAATCCCTCTGTTCTGGTAACACAGATGTTCAAGGTGTTCACAGCCAGGAAGCTGAAGTCAAGTTCAGTCTATTTCCCTGAGGCCGAACACAACAGCTGCAAACACGGCGAGCGGAGCAGAGGGGAGCAGAGAGTATTGCAGGGCACTGCTCAGCTCCTGCTCAGCTCCTCCTAAAGATCTCCTGCAGAATCTTGGTTTACCCCGCACACTGAGCAGTGCTGTGCCGCGCACAGCGGCGAGACCCGTCCGTGTCTTACGTTGTTCATAACGAAATATTTAATGCGTTTCGTGAGCCTGTAAAGCGTGAAACTTCTCAGCACCGGAATTCCCCCGACACGGTCGCTGTCACTGAGGGTTTATTGCAGGGGGGCCGCTGCTGCTCTACCCCGCGCACACCGTGGGGGCTTCACAAACGCCAGCCCGCCAGGCTCGGAGGAGAGGGCGGCCCCGGGGAGCGGGGCAGGGGCCGGGACCGGGAGC
>VZRS01003502.1:0-72892 GCA_013398055.1 Ifrita kowaldi
GCAGCAGCAGCGGCGGCGGCTGGGCAAGGCCGGGCAGGGCCGGTCCCGGCGTGCGCGGTGCGGCCGGAGGAGCAGGAGGAGGAGGCGGAGCTCCACGGCGGGGCGGGCACAGCGGCCGCCGCTTCCTGCACCGCCTTATAAGGCTGGTCCCGGCGGCGGGAGGCCCCGGGCCGGCGTGGGCGCTGAGAAAGCGTCGTGGGGTTGTTTGAGTGGAAAGGCACCCTGAAGATCACAAATCCCCCTGCTGTGGGCAGGGATACCTTCCAGCGAACTAGGTTGCTCAAAGTCCCATCCAACCTGGCCTAGAATAACCGTGCTTGAGCAGGGAGGGTAGACAGACACCGTGCTCCCTGCCAATCTTATGCTGTGATTCCCTGTAGCTTTTCTCTTTCCACTTCACTGAGCCTTTTTTATCCGTTTGTGTTTCATACCCTACTTTATTTGCCCACTGGCTTGTCTGCTTATTTTTATTTCCCTAATCTGTTACGAAATAAAATAAAATAAAATAGTAATCAAGCCTATGTTGTCTATTCTTATTAGGCATAATTAGCTGTACTTGTAATATTGTTAGGATTGGATCACAGCGAACTAACATTACCAGAAATTTGTCTCTAGATAGTTACTTTTACTTTGGTTTTGAGTCTGTGTTAAGGTATCACTCAGAAAACACTGATAATTGAGTCGAGTGTGGTGGCTCAAATCTGCTTGGGATCAACACCCTGTTCCATACAAATGGGCAGCTAGGCCTGCCCTTTCAAAGAGCTGAGTAGATCTTTTCAGCTTGCTTCTCAAAGACACACAGCAGAGAAGAGGGGAGAGACCTGCTCTTGCCACCCTTCCCCTCTTTATGCTCTAGCCCGATGGACAGGATACTCACCCAGAAAGGGGGAGCCCAGATCTCAGTCCCCAGAAAAGGACCCTAAAGAATCTGCCAGCAGGCCTTAATACTGTGTTTGGGCATGTGGAGGAAGGACTGTCTCAGCTCTGGTAAAGGCTGAAATGAAAATTCAGAAGCCCCACTTCCACATGTCATAAGATCATGGGCAGCCCATTAAAGGCCAGTTATTCTGAAGTGGGCTGGCCACTTTCCCTGTGCTGAGTCGGGGTTACTGAAGGGAAGGCACAGCCCCCTTTTCTGCCTATGAATTAGAAGAATTGGACAGCTATGCTTTGAGAGGACATCAGTCCTTATGGTGAGCATTTGGACATGCGGAGGCTACCCCGTACCAGTTGTCCAATGCCGTGAGGGGGTGGGAAACTCAGCCTCACTCAGCTTGGACTAAATGCTCATCCTTGTGGGAAAAGTGGGTGAGTGCCACAAATACAGGTGCTGTGAGGCTGTGACCCACAGTTGGTATCTGGCTGGCAGAACCAAAGGCTGAGCTGCTCATGACAGTTCTGTTGTCTGAAAGTTTTGCCAGAGCCTGGGCTTCTGAGAGTACCCTCTGGTTTAAGTAGTCATCTTCCATGGCTGAAATGCAGTTCACACCCACAGCTCTTCTATGCTGCTGGTTGGAACCTACTTTGAATACCAGAAAACAAACACAGAAAGAGTATGAGCAGGAAGTGAGCACTCATTTTTTTAAAAGGTGCTCAAAAATATTCCTTTGCCTGAGGTGATATTTTTGCCCAGGTGAACTGAGAGGAACTAGCCAAGCACCCAGAACCACAGTAAACTCTGAGCCCCATCTGGGACAGTTACCAGAAGAGAGGGCAGAAGCCTAAATCTTAGGAGCAGCCCCATCACATCACTTGGTGGGGCTCAGACACAATGTGAAACAAGCATTACTCTGCCCAGGACACACATAAAGCAAAACACAGTTTCCCCCTCCCACCCAACTAAAAATATATTTATAAAGCCCACTTTCCCTATGTACTTTTTTTATCCAGCTTCATCTGGAAGGAGAGGACTGTTTTTACACACAGAGTACAGACAGAAATACTCCAGCCAGAGTGGGTGAGAACTGGCAGTGTCATAGTGAGACTGAAATGTAGCTATGGCTCAGCCCTTGGAGACAGCCAGCCTTCTTCCCCCTCACCCCAGTGAATTTGCTTCTGAGCAGCTGTAACCTATTTCTTCATTTTGCCCCAAATCAGGGATTAGGTGAAGGAAGATGAAGCATGTGTGCAAATGACTCATTAATTATCCAGGTGACCCACTGATGAGGAGAAAAAGTTGCTAATAAAAAGGTTCTTGAGCGAGGGGTAGAAGTAGTGGTGTTATGTGGCTTGTCTGTGGTTGAGGCTAGGTTGCAGGAAGGCACAGACTAGGATAAAATAAGAATTTTTGAAGGTAATGCGATTCATTTTTCATTTATAATGTATTGTGGAAGATTTGGAGTTGTTGTGGGCTTCATGTTATTTTGTAAGTCAGCTGCCTCTATTACACAGTATGCCTGTACTGTGAGTAATTTAGAAAAGTATTGTCTGGTAATAGGGATAAGGAGTTATGGTTTGGTTTGCTTGGATTTTATTAGGGGCTGGGGTTTTTTAATTTTTACTTTTTTTTCCCCCTTCTTCTCAAAGCTTATTCTGATTTTTCTTAAATACTTAAGCCTCTCTGTAAAAACCCTTTATGTTAATGCAGTGATAGATGTTCTTGTATATTGCAAACAGCTGTGCTGGAAGCTAACTGTCCTATTTACTCATAGACTAGAAATGTTATTTAAATGAGTATTTTTGCAATTCCAGTGGTAAGAGTATTCTAGCTGGGCTGAATTTCCTTTGTCATGAGGAAGTAGATGGTAATTTCTATTCTTCAGTCTGCATTGTACCGTCCAAATCAATTCATCCTTTTCCTGGTGCAGAAGACCTCCAGTAGTACTCCCATAGTAGCCAGAGGATAATGCCTGGGGAATTAATTTAAAACTCTGTATGAAAATGTCCTGGAGTATTTTGGGTATAACAAACTGTGGGCTGCAAGAATTTTTCCATTTTTAGATTTAAAATGGAGGAAAGTTGTAATGTGATAGTAGGAAAAGTTATAATACAGATTCCTCTTGGAAGAAGAGATAGGCTTGGCCTCAAGTTAGCTTTGAGGTAACAGCTGCGGTGTTTAAAAAAATCTTACTGAAGAAGGTCCGCTGTACCTCAATCCTAAATACATTCCAAGTAGTGGGGTAAAGCCTCTCTTCTTCTGAGCCCTTCATATCTAACTTCAGTAACTCTTGACAGGTTTTGCAATGAGATCCTTTTCCTACAAGGCAGTCTGTAAAAGGGCAATAACAGTTAAAAGTTTAGCTCTGCTCTTGATGAACTGTGAGCTCTTTCCTTGATGTGGAAGAGCAGAAAGGGTAACTGACCTTGCTGTTGCCTCCTCTTGCTATCCATTAGCTGTAGCCCAAGCACCCAAGTATTTTGAAGACCTTCAGCCCTCTGCGTCTCCTTACCTGTCAGAATGTCTGGACGTGGAAAGAAACAAGCAGTGGCTGGCAAGCCTGGAAGTGCATCAAGGAGAAGCAGATCAGCCAGGGCAGGTCTGCAGTTCCCTGTGGGTCGTGTCTATAGATTCCTGCAGAGAGGGAGGTACGCTGATAGGATTGCTTCTGGCGCTGCCATCTACCTGGCTGCAGTTATGGAGTACATGGTAGCAGAGGTCCTGGAGCTGGCAGGGAATGCTGCACATGACAACAAGAAAACAAGGATCCTGCCCAGGCACATTCAGCTGGCTGTGAGAAGTGATGAAGAGCTGAACAAATTCTTTGCCTGTGTGACCATTCCTCAAGGCGGGGTTTTACCAAATATCTTTTCTCAGCTCCTTCCAAAGAAAACTAGTAGAAATGTTGCTTCGTCTCAGGAATATGGTGGTAGTGAGTGAAACTTGCTTTTCCTAGTCTGGTCTGTGCACTTATGGATGATGGGACTCAGTACCACTAATTTGTATGTGTTTGCTTCTTTGTCAAGTATTTTGCCTGCTAATTTTAAGGCATTTTTAAAGCCCGTAACAAAGTTTCTAGAACGCAACACTGGTCTCCTTTTCTCTTTTCTCATGGATGGAAGAACAGAAAAAATATTAAAAAAAAATAGCCTAGCATAGCACCTGAATAACTTTTTAAAAAAAGTCCAGTACATATTTACTTTTGAAAACATGTTACAGGTAAGTGTTGTGAAGCAGGGAGAGGAGTGAAGACACACACTGCTATTCCTGTGAACTTTTTTTCCATCTAGCACAGATTCATGGTGCAATTAGTTCAGTGCCTCAGAGGTTGTTTAACTCTGCTTTAGAAGTTAGTAACCCTGTGCTTTTTAAAGCCTTATTGCTCATAAAACTGTACTGAACATCTGCTTCTCTTTAGGCTGCTCCATCATTACTCTAAGTCTCTATCATGGCAGAGCATGCAGAAACTGTTGAAGCCGTGTCTTCTCTCTTAACACAGATGACAATTTCAGTGTTTGTCCATTGTACAAAGTTATCAAGAACGTGAGAAGGAGTCTACCCTCGTTCTCCCCTCCATAGTCCATTGGTTTTCCTCTGTGTTTCCATAATTTTTTTTAAATAGTCATTTTTGCATCTTTTCAAAAAAGTAAAATGACTCTTCCATATTCAGGGGCATTTAACTTACTTTGACTGTAATTAACAAGTAACAGTTCCTCTCAAAGGAAACTTGCTCTGGTATTTGCTTTATGGTATATTCTTCCTCAGAGCACATTCATTGCCTTCTTCCTCTGTACCAGGACACTCTGCTGGGGCAACAGGAGGAGGAAAGGGTTAAGTAGAAGTTGTTGAGAGAAATAGTTCTGAAGTGGTGAGAAACTGTGAAATGTGAGAATGGAGATGAAAATGCTGTAAAAATAGATACAGACCATGAAGGAAAGAGCAGCATAAATGTCAGCAAGAAGTGAATGTAAAATTTTGTGAGGTAGCATTTCACAATAGAATAAAACAAAGAATAATTCCCTGTGTGGCAGGAAGAACTGGGTGATACTCTTTTGTTTACACTCTGAAGCTTGTCAAGCAAGAGGAATGTCAGGATACTTTCTGGCCATTCTGGCTCTGCATTTAGACCTGCTATCCTGTTACTTACACAACAGCACTACCGATATTTTCTAGACATGCTCTTTCTTCCACAATGCTTGTTAAAAGTGAATGCAGCTCATTAAGCTTCAAACCAGCCCTGGCAGGGGCCACCAACAGATCAAATGTTCTGCTGCTGAGGAGGAAATAAACGCACTTATGGCACTTCACTGCTGCCTTACAATACATCAGCAGTGAAATTATAGATCCTCAGAAACCTGGGGATAGAACAATGAGAAAAGTTGGGTTTGGGGTTTATTTTTTTTTTGCTTAGAGGTGTTGCGAGTCTGAGAGAGGAAAAATGCAGAACTCAGTTTTGGCACCCAGTTTTGCAAAACATGCTGAGGAGCACTTAAGCATTTACTGGAGTAGCACTAATTAAACTGATAAATAATGATGCATTCATGTAACCAGAAAACAAGTTTTTTTCAGGGATAAATTCTCTTATTTAATCATAAGGTAAACTCTCAACAAATATTACAGTCTATCATGGTCATTAATATCATTATTTGTTCTAAACATAGGCATTGGGAACAAGTTGATGATCTGGATATTTGTCTGAACATTTGGCTTCCTTGGAAAGTTGGGGTTGTATCCAGGTTGATTAATAAGCACTCTGGATGATTTTGAACAGAAATGCACAGTATCACAGCAAAACTTTGAGGCTAAGTAACCATACCCATTTTTCACAGAAGGGAAAGATAGAAAGGTGTAATCTTAATAGTGTAGATGTTTAGCTTCATACCCACAGGTAAGCCCTTTTTCAATAAAGTGCTTGGAAGTATGGAAATCATACCCCAGTTGCTTCTAATGAAATTGTGATAAAAACTTATCATGTAATACAGTACAGGAGATCCTCTTCAAACTACAAATCTAATAGAAATAATTTTGCTTGTTCTGTTGATCACCAAAGTGCTCATTTACTGTGACAAAACAAGACATTAATTGCACGGTACTTTTGCGCGTGACTGGTTCTCTCATGTCTCATGCTATAGGTTTCAGCTTAGCTCAGTCACCTGTAGCTGAGGCTGGTATGTGACTTAGTTGCAAATTGAAGCAAAAAAAACCCATTCAAAACACAGCTCCTCTGGCATCTCTCTTGTTACTGATGCTGCAAAACACATTTATCTTGATGTGATGTTACTTTCCTAACTCAGTTATGTCATGGCACCAGTGTCTGTCAAGGAAAATAGATGTCTTCAATAACACCCATTAGAAAATGTGTGTACATGGTGCTCCACAATTCCGTGAAGTGGTGGGCAGATGGAAGTGTGGAGGTGAAATGATGCCTGGAAAAAGTCTTCTTCTTTTACCTGTCTAGAGGACTGGATGCTGTTGATGGATGTCTCTGTGGAGAGTGCTTGTAGTTCACTCTGCATTGAGATTTGTGTGTTTATAAGCTTGATATCTTCTGTCACCTTCAGTTTCTCTGTAAGGAGAGGAAATATCCCAAGTTACGGCCACGGAGATTCTTGTCTTGGTGAGCACAAGGTCTGAACTCGTTCGCTACCCGAACTGGTCGAGCCCAGCGCACGGTGGAGAGGGGTAGGGCGCGGAGTGCCTCTGCTTTGAACATCCCGAATTTGATCCTGGCATTGCCCTCTGCTGACCAGTCCAAATATTGCAATTCCTAAACACTTGCCCTCCTGGAAGTCAAGTGCTGCTCTCTTGAAAGTCACAGAATAGTGAATTTGGGTTGTAATCTGAGATTATACATAGTCTATGAACTATGCAGACTATACAGAGCTGTGAAAATGAAGGAAAAGATGTAGTATAAGACTACTGAGTCATAGCAAAAGCTATTTTTGGTGGTTTTTTCATGTAGCAGAGTAGCCAAGCTGCCCAGCAGGGTAGCCAAGCTGCCCAGCATGGCTGTGGCATGTCGGTTCACGCCAGGGTCATGAGAGGAAATATGACCTTGGGGCTGTGCTGAATGAGGCTCCTGAATTTTGCTTCTTTTCTGATGGATCACACATGATTGCCTGTGGGTGCTCTGAGGTTGGTTCATGCGTGTTCTGCATTTTTGCATTTTCTTTTGGGCGTTCCAGTCCATGTTTAGGTATTTTACTGGTTGATATTTAGAGAACTGTGCTCCAGAAGCCTGTATTTGTGTGTACACATCTTTCAGTGCAGTAATCCAGCAGGTACTATCTGAACTGCTGTGTAGTAACCCCTGGGTGCAGAAGCTTTGTAGTAAAGATATGCAAAATACTTTTCTTTCAAGTTTGCTTTATGTTGTCATTCAGACTTCCTGTATTGATCTCTCAGCAGGTTGAAGGCTAATAGAGAGATAGTTTTTGGTGTGCAAGGTTCTTTGCACAAGAGAAATGTCAAAATTTTAGGTGGTGAATCATAACCTGCTATAAGATCAGTCATATTTTTGGTTTTGTACGCTGGAAAAAGTAGATACAGAAGTGACTGAAGGAGACTTAGTAGCTCCTTCTAGTTGTTCAGTGCAGAAATCTATCAGAGTGATAGATATATGGATTAAGACAGTTTATGCAGTCCAGCCCAGTCAAAGGTATGTTTCTGCCCTGTTTAATAAGGTAGAGGGATGGCAATTGCAATGTGTGAGTTGTCTGGAACAGGTAGGTAAGTCTTAAGAGTGATCTCCACATAAGCAATTAGTAGATATCCTGGAATCACTGCTTGACTCTAAGATCCCAGTAAATAAGTAAACACAGGCATTGATGAATGCTGACAGGAATGGTGAGCTCAGAATGAAGCATTTTATCATTCCCCTCCTCACACTTTCCTTCTTGAAAATCAACCCCACTTCATTCAGAGTTCCAGCTTTCCTTTCCTCTTTGCTGGTGGTTCCCCTTTCTTCTCCTGTATTGCTCTGTACATGAAGCCTTACCTATATTCAGTAATGCAACACCTCCCCTGTGACAGTCTCTACAGTTTCTTATTCGTTCCACGTTGTATTTTTGTGCTCTTCTCAGCACTATGATGTTTGACTGTCTACATTTACCCATCCCCTTTGCTGCAAAGCTGCAATTGATTATTCTTCACTATGTGTAATCACTTCCTTTCATCCTCAGTAAGCTGTACATGTTTTTTTTCATATGTATCTTTGCCAAGATCATTCTGGATGCTGCCTCTGTCCTGCAGCATTACCATCCCTCCCAGCTTGCAGTTACCTGAAGATTTAGTAAGTGAGCACTTCCCTGTGGGAGCTGAGAAGGGAGTGAGGCTGTCGAAGGCACAAGATCATGAAGGGACCAGAGAGAGGGAAGTAAAACACCAAGAAGGTTTTCCTCCTGTGCTTCGTGCTCTGTCTCTTTGGTGAGCAGCATGTCGTGAGGCCGGGCAGCACTCGCTCCCCCCAGACGAGTGCATTTCCAGGTCCCTCGCTGTGCGCTTTGCTGAGCAGTGCTTGCTGAGCCCAGCTCCAGCAGGCCAGGCTTTTAAGGTCCTAGCCCAGCCTGAAGTGATTTTCAAGTCAAGTTAGGTGGCAGGAAGGTGTGCACTCCTGACCATTCCTGCCTTTCCAAGAGTCCTCTGAGCTGTTCGTAACCACATGCTCTAAGCTGTGGCAACTGGTTTCAGGAGTTGATTAAGTGCTACAAAAAAAATTCCCCTTTGCAGCAGAAATGTTGCCTCTCAGGGTAATTGAATGTCCCTCCTTGCTGCTTTTTATTACAAGAGGATGGATAAGCACCTAATTTACTCTTCTAAATACACTCATTACTTTGTATACCTTGTCATGAAACTCTTGATTTGTCTCTCCGTCTGACAGTGAGAACTGAGCTTTCACCTCTTTTTCTTGCAGAAATATTTCTGTGCTTCTAATTGTTGTTGTCACCTGTGTCTGTGCTCCTGAATTTCTGCTGTGGGTTTTGAAGTGGGATGTTCAGAAAGAGTTTCAAGCCAGAGATGACCTTTGCATTTCTATATTATTAATTTCTCTTGTTTCACAGGTGACATTTGCATTGCTCCAGGGAGCAAAGATTTCCACTGAGCAATGAACAAGAGCTCTTCTGTGCTTTTTATGGAGGAGCCACAGTCAATACAGATATATGGCTGAGGAACCTGATAGGTTCTCACCTGCAAATTACCACCTATTTATCAATCTTATTTAAATTTCAAGGCCCAAATAGATGTTATTCTCGAAACCTGTTGTGGGTGAAGGAAGCCATTGCTGACTGTGAGAGCACAGCATGAGTTGCCTGTGGTGCAGTACTGCTGTGGTTTAACCCCAACCAGCTTGTTTGCTTTCCCCTGCAGACTGGGGAGAGAATTGAAAGGGTAAAAGTGAGCAAAGCTGTGGGCTGAGATAAAGGCAGTTTTAATAGGTAAAAGCAAAGCAGAACAAGGAATTCATTCACTGCTTTACATCAGCAGGCAGGTGTTCAGCCATCTCCAGGAAAGCCAGGCTCCATCATGCCTAACTGTGACTTGGGCAGACAAACACTATGACTCCAAAGGGGGGTGTGTGTGTCCTTTTCTCCTGCTGAATTTTTACTGCAGAGCATGACAGCATACAGTGTGGGATATCCCTCTGGCAGCTGGGTCAGCTGTCCCGGCTCTGTCACCTCCCAACTCTTTGTGCACCCCCAGCCACCTCACTGGTGGGGTGAGAAACAGGTCTTGAGATTGTGCAAGTCCTGCTCAGCAATAGCTGAAATATCCCTCTGTTACCCACACTGTTTTGGTCACAGAACCAAAACACAGCACCATAAAAGCTGCGATGAAGACAATTAACTCTATCCCAGCCAATACCTGTACAAATACTTATGCAGAACTGAGCAAAACTTGATACTTTTCAGCTTTGGCCTCTGAGATGAAACAAGCCAGAAGTGCCATTGCAGTGCTTTTGTGTCATTATCTCTTATTTATTTGCATTTCCAGAGTGCATCCCCACCATTTTTATTTGGCTTAGTTGTTCCTTCCAGAGGGACATCCTAACTGGTTCCAGATACCTGAGAAGCCAGAGGAGCCAGCATTCCTTTCCAAGGGTGAATAATTTCCTACAGGATTTGACAACAGCCACAGGGTGCTGTGAGGGCACAAATAGGCCTCAATTCTCTGAGCAGCCTGCGTGGGAACCCCTCCACCCCACCAGCACCCTCTGCCCAGGAGCTATAATTCAGCCAGATCTTGACCCTGTTGGAGGCTGAAATAAATAGCTTGAAATTGTACTTGTGTCACAGAATAACTGAGGCTGGCAGGGACCTCAGAAGGTCTCTAGTCTGGTCCCAAGTGGGAATTCAGACCAGGTGTTGTCTACTCTGGTCTTTAAAATCTCCAAGGTCTGTCCTCTCTGGACAACTGGTTGCACTGCCTGGATATTTCAACTGCTCTTGCTTCAACTTATGCCTGTTGCTACTTGTCCTCCCACCCCTCACTGTGAGGAGCCCAGCCGTCTCCTTGATGACCCTCATGTGCACTGGAGGGTTTATTAGATTCCCTGAAGGCATCCCTCCTTCAGGCTGAACCAGCCCAGTTGCCCTTGCATCTCCTCAGGGGCAGGTGATGCCACCTTGGAGGCCCTCCTTCCAGTTTTTCCATGGCCTTCCTGTATTGTGAGGCTCCAAACTGAACACTCTACCCTAGATGCAGTCAACAATTGCCAAACAACTCATCGCTTCTCTCTGCCAGCCAAACTTCTGTCAACACAGCCCAAATTGGGAACTTGCCCAGATAAAACCCCACAGAACACAGGTAGCTCAGGGTTTGTTTTTAAAGGTGTCTCCAAATCTGGTTCACGTGTGGCTGTGCCACTGTAACTGAAATGGTATTATGCCACAGTAGCCAAAGAGAAGGAGGGATGACAAAGGGCTTCAGAAAACCAATGCTATATTCAGGAATTGCAGCCTCATTTGTATCCCCAATACAATTGTACCCTCAATTTTACTATGCTCTTTTCTTCCTAAGGAAGTAACTGCTTAGGACTTGAAGTTTTGTGCCCATAAATGTCCCCACGTACCAAAACACTCCATACAGTGCAAGCACAATCAGCTGCACTACATTTTTAAATGCATGATTTCAGGAGAAAGGGGCAGATGTTCAGAATATTTCTCAAAAGTGCCTCATTTGTGCTTTATGATAGCCAGTAAGGCAAGGCTGAAAAAAATACATGATCTGATCAAATAATGTCTGTGTGTAGCAACAGCACTTGTTCCTCTTCTTTCAAAGTGCTTTGGATTCATGAATTATCACACTCAAGCACTTAGTTACTCAAAATAAATCATTAAAATGTCCATGATGATTTTAATATCATGTTGTTCAGGATGCCTATTCTGAAATAATGGGGAAATATATTACCTAGTCAAAAGGACAAGCTTATCATTTATGATGCTATTAAAGAAGATGATGTAAAATTCACTGTTGGATTTGAAAATTGTTGATATGGAGATCATTGATTTCCTTTGATTACAGCTGGCACCAGGCAATGCTATGCTGAAGCCCAAGGAAGCCTAATACAGGCTTCAATAAAAAAAGGACAACAAAAATAATTACTGATTGCAAATTTATTACATGGAACAGCAAATTCCAGACAACTGAGTCACATAATAGACAACCAGTGCAATGGGAAGTCTCTTTACTTTATGTAAACCAAGTCATCGAGCTGGTAAATGAATCCATGAACTTCATATTCCACGGTATTCTGAAATGAATTAACACAGTATCATATTTTATGTTGAGGTGTTGATGTGAATATGACTTAGTAGTCAGTTCTGTACATTTGGTTCTTCTCAAAGTTAGAAATTAAATAGCTTCAGATTCTAATACCAGAAGATTAAGATGTTTGAAAGTTTAGATAAGCACCCAAATCTGTTATTTTTACTCAAGCATAAATCCTCCCTCCTCACACAGTTCTCTTTCTACCATGTTGTAACCCTGCTGACCTTCTTTTAGAGTATGGAAGCATGACAAAGAAAACCATCCCTTTGTCAAGGCTGTGCACTCTAAGTCTGTGAGCATGAAAAAAACCCACATTTCTGTCAAGACAACTCCCAGTGGCCATATGAAACGTGTATATCTAGATTGGTACTAGGTTTGTAATGCTTCTCAGTACCTTCTTTTGTCATGAGGATCATCATTAGTGAAAAGGCAGAAGAAATTCTTGATGCTTTTGGTTGCCTACTTACCACTGCCTTCAATAGTTCTTCCATTCCGAGGCTGAAAAATATAATAATTAGATGATTGTAAAGAAGTAATGGATTACAGACCTATAAGCACACCAAAAATACATTCTCATCATGCAGACAGAGGACTATATAAGACTGTAGTAAGATTTTCTTTAAAGCAACATGTCAAATGCCAGGGGATCCATGCAGGGTGGAATATGCCTTTGAATATGAGAAATTTTCATTCAGCCTCTGTCCAAAAACCTAAAAATTCTGGCTTTAATTATAATCATTCAGGGTTTGGGTCTCAATTCATTGGGGTAGTATAGGCACATGCCTAAAAAAGAGCATATAAATACCAGCACTGAAAGAACCTGGATGGACACACTTGAGATAACAAATAACTTGAAATTAAACATAAATGACTGCTGAATGGGGACTCTGGTTACCTGACATGACCTACTTTACATTATTATAAGTTTTTTTAAATGTGTTCAAGATAGTCCTAAAAATTAGTTTGGTGTTAATCAGGGTGTGTCTAAACCAGCACATTGGGCATTAGACCATGCCATAGCTCAGCAAGCCCATGGGTGACAAACATGACAGAAATTGTGATAATTTTGCTGTGGCTTTTCACCGTTACGCAGTGTGACTTTGCTTCCTGCCAGACCTTTCAAACCAGGTGGACACTCAGCTCAGGCACATGTTTGATCTAATTTATTTAGCATCAGTGCACCTTGACAGTCTCGGAGATGCAAGCCACATGGATGATTTGGCTCAAGATAAAACATTTGCAGAGGCATATCTTCAAACAAAAAGAAGTGTTTAATCCATTAGTACCCCAGATCTCATTATCTTGTCATCTTTTAGTCAAACCAGAGCTTTTTGAGCAAATGGCTCCCTAAGCTTTCAAGCAAGGGATATTTGGCCTCTCTTCAAAACAACTGCAGCAAGAATTTGTGACAGCTGCTCATCTGTGAACATATAACAATGTCCACTATCCAGAATGTTTAAAACTAAGAGATTCAGATACCCTGAAAAGGAAGAAAGGCCGCCCCAGAGTTCCATGACTGTCCTGTAAAATCAAACACAAACAATAACAAAATACTTTAAACTCAGTTCCATAGATCCGTTGCCAAATTTTACCATTCTATCAAAATATCAGTAATTTGGGGCCTTTTCCAGCAGCATGCAAACACGATGTTGATAGTTCCCAATGCCCATTCATCTGGAATGCTGATTAAAAATTAATGCCTAAAGGACATTGTGTCTAGTGTAAATATAATAAATTACCATAACTGAAGATTCACAGGGTTTAGAAGAGATATAAAAGAAAGCTTTACGCATCAGGTATAAGCAGGGTCAGCACAGATCACTTCCCAACCACTGAAAAAACCAAGTTGACTTTAAAAAAGCAGCAAAAGAAACAAGGAAAGGGACATACTTCCCTACCCACTGCTACTGCCACTGCTTGTCTTCACATTTACATACCTTCTTTGTAAACTTTGCAGAAGCAATCTGTGATTCCTGCAAGTGGACACTGTAGGTTAATCAAGATGCCGGCATGTTTTGGTTTGTTACAGTGACCCCCTATTACTGCTGAGGTTGGTACACTCCATGTGAGAAGAGAGATAACCTTACACTTAGCACAGACTGATGTAAGAACAGCAGCAAACTGATCTTTTTAAAGATTGATGTGAAGCCTTGCCTGTAATGTTACTCTGTTCATTACCATCATTCAAAAGGCTTCCCTCGCTGTACAGCCAAGTGCAGCCGTGCTCTGGGGGGTGAAGCAGAGCTCAGCCTGGAGCTCCACTCCTCAGGCTTGAATTGTACTGATAGCTCTTACCTTGTTAAAATGTGGCTGCTCTTCACCTTTCAGACTGCCCTTGGTTTTAACCCATAAAAGATTGCTGCGTTTAAGCCTTCCCCTGCACTCTTTATTCTTCAGAAAATTGCTTATTTTTCTACTCAGCCTTACTTCAGGGAATAGAAATGTTCCCCATGACTTTATGTGAGCAGACTAAGTTCAACATGTAATGCAGCCCTGTACCTGCAGCCTGGTTTGGGAACCCTCCTGCCCATGACACAGCTGCCAGGCTGTGCTCCCAGCCAGCCAGGAATGGGATGGCTGTGTGCCACAGCCACAGTTGTATCAGTGAGTGGGTTTAGTTACCTGCAGTGGGCTTGAAAAACAAACACATGTAATGGGCAAGGATGTGAAAACGGGGTGAGAATGCAAGGAAAGCATATGGATGGGAAACTGCAGAGAAGGAATTTTAAAAGACAAAATACACAAGCAAGAAATAGGAAATCATGGTTCAGGGTATCAGAAGAGGATTTATTTGGTTCAAGCTGCAAGACAACAATTTATAGAGCAACTGACATCAACTTACAGGGCTATGAAACACTAGGGAAGAAAAAAATGCTTGCTCAATCAAGGTGCTTTAAAGTATGCAAAGGAGGAGACTAGAGAGACAATATGAATGCTACCCTTGTTCTGATATGATTATTACATACCAAGCAAAGATAGAGATTGACTCATGACTTAGCCTGAAGTTTCAACTATCCTAACTAATTTATAACAGGTGAGAGATTACTATGGGGAAGAACTATGGCAAAGACTGAGCTTCTAAACAACTCTAGGATGGAAATTTCAAACACACAGTGAAGTGATTGTGATGTAGCTGGGTTTAGATAGCTCTTTTTGCTTTCTTTGAAAGCACCATCTACAAGGTTAACCCAAAGATTAGACAGTGATGTTAAATAGTCTTAGTTCTCACAAAATATTTTAAATTCCCCAGGTGGGGTTCAAGTCCCATTCAAGTCCAAATTGCCATGGACTTCACCTTTACAGTGCTGAGGCCTCCTTCCTTCTCTTGAAACCCCATCTACCTTCCCTATAGAATCTATAACTGATTTTTTTTTTCACAGAAACATAGGATAATGTAGAAAGTTCAGTTCAGCTGACATTAGTAGGATTTCATAACTTTTTCATTGGGTTCACTACATACAGACTCATGTTTGTAGTATCTTCTCAAGATTCCTTGTGGGCTAAGAAAGTACAACTTCATGTAATATGAGATTTGATCAGCTGGGTAAAACTTCACATAGTTCTTTTTCCATATTTCAGGTATTTACTTTATCTGCTGCTTTACTCAGACCACACCTAGAAATCATATTGCAGACATGTAACTCATATTTTTTGGAAGGATATTGTATGAGACTCAGCTTCCAATCTTGAGGACACAATGTTTTGCAAAGTTAGTTACTAAAATAGTAACCAGGAATAGGACTCTGTTCAAAGTTACCAGACAATTCTGGATGTTCCCTCATTAGCTAAGCTGTGGAAGCATAAGAGTCAATAATGAACTCAAAAATATTTATTAGACATTTAAGACTGAAATGCTAGAATTTTTTATACAATCAGCTTCAGTACTGTAGAGTTTTATGACTGCTTCAGGAAAGCATACTTGGAATTATAATAAGCTAAAGACACTGGCAAGAGGAGATATTGAAATGCATCTCAAAATACTTTCTGTTTTTGTCTTGCAGGATCTACTCCTGTTTTGAAACAACAGAGGACTCAGCCTCCACAAGTAAACTGGCCTTTTTAGCTTATATCCAGGGGCTGAGTGAATTTTATGGAAAAGGTTCTTAATGAAGTGGTGATAATAACAAAGTGATATAAAGCAGAACTGACATTGAGGTGGGTCCTTATATGACTGCACAAACAAAAAAGAACTATACTCAATAACTCCTCAACTTAATCTCTTTAATCTGAGTCAGAAACACAAAAAAACCCCAAGATCAAATAGAGTATTAAAATCAGTAAAGCAACTCATACACCTTCATGTTCAGCATGATATAAGGTATGCTATTGATCCAATGCTATGTATCTTTTTAACATATTTAACCCTGTGTTATCCAAAACTGAGGGTCAGGTTAAAATACTGACTCTTTCTGTAAGTGCATGTTTTGGTTCTTGAGCTCTAAATTGGTGGAAAAACAGAAATTTCATGTAGATAATTTAAAGTAACTGAGAATTACATGCAAACTACTAACAAGAAGAAAATATTTTATATACTCTCTTACATCTCTTAAACCATCACACTATTATAGATTATACATTATTGTTTGGAGATAAATGTCAAAAAGTTGATCGTGGAGTGGTTGCTTCTTAAGTTTAACAAGGAGGTGCTTTGAAACAAAAGAAGCAATTGCCCCTTACCTCATTTTTATGCATGCTGTTGAATATGGAATAACAGAGATCCAAAACAGTGCTGGAGATCTGAAAAAACAAGCAATACTTTAATGCATTTACTGGGAGGATGTGGTGTACATGGTTTGATAGAAAACAGGCTTGATTCTGATCCCGAATCAATTTAGATTGAGCACAGTTCACTAAAAACACTCAGAGCAGGGGAAAACTTACTGATGCTATTATGAGCTGAAAAATTAAGTCTTTTGTTTGAGGAGAATACACACAATACAACAGTTGTCAATACAGTCTGGTGCTATAAAGAGATCTAAATCAACCTCTTATATTTAAAATACATTTTTCTATGCTAATTCTTCTAGGGGTAGCTTTGGTTTGTGGCATGTTTAATCTGTGCTCATTTTCACCTACAAGCATTTCGGTCAATCAATGCTATAGTCTTTAACCATGAATACTGAAATATACTGTCCCATTCTCATTGCCACAGGACAGGGATTTGCTTATGCATGCACTCACATTAGATGAGAACTACAGCTTCAAAGGAAGTGAGGTGTAAGACGCCTCAAAAACAGGCTCTGGGAACTGTTTTCTACAAGTCTTGGTTCACAAAATGGTACGATTTCAGAAAGAAAAAAATCAGTACAAAATGTTCAACATTTCCAAATACTTCCTGATCCTGCAAATATTTTTGTCTCCACTTTGAAAATGACCCTTGGGCTCGATAATAAATGCAGGGCAGCTGATCTTTCAAGTACTAATCTTTTCTTCTAAAGTGTTTGTAAGCTCTGGGCCATCAGAAATATCTGTGAAAACTTCCCCTTGCTCCCCTCTCCTCTGAGCACCCCAGAAAAAACCCATCCACCCACCAAGCACTGAGCCAGGACCACACAGGACCTTTAACTCCTGCAGAACTGTCCTGCACTTCTTGCTTCAGTGTTAGCCACTACTGGCATGGCAAGAAAGGAAACATAAACCCGTGCTTTCCTTTAGGTCGGCATTAGCTTCACAAGGAGGAGAGCACATACATCAACAAACTAGCTCTGCTCTCCAGAGCTGCTGGCTCACTGGCGGAGGCTCTGCCACCTGCAGACATCGATGCTCGGGGTTATACAGGACAATTAGCATGACTGGAAAAGAGAGTCTCAGCAGATCAAACACATTACCAGAGTCAAATTACCTGGGGCTGATCGGACATTTCCATCCACTGACTGAAACACAGTGCCAGTTGCTTTAAAAAGTAAAGAACAGACATTAACAGTGAGTCTCTCATACCTTCGGACCTGTGTTTTCACTCGGGAAGTCGGGACTAGCTCGTTATTAGCCTGTCCAGCTTTTGCTGACCCAGGTATCCAGTTCTGCACCCGGCTGCACACCACACCCCTGCCCATACCTGTTCCACCTGCCGCTGCGGGCGGCACAGGGCGCCAGCCTCCCTCCTTAATTTACCAACCCCCCCCAGGGTATTTAATAAGATATTGCCAGTCCGTTGCCGGTTTCCTACCTCTTTTCCCTGCCACTGACGAGCCTCGTTTTCTACCTTCCTCGTCTCTACCCTACCTCTCCACCGCGCATCGCCGTCAGACGACAATGACAGACGTACCTGGTTTTGGGGCAGCTCCACACCGTCCCGGTAGCGCGAGAAAGGCTGCGGGAACCCTGCGGGACGGGACACGGGTGTGTTGCGATGCCGCGGAGCCCAGCCCCGACGGCGCTCCTCTCTCTAGAGGAGCCGACCCTTTCCGCGGGTTCGCTCGCACTGCCCCTGACCCCGGTGCCGGACGTACCTGAGCCCTGCGGGAGGGCGCAGAGGCAGCAGGCGGCCAGGAGCCAGGGCAGGGCGGGCGGCGGCGAGGGCATGGCGGGGCGGGGACGGACGGACGGGCGAGCGGCCGGGCGCCTTTATGGGGCCGCGCCGAGCCCCATATGGAGTCGCCGAGCCAATGGGCGCCGGGGCGGGCCCAAGCACCGCTCCCACTGTCGCTCCCGCTGCCGGAGAAGCACTGCCGGCCCCACCGCCCCGCAGGTCGGCCCGCCGTAATGAAAAACCCCCACCCCAGCAACAGGGACCCCGTTCTCCACTTCCTAGAGCTCTCCGTCAAAGCTGCTTTTCTAGAAGAGGTGACCGAGAGAAAAGAGTGAGAGATGAAAAGAAGATGCTGTGCATGGTCACATGACGAAGCAACAGAAAATTCTGTTTTGTAGTAGGGCTTGCTGAGTGTTTGGAAATTATTTCTCCTCATGACAGCTTGGGAAATAAAGTTTGCCTCCTAATTAGAAAGGATGTGAACTTTCATATTGAACAAGTCCTGGCCCATTTTACTACATTTACCTTCAAGTGAAATAAGGAAAGCCATCCACCTCTTAATTCATTTCATAGTGGGTATGGCTGTAGAAAAGATACAGATCTGCTCTCAACAGAACGCGAATCTCCTTTCTTCCTGATTTAATAATTGGGTTTGACTATGGAAAACTCTTCCTGGTTTTCTCTGTGCAAGTTCTAAGGACAATGTTTTCTAATCAGATCACAGACTGAGAAAGGCAGAGCCCTCCCAAACTCTTTTTTTAATAGACTTTGGGCCTGCTGAAGCAAATATATATTCAGTTGTCCAACTTCTAACATAGCAGGGTTGGAACTACATGATCTCTAAGATCCCTTCCAACCCCAGCTATTCTATGATTCTATGTACTAGACGTGCTTGGGAGGCAATGGCTCCAGTGTGGGATATGAGACATAAAGAGCTGCAGAGGGTATTATTGTCACAGCATCCCACCCCATCTCATAACGTCCCTCAATGGCTGTGCTGCTCACTAAAAGGGTGACGGCAGGACTGTTCCTGGTGGGAGCATCTCAGAACAGCCAGGGAGGAGACACACCTGCTTTCTCACAAAGCAAAAGGGAACCAGACTTCATCGACTTTGTCAGCTACACAGCTGTGTGTCCTGAACACGTAAAGAGGCACTGGAGCAGCCGACTGACACCAACACCATTAGATCACCCTTTGTTCCTTCCCCTGGGAGAGACAGCTGTCTTTGCCTCATCACAGCCTTTTGGGGGCAATAATCTGAGTAGGGAGATGTCAGGAGAGGTCAGACATTGCTGGAGTAGAGACTCAGCTGTCAGATTCACACTGTCTTAACTGGAAATGGGCATTTCAAGACAGGATAGAATTCAAAGAGGTTAGTCCCTCTGACTGTATAATTTTTATCCTCTGTGGGAGCTAAAACAGATTGCAGGAAATTTTGTGATGATAGTTTCTCACAGCAAATCCTCCCAGGATTTCATTAACAAGAAGATGCAGGGTTCCAGGAAGCCCATAGCTCCTATTTGCAGTGGCCCTGCTTTCTACCCAAGCCCATGAAATTCTGGAGTGAAAGGACTCTCCACGTTTGTTAAATTCACTCATAAAAGGAGGATGGTGTTTTATTTTTGATGGCAGCAAGAAGCAGGTTTGTGTTTGGTGTAATTTATTTAAGCCAATGTAGTCACAGAAATGTGAAAGCAGAGCCCCACTAAGTGTGAGCTGGGCTCATCAGAGGTAGGCAGTAAAATGAGAGAAGGTAAAGATACTCTGAAGGATTACACATTTTCATGTTAACTATCTTCTTTCTGTCTTTCAACACTTTAACCAAACTTAAAATTATTGTTCACCAACAGTTTTTCTCTCACCATGCTTATCACAGATCTTGCATCCAAATCACTCCCATGCTGCAGACTCACGGGATCTTAGAGAGCCATTATAGATTCACTATTTGTTATTATTTTTTTAATGTTAACATATGAGATACCAATCCTTTTAAATCCTAATAATTTGCTATCTTTTTACAAGAGAATACTTTTAAATTATTACCAGCTTGCTAGTGATAGTTCACTGTAATGGGTTGTGGTTCTCTGGCTTTCCCTATCTGAGGAGAAAAGCACAATCTTCTGCTTTCCTCCTCAGGTGACCCATTACCTGCCTAAATTCCCACTTCTTTCTCACACAGCCTGCTGTATAGTAGCCTCTTTCAACACATCTGAGTTTAGGAGTGGGATTTTTTTGCAACAGCATAGGAAAAGTGGCATGTGATCGTGCTGGGTGGGTAAAATCTACTTCTACCTCACATAAAATACTGGATGCTACCTGAACCTTTCCTTCCTCCTTCTCATGCACAATAAACCATCTGCTGCTTTATTTCACCCTTTACCAGGGACTACCCTAAGTGTACTCTGTGTCTTCTTTCAGCAAATTTTGCCTACAGTGAAGCCTATGGCGCTATTCATTTGCATCAAGTGAGGCTTAATACTTAAAGATGAGATAAAAATTAACTCATTCAAATTCCACTTAAAAATTGACAACTTATCTCCTAGCTGAAAATAGTATTTTATCACAGCTGTGCAGTATGAGAGAAGAATGGGAAAAGTGTTGAAAACTAAAATTTCAAATATATAAGGATGTTATATTGTGAACATATTCAGCTTCCTTAAATCAGAACTTTCTTTGCTGCTGGATGTTTCATTTCAAAGGCGTTAGCTAAGGTGCAGCTCTGCCAATGGATATATCAACACCAAGCCACATTAATGAGCCACACTTTTACTGCATAAATAAAATTCCTGCTTTAAGGTTGTGCTGGTTTGGACAACCCCAAGAAAAAGGTCCTGGGCTCTGTGCACAAAGAGAGAAAATTAGGGTGACTTTCAGTGCCCACAGTGATTCATAAGTGAGTTTAAAATGAAGCTTTAGTGGGGGGTCGATGAGAAACAAGAGGATTTTTTTATTGTGAGTAAGGAGGCTTGGCATATGTTTAGCAACAGCAATATTATGACACCCATAATTTTAGAATAAAACATGCTGTGATTGATTAATGAATAAGAAGAAAATTTGGCGTCAATGGGCACAAAAGGTGAAGGGCTGGCTTCCTTTTTGTAAATGATTTCTGCAATGAAATCAGTAGTTATTGCAGACAGCAAGGACAGAGTCTGCAGAATGTCACCATCGAGCAGTTCCTGAGTGCATCCCAACTGGCTGCTTCTGCTTGCTCATGCCTCTCCCCCTCTGCAGCTCAGCAGTACTTTGTACAAAGCCTTATCCTGCTCTGAGGGCTTTCAATACCTCACCCACGACCTGCTTGGAAAAATGAGGAAAGCTGCAGAAAATGGAGGGTATATATTTGGCAAACCTGCCACAGAGCCTGCAGACATCTCCCACCACTCATCTTCTATTACATATGACAGTGCCTACTTACATTGAATACAAGGCTGGGTTTGATGTGGTTTTAGTTAACATTTGTTTACCTTTCCAGCACAAACAAGTGGTCCAAACAGTGGGAGCTTGTCTCATTTTTGTTTTTACATAGGCAAGGCTCCACTCGGCACTCAGAGCTGTGTGCCCAAACTTTGCTTTACCAGCACATATCACACTTTTGTAAAACTGATATCTGCTATAGGTGCTGATTTGGTTGCTAGAATGTCAAGTAAGTACAGAATAGTTGTTCAAAAATTTCTGTTTGTGGTTCGGTTGCTATACTTTACAGCTATAAAGCCATGGTCTTGAAGCTGAGTAGGCCAGCAAGTAAATATTTCAAGGGGATCAGTTAAAAGCATGTCCCACAGGGTAGGAGTTCAAAGACAAGAATTAACCAAGACCATCAAAATGGAGGACGGATGCTAATGGTGAAGTTAGGAAACCAGACCAGGAATCTGAATATTTGCATTCTTTTGGATAGTTTCTTTGCTATTTTTTGGAGAAATGTGATTTTATGTCTGCTACATTCAGCCAGAGAAGTGTAAATTCCTCTGAAATGGAGCAATTTGCACCTACCATGTTGTGCTGTATGGAAACAGTGCTGTAGCAATGGGCTCTATTTGGCTACAGTGGGATAAAAAAGTCAGTATAATTTCTAGATTTTGAGACATTTGAAAAGATCTTTAACCTGGAGCTCTGACTTGGCTTAATTTTATTTGGTGTTGTCCCAGCTGGAGAGGGAAACAGTATTCTCTTCTGCTTAGGCAACTGGTGGGATAACTCAATCAATATCTGCAACTGAGCTTTCATCAAGGATTTGTCCAGAATGATTCATTCCTGGCATCTTAGCCCTGCCATAAATTTCCAGGTGGTCTCTGAGTCAAATGCTGGAGTGGCTGACACATACTTCACACCACCAGCTGAACAAATTTGATTTTAATAGCTGAATTATAATGCTGACACTCATTCACCCATGCCTCCTAAATCTAAATGATTTCATTTGTATCTTTAATTTTCTTTGAGTATAGCTATATGTAAATCATAATTTTGTGTTTATAGAGGGATCGCCACAGTCTGTGGACACCTTACACTGATAACTACAGTAAAGGATTTAGGTTAACATGTGTACCATACATCTTCGATTTCTGGCAAATACCCAAGTCCTACATCTCCATTACTATATGAGAAGAGAGTAGCTGAAAATAAATGTTTGTCTCACCAAGAACTGACTACAGGAAGAGCCAATCCCAGACCATTTTTACTACCTGACCATGTTTTCTCAAAGATCACTCTCTCTAAACCCACCAGCCAGAGAGAAGAAATCACCAGACTACGTTAACCTATTTCAGTATCCTATGACCATCAATCCTGTGCTAGTGATATGACCCATCATCTGCCTGATTTTAACATGATACACAAAAATGAACCCATCTGGGAAGCTGAGTGCTTAAATAACTGGAGCTCAAGCCTCTGGACACTCCAACTTATGTATCACTTATTGAGTGAGGAGCGGAGTTTAACCCAAAGCTCTGCTCCCTTAGCCATACTTATCAGCACTTAATCCTGTCAGACATCTGAGTTGAGTGCCATTCAAAATGAGTAAGTATTCAAACACTGTCACTTACACTTATTGCTGAAAATATATGTATTTTTCTTCTAAAGTAATTTGACTTACTTAATATGAAAACAATTAATTTTTCTCATTCTGTTTCAAGTCAGCTATATCTTTACAGAGTATTCCTGGTATTGAAAATGAAGTGATTGCTTCTTTGACACATTAAATGTCAGTTGTATGAACTGTTGTATGCCTTCTGACTTAAGCTGTAAAATTTAAGATAATTTTTATGCTGTCCTTTGGCCAAAATGCTTATGCCTTAACACTCATTGGCCTGAGTATTTTTTTTATCTCATTAGATTATATCACTCCACAAAAGCTTTACTGTATCAAAAAGCGAAACTTTTCAGCTGTTAGAGCATTTTATCGGCCTGAAAATATTGGAATTGTAAGTTTCAGGAAATGCACTCCTGGGTCTAGCAGTCAGACCAGACTGTAAACCAACAATAAACTAAGAGCCATTAATACTTATCCTACTACTTGGATTAGGGTCTAAACCTGTCTGTCAGTAGTGATGTCTCATCCATAGCCTCTACTGAGAATTGTGTCTCACCCTCAGAAGCTGTTTCTCTCCACACCTGGGTCCTTGAGCCCTTTGTGCCCAGAACACATACATCTTTTCTCTATGGCAAAAGATCTGCCTGGTCCGCCTGTAAGCAGCTGTCCAGAAGAATCACAGGCAAACAAAAGGCAGGTTTTCCTTTGAAGGAATCATTTTACAGTTGAATGTCTTTTAAAAGCTTTTAAGCTCCTTCCTAAATAAATTTGAATGAGTTTTTTTAAATTGTTATCCTTTCCCAAGGGTCTCAAAAGCACAGTGGCATTTGTTACAGATACAGAATTAATTTGTATCCATTAACACCCAATTTACACATTATCTTCTTGAGTTTAGTTGCTCCATGTGAGCCAAACCTTGAATTAGGAAAGCTCTCCCTGCCTGGGGAAGGACCCATGAATGAGCCCTTCTGCTTTCTTGATCTCTGCTCTGGGAACTGTGTGTTGCTCAGCCTTTTCCAGGCCCAACTGGGGCCAAAGTTCCAGTCCAAGATCTAGACACACCATTAGACATAAATGCATAGAAAAAGACCTCCCATAATATGATGCACCAGCTAGACAAGACAAGACAAATGAGGGAGAATGATAGTGTGGTGGCAGGAATACAGACATTTTGGGAGTTCCTATCCTCTGTCTGTATTTACTTTCTCTTCTTAATAAGTATTTCCTGACAGCAAAATATTGTGTGGGGGAATGCTTTTGTGGACCACCCTTGACAAAATAGCCTGGTAAGACAGGAAGTTGAGTGTCAACAAGCACATGAGTGGAACACCAGAAACTGTCTGAGAAGATGCTTGCCCAGACTGGTGCTACTTATAGATGAAGAAGACTATCACCAGGATTCAACAGTAACCAGGAAATTGGAGTCTTTTGAAACAGACTGAGCTTGAAAAGAAGTGCAAAAGATGCACCAAAATTTGCAACAGAGGATAGTGCCCTGGTGATGGTAACAGAGCAGGGTTTGACAGTGACAGGGGCCTTGCTCAGCACTGGCCCTGCAGCACCCATGTGGATTGGGGAGCACAGCCAGCACCCAGTAGGGGTGACCCAGTGGATGTAGTGCAGATCCTGCACCTGTGGTCCAACAGGGCTCACTCGGTGGCGTGAGGGTTCAGGGAGTGTTGGGAGCAGTGGGGGATCACACACAGCCAGAGCACACACATCCCCTGAAGGAGAAGTGGGCAGGAGGGGAGCCCCTTACCCTGGAGAGAGGGGTAGGCACTTGTCCCTCCCTATGCAGAATTTGAGCATTTGGAGAAGGTGTTCAAAAATTTCTAGTTCAGTAACAGTTTGTGAGTGTCTAATGTTGAGGTTTTTATCTGCTGGTATAGCTCTTGAATATATTTTTCACCAGTTGCTGATCAATTATGTCCTGTTAATAATTCAATAAACTATTTCAGTCTTGAGTTGGTTTAAACTATGAGCAGTTTTTCTGTGTGATAATTATGCACCTGAACATCCCTCAATGCTAGCAACATTGTGCATGAAATGCAGTAAGGCCAGCTTGCTTTTCCCCTGTATAGCAACACATCTTGAGAATGCATCTTGTCTGTCCTAAACAACAACTGCTGGACTATCTGCTGGCTCTGAAGGCTCCAAGATAAAGAAAGAATTACTCCAAATCCAAAAAAAGAAGGGGAAAAAATTTGAGAGAGAATTTGAAGGAAATAATGACAAAGAAAGAGTGGAGAGCTTATCCACAGGGAAAACTACTTTCTGACTTAGGAGAGGACAACTCTATCCCTCATGTTTTGTCAAATGCAGTCCCTGCCTCTCTCAGGGCTACTACAGAAAAATGTGGAGGCTGGAGCCTCTCTAGCGTATAAATGGAGAGGACAGACTTTTCTCTGCAGTATAATTTACTGTAAGGCACCCCACTTAAAAGTGAGCAGAGAACTTAGAGTTTTGCCTGGAAAGACTTAATTGTTAAAGAAGGAGGAAAAGTCAAAACAGGCAGCCACATCAATGGTTATATCAGGTACCTTTCTTCTAGGTACATGTCACTGAGGAGAGGTTTAGCAGAGACGACACATTGGGACCGCATCTCATAATTTGTTAATATAAAAAGATACAGTGCAGTAACTGGCAAATCCTGTCTGGTTTATCACTGCAAACTTCAGAGATTTATGATGGCCAGAGGTATGTACCTATCATGTAGTCACATGAAACTGGAGATCGTGTTATGTTTATTTAGCTGGATGAATAGTCCTGAGACAGGAGAATTACCTGCATGCAATTTCAATTTTCTTTTTCTTTCTGTTGACAGAGTTATCATATTCCCAGCTGGCAACAGAGTGTCTAAAGAAGATAGTGTTTAATGGGATAGTGAGGAATGATGTTTTAAAGTCAAAATCAGTTCATCTACAATGAAGTACAGTAAGATAAATGAGTACAACATTAAAGAAGCCAATAAAGAGCTTGATAAAGCTTCATGAGGCATAATAAAGTTACAGAAACAATTTCTAGATAGTGTCTTGGATATATTTCCAAAACCCAAGCTATCATTTGAAAAATATTTTTAAATGTCCTCTGTTCTACATGAGAAACATATTTGTGTATCCAGTTTCTGTTTGCTTTACATTAAAAAAAAATACACATTCACTTCACAGTGTAGCCTGGCAGGTTCTAGCAATTTGCTGAGTTTTTGGCATAAAACACTGATGCTGCTGCAGTTCCTGGTCTGCTGGCAACTCTGAAAGGCAGTCTTGAAGTAACTTCTTTATCAAACTACCATTATCCAGCATTGTTTTAAAGCAGCTTTATGTTTGCCATGGAATCAATAACGTGCTTCACTTATCCAGTTGTAAAATGCTGGTGAAGAAAAGAGATTTTTCCTGTGTGAAGGAGTTGGATAAGATGAAATCTGTGTGCAATGGCTTAAGCATAACCTCATAATGACTACAGTGTGACAATTAAAAAAAAAAAAAAAAAGGAGAAATCAAGCAAAGCTCCCTGCCTTCTGCTTGGAGAAAACATAGCCAAAATTAATTTTCCTGTTCTAACTCCAGCAATATCAAGAGAACAGCAGAAGCTGATATGACCCAATAACTTCTGTAACAGGAGCACATTTAGACAACAACAGTGCAAGGCACAATGTGGCACCGCGAGTTATCCAAGAGAATGAGGCTCAGTGTGCTGCTGTTGTTTATCGTTCCTGAAGGAGAAAATAATCTGCCCTCTTTGCAGTGGCTGGATCAATGAGTCTCTGCTTAGTGACACAGTTTCCTTAATGAATTGAGTGCTCAACGAAGATGTGTAAATTAGGAAATAAGGATGTCGCAGCAAAGTACATGCTAACTGCTCTGGTAGGGTTTTTTTCAAGCCAGGAAAGCCCACTAGTTAAATGATGTAAAATATAAAAGGACAGAATGTCTAGAGGGAATTGGTAAGTGGATGGATGGATGGCAGCCTCCTTCTTTTCTGGGGATATGACTTAAAAGAAAGACAGTGTTGCTCTGGAAATATGCCTGCCTAAGTGGTGTGATGCGTCCAAATGCAGGGCTGGGGTGTTCCTTATATTAAAAAAAAAAAAAAAATAGTTGTAATTCTCAAAGATTGTTGTGAGCAGAGCCTGAAGGTGAACAGAGGATCTAGTGCCCTGCAGCAAGAGCTGACAGCCTAAGAAAGGGAAAGGTTTGGCTCCGAATGGTCAAAAAAAAATTGTATTTAATAAGAATTTATGCTGTTATATGGTAAGAGAGGAATGCTTAATACAGCCGATAGGGGCTACCCACAATATTTTTAAAAGAACTGAGAAAAGAGTCTGTAGGATCTGTGCTACAAGATGGTATCTTGAACCACTAAAAAAATGTACTTTTAATCATAACACTTAGTTCTCACTTGAAAACAACATCTTGGCTTGGCTTACTCTTTTTTTAATTTAATTTCATTATTTTGAGCTCAGATGTAGATTTTTCAATTTAGAGCAACATCACTTGAAAAAACACATCATGATACTTTCTTAAACACTACAGTGACAGATATAAAGCAGTAAACAAAAATGACTCTTTGCTTGAAGTATAAAGCTGGCACTTTCAATATTGCCTTTTATCAAAGACCAATCTCAATAGCAACAGGTGACAATTCATTTAACTGTATGCTTTGTAACTGAGTATCTTATAATACTTGTCAGAGATTGGCTGTGAATGTGAATTTCATCTTGTTAACCTTCTTTCATTTAAGTTGAATACATAGCAAGAAGATGTAAAATCATTCTCCCTCTTTTTAGGTGAAGAAATTCTGGAGATAAAACATGATGCTTTTCATGGTTGATCTATCATGGCTGGTCCTGACATAAGGTTTGATGCATGGCTGGTGATCGCACAATTCCAAAACATCAACTGCTCTTTGGGTGAACTGAATAAATGGAGAGGCTGGTTGGTTTTCAACTCAAAGCTTTACATTAAATGTTGAAATCATCTTATACTCTCAAGCCTTTTCCTTGTAGTGAGGCTGAAAGCAGTGTCACTAAAACTTACCATATTTACCCTACCCCTCATATTTTCAGGGCTCTTTTTGGTGGTGGTTGCCATAACTGGTTAAACTACACCTGTTTTACAAATGGGCATTTTCAAATAGACAATCTCCCATGTGTTCTCACCTTAGTGAGAGCAAGATTTTATTGTTGCAGCCCAAGACTGGCTGTGCCCTAATATCTTGGGAAACATTAAGCTGAAGGAAATAAAATTTGCCACAGAGAATCAAGGTAAAGCTAGGTCTTGTGGGCCTGATGTCTCTGTTTTTCAAGGGCAAGAAACTTCAACATAAGTTTCAGGGACTGAAGAATTCATCTCACCTAAGTGTTGCAACTCCAAAGGCCTGTTCTTCAAAACAATCCAACTTCTCTCTCTTAATTCTTCCTCCCATCCCTATTTCTGTCTGCATGGTGACTGGGGAAGTTCCTTGTCCCTTTTTTTCTTTTTTATATTGTATTATGTGAACATGCAAGGTAAGTTAAGGACACATGGTAACATAGTTAACAGCTCATATTCAGAAGGCAGCAAAATAATCCCCTAAAAACACAAAGAATTTTCAACTTGTGTTTCTCTTCTTTTGGGGGGTGAGGGGATTTTTTGTGTTGTTGTTTTTTGTTTGTTTGTTTTAAAGACTCACGGAAACTATGGAGTAGGCTTCAGATTCTGTAAAATGATGGGCTCTTAATTTCCATTGGAAACAGTCACATATAAATAGCTCCAAAATTATTCTTGCATGAGGACCATGCCCCCAGAGGACCATGCTTTGAGGTATGGCACAGGGGCCGCACCATGCAGGAGGACATCGGCCCTCCCTGGGGAGTCACTGCCTGTGGCCAGAGCACAGCCTGCATTTGCAGTGCATTGGTCAGGAGGATGTGCCAAGAGAGGTGAAGTCCCACCTCTCACCCACTTGCCCTCCCGAGTTTGGATTGTAGCACAATGCCTGTCATTTTAGGATAACTCTTTCAGACTTACATCACCTTGAATTTCTGGCACAAACATTTTTTTCTTGCCTTCACAAGACTGGTACAGTTCCTAATTAATTATTAAGCTATAAGGATACGGGAAACAAATGTTCAAATTCCTCCTGATAGATACCACATCTGCCACCTCCCAAGAGCCAGCCCTAAACAGCAAATTATAAATAATTTGAAGCACTCAATGTCCCTGTGAAAGCTGTTCCACTTAACGTAAAACATTCTAATCCTACATACATTCATTAGCAAATGGGACCCAAGTTCTGTGCCTGCCTCCAACTCTCATTTTTTTTTAATCTCAAATCCCAATGATGACCCAAGTCATCCCTCAGCCTCCTTCAGTTGTTTCTGCTTACCCCAAAACTGGTCAGTTTTCTAACGTGGAGATAATCAAGCAGAAGACAACAGCTCTCCCAACCCTTGCTACAGCAGCAGTACTGGTATCAGAAATTGTGTCTTCTGCTTAGCATGCTGTCCTTAGGTGTTTTTTCAATATTTTAGAGTGTAATCTCAAACACTGGTAAAGAGAAGTATAGGTTCAGAGCAGCACAGCTGCCTCCACTCAATAGTTCTTTTTGAGAAACAATGACAAAAAAAAAACCAAACCTGAAAATCTGCCTTACTTCTTTATCTGAGCCTAGAGCAGCTCTGGTGCTCTCTATTTGTGCAATGCTAATCTTGCAGCTCCTCTCGAAGCAAGGCACAGCACTGGCAGGTGCACAGGCACCTGCAGTTTGTCCTCACTGGAGCCTAAGTCACAGATGCAACCATGAGCGCCATACCTGCCATACCTGCAAGGGTCACAGCAACTTTGTCACCTGGAAATAGCCTGGAAATAATAGGTCACTTGGGGAATGCAGCAGGTGAATTTAAGACACAGCTGCTTGCCAGTTTGACTCTGCCAGCCATTGAGAGAAATGAAAGTTGGTGAATCCAGCTGTCTGATTTGAGCCGTGGGGAGAGCGGAGGGTTAAAAGAGGGTAGCAGGTCACTTTGCAATACAGTAACTTGTTTTGAACACTAAGTGATTCAGTCAATTGTCCTAATTTCTCTACTTTGGGAAACACCCATAACTGGGACTTAAAATTCAATTGTTATTTCTGATTTTTATTTAAAGAATTGACTTACCTTGCTACATTGACATGATAGTTTGCTGATTGCCTGCATTCATTTTATGACCTATATAATTAATTTTGAATCATTAGGTTCAATTTTAATTGAAATTGGTTTGATAATTAAATGTAGTTCTTAGCTACTCTAGTCCAGTGTCTAGCAGCACGTTTGGTTCTTTGCTATTAATAAACTTCACAAAGCTGTTTTCCCTTTTCAAACTACCAGCTCAGACTAAATGTCTGAAGAATATAAGATAAATTAGATGGTTCAGCTAATGACCTACTTACCTCAATCTAAACTTTTTGTCTCCTTCTTAAAGGGCAATCAAATAGTGTAATGACATGCAAAGATTTAAGAATTCCAAGGCACTCATCATCAAGGTAAAACTTGCCTCTAACCCAAACTAAAAAGTTAACTTAATCTTCAAATGAACACATCTCATTTGCTGCTTACGGATCTGATTTTATCCCTACTACAGGCAGTATGTTTTTGCTACAGATATCAGCCCTAAGCCCCCCAGTCCCTCCACACACCTCAATCTTTCCTATGCAAGAGACGTTTTTGACATGCACTTTATTCTTTGTTAAAGTTATTTTATATTAAAAAAAAATCCAGGAAACGCATGCTACTTTATGTATGATATTTATGCCATATTAGTAAATCCAGCACCTGTGTGAGGCTGTACCTCCCTGCATTCATCAGCCTACCTTTTTTTTTATTTCCACAGTGTCTCTTAATAATGTAGAGGCCACAAAGTATTCTATATGTTGTATCTTGTATCAACACAAACCACATTTAAATAAGCTCCCTTAAGTTCCAGAAAGAGACAGAATCTGGTTATGAAGATCACACCTTAATAAATGTGTTACATACCAAAGGTGCCGTGTCTGACCTGCAAATCAAGGTATTTGTACCCAAGAGATCTCCTTTGGTGATCAGTCATGCCTCAGAAATGCAGTCATGAAGCAGATAGATGATTTCACTAATAATGGCACTGCACTAGGAAAAGCACGTCTTCCTGCTGATTTAAATAAGATTTAAATCTTCGCGAGTACTTGATGCTGAGCAGGTGACTTGTCTTAAGGTCAGCTCTTGTGGAAACAAAGCATGACTAAAAAGGGCTACCAAGACTAATCCTAGTAATTGGCATTGGATTTAAACCTGAAATAACAGCAAAGAGCAAAAAATAAACATAGCGTAAGGTTAACAGTATGGGCAACCCAAGGCTTCTGCTGAATAGGATGAGCTTGGAAGGTCAAGGAAAATGAAAGTTCTTTCAGTGTGATTAGGCTGGATGTATTCAAATGCAAATTGCAGTATGGATGATTACTTATCTTGTCCAAGACAGGGACTCATTTAAACACTTTGGTATGCAGGGACTCATTTAAACACTTTGGTATGCTTAAATGCTATTTAGAATTAACTTATACCAAGGGCAGTCAAGACAGCCTGCCACTGACAGATAACTTCTTAAAATGCTTGAATGAGCTACACCTGGTCTTCCCTGACTGGCCAAGCTGCAAATATGGCTCTTTTGTGAGACTGTTCCAGGAGAAATGAGAAACCTGGACTAAAGATATACAAGAGTTATTAGGACATACATCCCTTTTTTTAGTGGCATAAACATTGAACATGTTATTAAGATGAATTTTTTAGGTTTAGGTCCATGTCTTTACAGAAAAAACAGGTACGTCACTTCCATTGGCTTTAGCATCATATATCTGGGAAAGACACTCTAGAATATCCCAGAGAGAGCAGGGTGACTTTTCACCAGCTCAGTTATCCTTTACATCTCTCTGGCAATGTAAAAATTCTCTAGTATTAAAAAGAACCCAGACTCACACATCAATTTTGCTGTGTATTTGAAACACTAAACTCCACTACAGTTTAGCATTATTAGTAGCAAGAATCCTGTTGGCCTGAAGTAGCAGTTGTATAATCCAACAGTACAGTTGCCTATGCAACGCATTCAACTTCATCAGACACTTTCAGGCCTGATTACTGACAACGAAGCTTATTAACTGTGCTTACTTTGGAAAATTGGTCTCTTTTGTACTGGATTAATTATTATACATGTCAGTAACAACATACTTGAAAGGTTAAAGTTCCTAAATTGAGCCAGATAATCTGGCAGGAATTGGTTCCACAGCTGGAGACTGCTTATTAATAAATCTATGCGTAGCTGAAACTGTAGTCATCACTGAAACCTGAAGAAAGGAGCAGCTTTCTAGCCTGTGCAAGACTCAGACTGGTGACAGCCACAGATTTCCAATGTGCTTTGCCAACAAGGTAACTGTCACAATCATCATTTCTACTTCACAGGTAGAGAGGAAGGGATGCACAAGAATGTGGTATCCCAAGGTGCTGATACAAACAAACACAGAATCAGTCAGAGAATTGGGTTTCTGACTACTGGCTTTTGGCCACTAGTTCCCAGTGAGATCTGTGTTTCTGCTGCTTCACTGGAGACCAGCAGCCATCAGCATAGCACTGAGCACATAACTGCTAACACATTTGCATTAGCCTGTTCTGCTCCACAGGTTGGCCATGGAATGTGTACCAATGACAGAATCCTTGGACTTCCTTGGTCAGGCTTCAGCAAAGTGCACCAGGCTGGCAAGTCTGAAAAGGCATGGATCAGAGGGAATAAATCCTCCTCTAACAGGGAGGAGTGCACTGTAAGACTGCAATATGTCCTCAAAAGGACCTGTTTAAATAGATGTTAAGAAGAGACTCATCACCAGCACCGGGTTTTGATGGGGTTTGTGGGTATCAGAGTCCTCAAGGTGAGCATTTTGCTTGTCCACTGTGAGCATCTTTCTTGTCCAGTGAGCTGAGCACTGAGTGTACAGCTGTGTGCAGTGACCGTGTGCACTATGCAGTGCTTTTGGGGGAAAAGGAGCCTGGGCTTGGCTACAGGCTGTGGACAGCGGCATTCAGACAGCACCTGCCTTCACACTACAGCTGTTCTTCACTGTGTTTTAGGGCAGCTTTCCTCTTCTCCTGGAGCCTACACCCACCCTGCGTCTGCCACATCAGGATGAGGGGTTGGAGAATGCCTGGCTTTCCCAGCTGCTTTAACGTTTTTGTTTCATTCCTGCCTGACCAGGGGCAACTTCCCTGCCTGATGGGCTTCAGAAAATTGAAGAAATAGTAAGAAGTGTTTGGAGAAACATCAGGGAGGAAGAGTCACATGGAAAGGGACTCTTGATCTCTATAACTCCCTAACAGGAGGCTGTAGCCAGGCGAGGATCGATTTCGTCTCCAAAGTAGCAAGTGATGGGTCCAGAGGAAACAGCCTCAAATTATACCAGAGGAGATCTAGGTCAGGTTTTTGGGAAAATTTCCTCTTGGAAAGGGTTGTCAAACATTGGCATAGGCTGCCCAGGGCAGCGGTGGAATCACCTTCCCGAAGCATTCAAAAACCGTACGGATGTGACCCTCGAGGTTTAGTGGTGGCCTTCGCAGTGCTGGAGAAACGGTTGGACTCGAAGATCCTAGAGGTCTTTTCCAATATTAATGGTTCCGTGATTTCCAGATCTATATATATTTTTTTAAACACGAGCGTTAGTGACCTACGAAAGATGTTTTAACCGTTGAAAAAAAAAAAAAAACCGCAACAACCCAAACACACGTATACACGTGTATATACGTGAGTCCANGCATTACCTCGGCTCGTCCCCTGCCGGTCAGAGCACGGCCCTGTCCCCTCTTCTTGGCGGGGGCCGCTCTGCTCTTACGGAATGATTGGAACACCCAGGAATCCTGGACGCAGGGGAGAGAGGAGCCGCTGCCGTTCCCAGCTGTGAAGAGCGCGGGGTGCCCGCTGGAGTGGGAGCTGGTGTCTGTCAGACAGGGCTCGGCGTACGGGAGGGGAGGCAGGGTGCCGGCCCAGCCCGGGGCCGCGACACCGGCGCACGCCGGGCCTGCCCCGGGCTGAGGTGGGTCACGCAGCTGGTGCGGGCGCTGCTGCCCCGGGCCTGGGTTCACGTCCCGCTGACAGGTGATCTGCGTGCGCAGGGAGCGCTCCGCTCCCTAGCACGGGCTGAAGAGCAGACACACGGGCCTCTTAGTGCCCTCGGTAGGAGGAAAGCCTTAGGAAAGAACCAGCCTGTTACGATATGTGTTAAAACGTTTAGTAGCACCACGCAACTTGCCAAAGGAGCGTCCGTGATAGATGTCAGTCAGGAATTTGTTTTAAATGTAACAAATTGGCTAGATTTTCTTACCTGTAAGATAACACCAAGGAAGCATTGATGAAAATGGCTTAGGTGTCCCAGTTAGCTGTTGCTTGGCCTTCCTTACCAGTTCCATTTCCAGTTACGTCATTAATCATGTGCTGATGGACAAGCAGTTGGGAGTTTGAGCCTCCTGGCGTGTCACTGCCGTTTACGATGCGTGCGAGGACTGTCCTGCCAAGGGGCCCCTATGCAAGCAGCATAAGCTGCAGAGCAGAGACTGTGCACTGAGTTTTAATGCTGCTTAATTCTTCTGCACTTTGTCCCATCGTTCACTTGAAGACAGCAGTCTTGTGCAAAGAATGAGTGTTTATTCGAGGTAGCAGGTTACTTGCAGGCCATGGGTCAAGCCTACAAGTCTGTGTCTTGATCTTTGGTTCATGTTTGTGTGTGTGTCCCATTTTTTTCTCATGCAAAACTTTTCATTTGGCTAATCTGAGGGTTATGTGGCAGTTTGTGGTAGCCCTGAGGGGGATGGACAGAGGAATGGGTAGGGACAGGAGTTTTGAGATCACGTGCTCCTAAAAAGTGTAGAATTGCAATAAGAGGGAGAAGGAGTAACCAGAAAACTCTGTGTATTTCATTGTGAGAAAATGGACTAAACCTTCAACATATTTCTTACTTTTTTCTACTTGTAAAGAAAAATTGTGTTTTAGACAACCAGAAACAGAAGACTGTTTTGCAAGCTGAAGGAAACTATTAAAGAGAAAAAACCATAAGCTAGTTCTTGTACTTACTAGAAAATACGTGCAAGAGAGGCAACAGAAATGCAGTGATGTTGGAGATAAAATAGGAAATGCAATTGCCCTATGTGAAGACAATAAAAATATTAAGGTAGAGACAGAAAAACAACATAAACACATTATTTTTTTAAAAGTACTGATCATTGCATTTAAGTGAGCATAATGGTTGAGGTACTTCTGTCTGTAACTTTGAATAGTTCTGCTTCTTGAGATGGGTGATGAGCTGCTGATATAGATGTACTTTAGGATTCTAGAAGTAAGTAACAGTGTAGTAACATCATAATTACGTTATGATAGATCCTCTGACAAGACTTACATTCATGAGTATGGTTGCAGATTTCCTGTGCACATTAAAAAAAAGAGTAGACAAAGCTGCTTAATGTTTTCCTCTCAGCTTCCACATCTTGAAGGGTAAAAGTGTTGGTTCTTAGGGATGTGGCTGCAGTTCTGACCCCTTCCTACTCTCTAAGCCCTGTCCTTGAGGTGAGAACTGTACTGCTTGTAGGTGACTTTGGCTGAAATGCTCTCCTGTCCTTACAGCACAGGACCTGGCAGCAGGGTCCTCTCTCCACTAACTGCATTTCAGGTCAGAGCACACGGAAACTGCATTTCCCATGTGATTTAACACAATTCCTTAGAAATCCAATACATAAATTACATAAGGGGATATAGATCAATAGTTCTTACTGAATGGTGTGCATCCATCACCATTATAAAAGTGGGCAGACAAGCAGGGATGCTATGAATGTTGGAGGCTGTTTTTACCCTGCTTTATGTAGAACAAATATACTGAGTTGGGCAGAGAGGTTTGGCCCAGACCTTTCATTATACCTCTGAAAAGCCCATAGCTGATGGTTACAGATTTTCCTCCTGCAGAGTGTTCTCTGCAAGCTTCTGTCAGCCTGCTGCATTCAGTGTTTTGAATGTTGAACAGTTCTCATGGTTTTAGCAGAGCTACCTAAAAAGTAAAAAATGTTGTTGCTACATTTTTGTGTGTTGATATTCAGCCTGAATTTTTGTCGTCTGTGAGAGCTGGAAATGAATGCGATGTCTGAAAGTAAAGGTGACAAATCTCAGGGCTTAAGTGGAAGATGGTGCATTCCATGGCAGACTGAAAAATTAGGATCTTTGAGACCTGGTGGTTTTCAGCATGATTCTTAGGGCAGGTTTTGCTCTAATGCAGTGGTGGAATGGGAATAACTTTTGAACTACTTAGCTGAAAAGAGGCCAGTCTGATGGAATTCATACCATATTTGCCTTTCCTGGTCAACAGTCTACCAGATCATGAAGAATAAACATGTTTTGGACCTTGCATGCTCAGTTGTCAGCCAGGGAATTGCAGCAAAAAACAGGAGATGACAAACATTGTCTTAATGGAGGTCACAGCACCTGTAAGTGTCCAAAAGACAGTTGACACCTGGGTGTGGTGTTTTTAGAAGTACTTAAAAATGAACTGGTGAAAGAAGAGGGGGAAAGAAGGGAACTTTCAGAAGCCGAGCTGAAAAATGCTGCACTGAGAAAATAAAAGGAGGCCTGAACACTGCCACCCTAGCTAAATTTTTGGTTTTCCCTTAACTGGAAATATTCAGTTCTTTTCTTCTTCTTAACCATTTTGCATACATCATTTGGGTCCCAAATGTGTTTTGAACTGCTTGACTGCCTGCACAGGCTTTCAACATATCCTGAAGATGGTTCACTGCTGTCAACTGTGTAGAGAGCTCTTCCTGGAAACATTTGCATTGCTGGAAGGCAAAAACTAGTTGGAAAAGCAATTAGCACCTGCAGCAGTAGCAGCTTACTTCTGTTATTGAAGCTTTGTGGGAATGAAGAAAGTGGAATACTGGTCTATGACTGAAAAACTTAATAAATACTTCCTTAGAAGTATTAACTAACATTTTTAGCATCATAACTGGGAATGAGAGCATTTCTTATATTCCTTGGCAATTCACTCAAATGTCTGTACAGAAATTGTGATCACAAACCATGCAGTCGTGACTCTCATTGAAATTGCATGTTAGGCTACTTTAGGGCTGAGTTTGATCCTATTGGTAGTTATAGGATTGCTGTGAGGATGAAATTGTATGAGATTTTTGTATTAGATCCTCTTCGGTTAAGCGCTCTGATGTTGTGTTGCATGTGTCCTCAGAAGGAAGCATTCACTCTTTCCAGCACCTGAGTTCAGCCCCTCAGGTGTCTTATCTCTCCAGCAACAGTAGAGACAATAGAGCTGTATTTTTGTAGGTTTTGCTTGTGGGTTGTTTCTTATTTGCAGTGGAGCTTCACATATACCTGGTGTCCACCCCCGTGTGTATTGCCCATCAGAAGCTGGCAATTCAGCAAAACATACAGCTTAAAATTTTCCATTTCTCTTTGTGGCTGGGAGCTTCAATCTTTTTTATCATTGGTTTCCTTATATTTAATCTTAACTTACAGTTATGGAAAGTAATTTATTAGGATTGCAGTTTCAAAAATCAGGATGAAACTGCGTGTATTCAGTCTGTTCCTGTGGGTGGTTTCTTTGCACGTTAAAACTTCAGTCTCAACTGTTTGGGTAACCCTTCCTGCACTCCTGAGGAAGTTCTGTCTTTGAGGCTTACCTGCAGGGGTACAGCTACAGGTGGTAGGCACTGCTGCAAGGAAAATGAAAAATATTTGGCCATGTTAAGCTTAGCATTGCAGCTTGGTAGCTTCTGTAGGCTGGGCAGGGGAGGAGTCCATGTTATGTGTCATAAGGTGACTTGGGATAACCAAGAATAGTGTTAATGTTACATCTACCACTGAGAGCACAGGGTTCTTCATGCTCCCTTCCTTTCCTGCTGTGGGCTGTCTTGCTAAGCTGAATCAAAAAATAAACTCTTCTTTAAAAAAATCGGGGGTTTTGCTGATCTGTCTCCCCAAGCAGTCAGCCAGACAGTGCTATTCCCAGCACAAGTAGGGGGCTGGGAATGTGTACACGGGTGAAGGAGTGAAGCCTCCTTTTGACAGCAGTCAGTGGTTACATTGCCTCAGCCTTAATGTTGGTTAAAAATATGGCTGAATGGACAAAATGTATAAAGTGAAATCTACTGCTGTGTTTTATGACACACATACACATTAAAGTTTTTTCTTTTAGGTTATAGAAAGTATTTTTCTAAACTGTAACAAAAATAATTAATGTTTCAATCTTTTCTCTTTTGAACAGGAAGCGCCAACTTTATATGGCTCACATCTGACAACATGCACCACCAGTGGCTGCTGCTAGCTGCATGCTTTTGGGTGATATTCATGTTCATGGTTGCTAGCAAGTTTATCACACTGACTTTTAAAGACCCAGATGGTAAGTTCAGCTTTAATGTTTGATGTGAAACAGAAAATTGAACAGTGCTTCACACAAATACTCTTTTCTATGAAAAGTAGTTCTTGGCATGTTACCACTTCTTCAGTAGGACTGAGAACAGAACAACTAAATTTCTAGAAGTGACAGTGCTGATATTCAGCTCCTTCTTTCCTTGCTAGAAGTCTGCAAATCTAACATCATGGTGGGGGTTTTGATAGTTAAGAACAGGAGGGATCATGTTTGGCAATACTGTTTTGGTAGGTCTACTTTTTCAAATACATTTAGTGTCAGTATCTTGATTTACTAGGGGTAGAAGTCATGTGCAAAAACAACAGAGCACTATTACCTGTTTAAAGTCAAAAGAGACTCAGAAGGTATTGAGGAGTTCATTTCACATGATACTAGTCTCTGTCTTCTTGTGACTGCTTGTCTTGTGGTGGAGGTATTATGTAAAACTTGTGGAAAGTTTTATTTCATTTGCAATGCACTTTGCTTGGCCACCTCTGCCCTGCTTCTTGCATTCAGTTTTATCGCCTGCTGTTTGACTTGTAAACAGCTTATAGGCTTTTGCTTAGCTTAAGTAGCTGAGATGTTATTAAGATGATGAGGAATTTAAGCCATTTGATGACACTACCCAGCATGTTAGTTTTCTGTCTGCTGGGGAGCTGCTCTTACAAAGCCATCCTACTGAGAGTTTTGGGTGAAGGTGATGATATGACTTAGAGACTTAAGAGATCTGTGTTTCTGAATCTTCCTGAGATATGCAAAAAAAAAAAAAAAGTAACTTTTGGAGCATTGACACTAGTGCCATATTTTTCAATAACTTGATAATGGATAAGTACATTAGGTGTACCTTTATAAATAGTATGCGTCTATGTGGAGATTTATTCAGCAAGTCTTGCAGAGGAGAACTGTAGACTAACTTAGCTTTCCTTGGACCCAGCTGTTCTGTCCTGGTACATCTGCAAATCAGCTGGTCTTATGTTAGGTAGTTATATCTTCCAGTATTTCACTCTATGCCAGCTCTTGTTTCCCAGCTCAGGTATTCTTTGAATTGTTCTTTTCATCAGAATTTGTCAGGAAAATTTAAATGTAGTTTGAAAAAATAATTACTACAGCATACCTTCTGCATTTACTTGCTTTTTATTATCTTGGCTTGCCAAGTTTTTTCTCTTTTTTTTTTTCTATGCTGAATCTTCCACTCCTTTTGAATAGTTCTCTGAGCAGATGATATATAAATTCTTAAGCTTGTCCTGCAAAGGCATGACTGTGGTTAAGTGTATATATGTGTTAGAGTGTTTGTAATAGAACTAATGAAGGGAAATACTTTGACTATACCAACAGAATTTTAGAGGAAGTCCAAACAGGATGGCAAATCCTGGAGAAGCTCTTCTAGACTTAATAAAATATGGCTTTTCAGAAATTTTTCTAATTTGGATGTGTCTTCTTAGCAGATAGACTAAAACCAGCAGATGCTCAATGAATCAATGTTCTTTTGTTTAAGCCTTGTACTGATGTCTTGGGTGCATGAACAATAGGAACTTCTTGAGGAGCAAGTTTCTGTCCATCATTCCTACTAGCATCTACAGGCATGCTTTTACACAATGATGGTGAAAAGTAGTTTAGCTGAATCGGATTACTTGTATTTTCCAGAAGAATACCATGAAGTAAGTCTGTGCACAGCAATAATTACAGTATCTGAGTGCTTGAATGCTTACATTGCTTTCAGTTTTAACTTGCTTTTCCATGCGTGCCCTTTGTTAGAATCCAGCGTAGGCAGAGCAGAGTACTCCCTGAAGAAAAGGACATAGGCAGTACACACATTTTCTCAACCATAAAACAGTAAGCCCCTGTGGATGCAGATGAAGAAACATTATTCATATTCCCTGTATGAAGGGAAAAGTAATCCAGTATGGATGGAAATAAATTTTAAGGGAGAAATCATGTTCTTTTTGCTGTGTAGTTAGGAAAAGCTGCTTTAAATTATTTTTGATCTTTCTGCACTGTGTAGACTAAAGCTATAACCTTGTGTTATTTTTTGGTTTTTCTGTACCATACTAAATGCAAAAGATGAAAAGGGTTCTTCCTTTACATGCTTTAAATTGGTCTCAAACTATTAGCTGCCCTAAAACCACTGAAAAAGAACAAGAGCATCAGCTGAGTTTGTTGTTGTTGTGAGAATCTCTAAGGAAGGCCATTGGTCCAGTAATAAAGGAAGAGGGGATCTTTATTTATTGTTGGTTATAGGTGCTTACTTAGAGCACCACAGAAATGGAAGGGTGTCTGTGACAACACTTTTCTTCTTCTAAGTTTAATAGTCTACAGAAGAAGAAACATTTCTACTAGTATAAGGGGAGAGAGAAACCTGATAGGTTAAGTTTTTTATTTGGACATGCTTTGGGAAGTTTTTTATTGAAAAATATAAATCTCCTGTGCACAAGTCCATATAGTTATACCAGATTGTCTATCAATTGCGATATTTGGATTCAGGACTTCAATGTCTCTCTGCACAGTTTTTAGAAAAAAGCAAAACAACCAACCAAAACCACCAAGTAAAATATAATGAGCATGTTTCTTTGATAAAACTCAAGTGAAGTTGCATCCAAAATTCCCACAGAGTACATCCTTTAAAATATTCATAGTCTGTGTCTGTCTTGTCTAGTACCTTTCCATGTAGAAGCAAATTCTAATGTTTTGTAAGCTTAATACAGAAGGTAAAGTTCATGTGTTTTAGTTGTAAAGCAGAAATAGTTGCCTTCTCCTCACCTTCTGTAATGCTGTTATCTCTCTTCCTTCTTCAGGCTATGGTGCCAAGCAAGAGCCATTGATACTGACGGCTGTGACAAAAGTGGAGGAGGTACATGTGCCAGAGGAAAAACATTGGCCTGAAGATTTCCAGGTGCATACTGTTGAGATAAGGGTTACGTGTGTTAAAGAGTAGAAGAAAATAAGAAATTAAGGAAGGTCTTCCTGCTGTTAAGGTGAATTGCTAGACAGGAATTACTTATTCAGACAGTCCTGTTTAGATAGAGCCGACAGAATTCATTTTAACTTCACAAAGCTGGTTTGTCACGGTAACCTGCTGTCTTGTTTCATCTGAATGATTGAACTTAATGTGTTTCCATTTCTAGGAGAAAATTGTTACAGTACTCCTTTATCAAGTCAGGACAGTCATTTTTGTCAGCCTTTTTAATGTAATGGCCCAATTTTGGGTTATTCGAGTTCTGTCTTGCCATAGCAATCAGGTTTTTGGTTGTTGAGGGCAAGCCTGTGTCTTCTCTATTCTCTTAGATCTCTCTGTTTCTTTTTATCAGTGTCAATTTCTTTTTCATCTTTTGTGCTCTTTGAGTGTCACATTTCAGCATTTTTCCAAAGAAGAATATAAACACAACAGTAGTCAATACTAGTTGATCTTTTAGATGCATAGTTCTGTGCTTTCAGCAGATTGACAAAGAAACTCTGAAAATCCTTTATACAAATGTAAATTTGAGACCATTTGCAGAATGGGCTAAATCCAATTTTTTTTTTTTTGTTTTGCATTAGTACGTAAGTCATCTTATATTTAAAGTATTTTTGTGATGCAGCATGGAAGGTAGGTTAGCTGTATAAAAATTACTCTTTTTGCTTTCGTTTTTCAAAAACATGAAATTTAAGTTACCCTCAAAATACTTGGGAAAAACACTTCATTCAGTGGAAGATTGGCAGATATGTGTAGTGAGTTTTAAATGCTTTCTTTACTAATATGGAAGAGGATAATAAGGTTTCTGGATCTAAAACAATTCCCTCTTGACTTCCTGACAGCATGAAATGCAGAATAACAACATTAATTTTGGTTGCATGCAGGAAGAATTGTTTGGACAGATAAAATAATCTGACAGACTGTTCAGATAACATTCTGACCAGGGGATATTGGAGAAAAGTAACAAACAGAAAAAGTAGAATTTTTTTTTCCTTATGGAAGCTTGGGACAAAAAGTAAAATAATTCCGTTTTCATCTGTAGCTTGGATGCTGTACCTAAAATCATAGAATCACAGAATGGTTTGTATTAGAAGAGACCTTTGAAGATCGTCTAGTTCCAACCCCTTTGCCATGGACAGGGACATCTTTCATTAGAACAGGTTGCTCAGAGCCCCGTCCAACCTGGCCTTGAATATTTTTGGGGTGTACCATCCACAGCTTCTCTGGGTAACCTGTTCCAATGCCTGACCGCCCTCATAGGAAACAATTCCTTCCTGATATCTAAACCTATCTTTTTTCAGTTGAAAACCATTGCCCCTGTCTTGTCACTACAGGCCCTGGTGAAAAAGTCTCTCTGTCTTTCTTTAAAACCCCCTGTGAGCATTGAAAGGTGGCAGTGAGGTTTTTGTGGAGCCTTTTCTTCTCCAGGCTGAACAGCCACAGCTGTCTCAGCCTGTCTTCATAGGAGAGGTGCTCCATGTCGGACCATCTTCACGGCCTCCTCTGAACCTTCCCTTAACAGGTCCAGGTCTTTCCTGTGCTGAGGCCCCAGGGCTGCATGCAGCACTCCAGGTGGCAGTAGAGCAGAGTACAGGGGGAGAATCAACCTCCTTTGACCTGCGGGCCACGGTGCTTTTTTATGCAGCCCAGGGTGCAGTTGGCTTTCTGGGCTGCAAGTACACACTGCCAGCACATATCCAGTTTTTCACTCATCAGAATCCCCAAGTCCTTGGTAGGGTTGGCCTCAATCAGTTCATCCCTTAGTCTGTGTTGATATTGGGGATTGCCATTCAGTTAGTGGACAGGTGAAAATTGGTCAGTAGAAATTTAAGCTTTCCCATCACCTCTTAATCAGAGAAGCTCCTTTTTCCTCTCACTCCACTAGTTGTGAGGCAAGAGGTGGTTATAGTTCCCATCTAAGTCTCAGAAAATGAGACGTGAAACAGCTCGTCCATTTCTGGGGAGAGGTATCCTGCTACTTCTTTTATTTGTCACACTCATAATGCTCATTGTTCACATTTTTATTCACCTGATTTTTTTTCAACTTGGATAAATGGAAACAGTGAATGCCTACAGCTGCTAGAAAATAACACAACAACACAGAACTTTTATCCTAAATTCTTTCCCTGCCAGATGGGTCACAAAATATTCTGAGTAGGAAGGGACCCGCAAGGATCGTTGAGTCCAACTCTTAATTCAGCACAGGACATCCCCAAGAATCACACCGTGGGTCAGCCCCATCTTCTCTGGGTTTAAAGCATAATTTATGTTGAAATTCCTGTGCTAACCTCTCAGAAGCTTTCTTACAGGTTGTTAAAACTCTGTGGGAGTTCCAGTATTTGATCAAGGCATGTTTTATCCACACAGATAAGATACTGCTGCTGTGCAGCAGACTTAAATTATTGTATGGAAAAGCTCTTATTACTGTATACTACTATGTAATGTCTTAGGAGTTGAAAGAATGTATAGTAGCAGCACAGAAAGCAAACTGGGGGCCACTCCTTTAATTACTACATAGCAATGTTTTAATCATGAATCTGGGAGTCAGTAGGGTGCATAGTCTGGGAATTTTTATACCTTAGAATTTGATCTGAAAACTAAAGTCTTTCACTTTTGTTTTTTTCTTTCTCCTCTCCATTTCATAAAGCCAACTGGAAAAGCTTTTTCAGGAAATCTGATCCGCCAACCCCTGGTTCATATGGAAAGACTTGAGCTTCTCAGGAATGTCTGCAGAGACACTGCATTGAGAGATCTCTCTCATACTGCAGTTTCCAAATTCGTCTTGGACCGAATATTTGTGTGTGACAAGCACAAGATCCTGTTTTGTCAGACGCCAAAAGTGGGCAACACTCAGTGGAAAAAAGTCTTGATTGTTTTAAATGGTATCTGCTCTTCCATGGGTGTGTGGGTTTCTTTGAAGAGGAGGAGGAGGAAACAGAATTGCTCTAACTGGGGCAACTAAAATGAATTCTTTCTGCATTTCTGTATACCGATACTTAATTTCAGCTTTGCACTTATCACAGTTGTTCCTAGTCCTTTCAAAATGTCCCCTTAAAATGAGATCTGTTCTTTGTGTAAAAATAAGTATTGTTATTACTTGGCTCAAAAGTTATTTGAGTCATGACAGAGTCCCCATATGCATGTGGGGTACTGATCTTTGAAGGGGTGCACTAATTTATAGAATTTGAAAGTATATGACAAGGTATCATAATTCCTAAGTAGCAATAATGTGAAATTTTTGACTAAAGGCCAGTGACTTTTAACTAGAGATTTTAGCCATGAAGAAAGCCAGTTAAAACTTGGCAGGTGCTGTTGGTCTATGTTGCTGAAATCTTGTGTATGTTCTATCAGTGAACCATCTTAAGAGTTATGAAGATTCTGAGGTGCTTAACGCAATAGTTTGCTCACCAAAGTTATGTTATAAAAGATGGTGAAAGAAGGAATAAAGGGACAAGTATGTTTGAAAAACAAGCAAATGAACTGTGTCCCTCAGCAAAATTTTTCTAGCAAGCAGTACTAACATTAAAAACTTTCATGTTAGTTTCATCCTTGATCTATGGATGTGTGCCGGGGCTCACAGTCTTCTGAGTCTTAGATTATGATTTCTCAGAGCAAAGCTCCAGCAGCACACAGCAACCAGGAACAACCACCCCAACCTTGGCTCCTCCCAGGGCTGGATTTATAGGGCTTGTGCCCCGCCCTGCAGCTACAGCTGTTTGTGGGAGGTTAACGAGCACTTTAGGTTGGGGTGGCCTGAACTCTATTTGAATAACAATTGAGTTCAGGTGTTGAGTCTGGTCCTGAGTGAGAGCTTGGCTAGTGCACACCATCAGGGTTTAAATACATATTACTACATGGATGTGAGCTAAAAATCTAGCAGAGATACACCTATACCTATGTGTGTGCATGTGTCTTAATACCTATGAAAGCCATACTCAAAGTACTGAATATGGAACTATGTGAGGGCATTAGAACTACCTGCTCTTATCAGCATTTGAGAGATAACATGCAAAGAATGCCTCAGGGTGGGCAGGGATGTATTGGCTGCACTGAGTGGAGGGTAACTCGCATCATAACAACAGGGAACTTTTCACCTTGAGTTTCCTAGTTCTGTCATGTTAGATAATGATAGAAAATTGTTTCCACATAAACACTTGCCCCTTTTGCCTTAAGGTGCCAATGCGCTGGTATCTGCTGGTGAAGGCTACTGCTGTGGTTGATCTAACTTTCTCCTCTTTGGGTAGTTTCAGAAGGCAGGGCTCATACTTGAGGGGGAATAATTTATGTTCAAATACCTAAGTGGTATTTGGAGATTCATGATGGGGAAGTGCAGTTGTGGCACTGTGGGGGAGCCAACTCTGCTACTGCTTGTACTGAATATGTTCTCTGAATGAATGCAAGGTGTTAGTTCCTGAGGCTGTCTAATCTGACATCCGTTATCCACATGTGAGTCACCTACAGTACCAAAAAATACAATTGAAAACCTGAAATTGATAAAATACAACCCCAGTCCCCACCCATCATGCCCTGCCCCCTCCAGAAAAAAAAAAATTGGGAAACTGAGCAGCTGAGTGGTGTGTATTATTCACTTCAGTTCTGGAAATGAAAAGGTTGTAGAGACTTTCACCTAATGGGCTTGTTTTGTAGCATCCTGTGCTTGTTGCAGGTTGAGACTCTGAAATGATGCTCTTGTGTGAAGGCTTGTGCCTAAAGCCCAAAGGGTCACATGAGGTATTTCTCAAGGTCATAGAATTTTCCTGGATCAGGATATTAAAATGAACACAGCAGAGTTAAGTGATATTATTTTTCTTGTCAGCTTATGTGCTTGCAGAAATTAATATCTGGAGACTTTTTGTTGTTAATTTTAGTGCCTTTTAATCTGTGGAGTATTCTCTGATTGGAATTTTCGTTTCAGCACAGCATACTTGTTAAAAAAACTTTATGGATCCTGACAGCAAAGTACTTTTGCATTGAAGCAGTTCCAAAAGCAGCTCATAGCATTTATTTTTGTTGGTGGTTGAAGCTGAGCCAAAACGCTGGTTCCTTCTTCCGAGTTAATCCTTAAAGTCTTCCTCCATTTGTATGTGCAAGCAGAAGGAAAGAGAATGGGGACACTGACATGTGAGGAGTTACAGGCTTAGACATAATTGCTGATGAAATTTGCATAATATGCTTTTCTGAGAATTTCGGGGCCATTTGGTCTTGGACCTTGATGTCATACCCTAAAGAATTCTAGCAGGTTTCAGCTTCGCAGTTAGAATCACTCATAATTTAACAGTTTTAAACATAGTAACTTTAAATGGTAAAAATAAAGAAAAGAGAAAGACATAAAACTGTCAGCCAAAGGCACACATGCTTGCTTATACTCACTGTTTTTTCCCTTGAATGAATCATTTGCTCTGTCATTTTGATTTGTCTAGGAGCATTTTCTTCCATAGAAGAGATCCCAGAAAACATTGTACATGATCATGAGAAGAATGGCCTTCCACGCTTGTCCTCTTTCAGTGATTCTGAAATTAAAAAACGGTAAGTGGCCCTTTTAATGACTGTGGGACGGGGTTGAGGTCAGTGGTGTTATGAGCAATCAAGGGTACAGCTGAAGTCTGCATCTGAAACTGAGGACAGCAGGGTTTCTGCTCCACCACTTGTATTATGGCACTATTGTGTTACCCTCACAGATGTTGCTGTGTCTGCCTTCCTGTTGGCTTTGAAGGAGAACACCAGTGTAATTTGCGATATAGTTAGGTGAGCCAACCAACTCCTTGGGATATAAGGTTTCTGTAATTCAATGCATACCTAGTTGTTAGATAGTTGACCTTCAGAACTGAAGGTTTAATTGGACTGCCCATTTTGATGTCTTGTATGGTAAACTTTACTGCCTACGGGTAAGATTGTCGTTGCAGCAGACTTAATTACTGGGATTGAACTGGTTAGGTTGAAATTGTTAGTGCTTCTTAGCCCCACAATATTTTCCATTCAGTTGAACCACTTTGTCTTCCTGTTTAAGTGCTTCTGGTTATTTTCAGAAGCAAAAAATACTCTGCAATAGAACTTCTACATTACTTTGGCTAGATCTTTAACTGTGCCTGCTCTCATCTCTACTAGAGCCTATGCTATATATAATCCCTGTAAGGGGTGGCAACATGGACAGAACAGGACATAAGATGGACACTTGTAAGCGTGTGCATGCATGGGATTTGTGTGCATTACGCCGTTCTGAAGACTCAACCCCTTATACATGTGTGAGATGTCAGTAGAGCTCAGCCCAAGTGTTGCACTTGGACACGAAAGAACCACGTAGACACCTTGTCAGGAGAGAAGCAAGGAAGCAAGAGAGGGTCAGAGACCCCACGCTTTATTATATATGTTCTTAGAAATCACCGAGGATTGGAGGGAGAAATTACCACCCCTCAATCACACTGGTCAAAGGGAAAATCCATCAAACGTCTCCGCCTAGGAGAATGGAATGAAAACAATAAGGGACAGTTAACAAAACATGGCTATGTTTACAGAAAATGTGTGAGAAACTGTTACAGCAAATGAAAACATCGAAGAACTGCAAAACTCAGGGCGACACCCAAGGTTTTTTGTTGCATGAAGTGGCACAAGGACATCTATCACAGCTCTGCCTGTAGAATTGGGGTCAGTTGATTGGGTTGATACTGTGCAAAGCAAAATATTGTCACTACTTTCTTGGGAATGGGGATCTGTTCTCCCTCCCTGTGAGCAGCCCTGAACACTGTTCACCAAGGGGTGAGCCCTAGTTAGGATATATGAAGTTGAATGCCACTATTGCTTGGGTTGCTGCATTCTGCTCAGCACGGAAGCTATGCTGCAGGTGTGTAACATGGGTTTGGTTGGAAATTCTGAAATTACCAGAGTTTTAGGTGTGGAAAGCAGGATGATGTGGATCTGTTGATTTAGTTTGCTGTCCTCTATCTAGCCCTGCCTGGCTAGGGGTAAGTCAGGAGAGTCTGAAGTATGATTCAAGTGCTATAGAGGCTGAAAAGAGTCCACCTACATCCAGTCCATCCACCCTTATTTCAGTGACGTTTGGGCTCTCAGTCTCTTTTCTTAGCTATTTATTGAAATAAACTTTGTTTTCAATTTACTCTTCCTACAGAAAGTCTGACTACAGAATATTACATATTACAGTATCACAGTAATACGTGAAATTCTGTTGAAAACTGTGGTCTCATGTTTCACTGTTGAAACATGTGGTCTCAATGGTGTTCTCAGCCATTATTGAAAACATGATGAAACATCAAATAAAATACTTTTTTTTTTTTACTTAAGCAGCAATTTATCTAACTGCCTGCCAGTGAAAAATGCAGCCTTCTGTATGCATTTAGCTTCAGCAATGCACTTTTCCCCATGTCCTTATGTATTTTGCTTTTTGAGCTCGATCACATGGCATTACAAATATCTTTGACTTGGAGTTCTCAGTGTCTTTTGTCTCCTGTTCATATGGATTGAGATAAGCTAAACTCCTCCAGTTTGAAAAAAATGTGTAAACTAGGGTAAACTATATCCTCTTTGTCCTGTGTGCAAAAACTGCTAGTAAGAAGACAGAAATTGTATTTCTAGTCCTATTGATTATAATACTGATAGACTATGCAAGTGCTCTAAGATTCACATTGCTGCGGCTGTGTTCAGAGTTTATGTACATTTTGTAAGTATATGCTAAACACTTTCCTTAATTCTTTAATTTTTTTTCTTCCTCTGTTTAGGCTGAATTTATACTTCAAGTTTTTTATTGTTAGNAGCAGGATGATGTGGATCTGTTGATTTAGTTTGCTGTCCTCTATCTAGCCCTGCCTGGCTAGGGGTAAGTCAGGAGAGTCTGAAGTATGATTCAAGTGCTATAGAGGCTGAAAAGAGTCCACCTACATCCAGTCCATCCACCCTTATTTCAGTGACGTTTGGGCTCTCAGTCTCTTTTCTTAGCTATTTATTGAAATAAACTTTGTTTTCAATTTACTCTTCCTACAGAAAGTCTGACTACAGAATATTACATATTACAGTATCACAGTAATACGTGAAATTCTGTTGAAAACTGTGGTCTCATGTTTCACTGTTGAAACATGTGGTCTCAATGGTGTTCTCAGCCATTATTGAAAACATGATGAAACATCAAATAAAATACTTTTTTTTTTTTACTTAAGCAGCAATTTATCTAACTGCCTGCCAGTGAAAAATGCAGCCTTCTGTATGCATTTAGCTTCAGCAATGCACTTTTCCCCATGTCCTTATGTATTTTGCTTTTTGAGCTCGATCACATGGCATTACAAATATCTTTGACTTGGAGTTCTCAGTGTCTTTTGTCTCCTGTTCATATGGATTGAGATAAGCTAAACTCCTCCAGTTTGAAAAAAATGTGTAAACTAGGGTAAACTATATCCTCTTTGTCCTGTGTGCAAAAACTGCTAGTAAGAAGACAGAAATTGTATTTCTAGTCCTATTGATTATAATACTGATAGACTATGCAAGTGCTCTAAGATTCACATTGCTGCGGCTGTGTTCAGAGTTTATGTACATTTTGTAAGTATATGCTAAACACTTTCCTTAATTCTTTAATTTTTTTTCTTCCTCTGTTTAGGCTGAATTTATACTTCAAGTTTTTTATTGTTAGAGATCCATTTGAAAGACTTATTTCTGCATTTAAAGACAAGTTTGTGCACAATCCTCGGTTCGAACCTTGGTACCGGCATGAAATTGCTCCCGGCATCATTCGTAAATACAGAAAGAATCGCACAGAGACCAAAGGGCTGCAGTTTGAGGATTTTGTGCGCTACCTGGGCGACCCTAATCACCGATGGCTGGATGTTCAGTTTGGTGACCACATCATTCACTGGGTAACATATGTGGAACTTTGTGCTCCCTGTGAAATCGCATACAGTGTGATCGGACACCACGAAACCCTGGAGGACGATGCTCCATATATCTTGAAAGCAGCTGGCATAGACCACTTGGTGTCATACCCCACCATCCCACCAGGCATAACAGTGTACAACAGAACAAAAGTAGAGCGGTATTTTTCAGGAATTAGCAAGCGAGACATAAGACGCCTCTATGCTCGGTTTGAAGGTGATTTTAAACTCTTTGGTTATCGTGAACCTGATTTCTTGCTTAACTGACACCTGGGATAAGATCTGAACGAGTGTCTCATGGATTAACCTGAACCTCCGTGAATACCAGCTGCAACACTGACAGAGCTGAGAATGACCATTTGTTTTCTAGCTTTTTGATGTTGCTCCACCTTTCAGTGAAATATTTGTCATATGAACAAGTAGGGGCTTATAGTTGTTGTTTCCTGACCACGTTTTCAGTACATGACATTGCAATTTGTTAGGAATTATGTCTCTCTTAACTCAAATACAGAATTTGACTTCTCCCCTCTTCCCTCCAAGAAAAAAGAGGGAGAACAAATGGGCTATGATCTTCCTCTCCTCCCAGACAGAAGGCCATTTTTGAAATGTTGTGAAGTGTTTATAAAGATGGCAATTCCACTGTAGGTTAACCCTGACATGTGGGTAAACATGACAATTCCTGCTCATGAGAAAGTCATGTAGTCTCCCATGAGCTTTGTAAACGAGAGGCCAGTACAGGACTAGAAATTGATTAAATGCTTGACAAATAAACCATCTAGGTTCTGCCATGTGTCTGCTATGATAACAGTAATGCTGATTTAATCCCATTCTTGTTTGTCAAAAAATGAACCTAATTAGACAGAAGCTTTTAGAGATGTAAGAAAATGGACTGGTTCCACACCCCAGTTGTCTCTGTATTTTTGTCAAGTGTTTACTGTATTTACTACTGATGTATTGAGCCTCATAATTCTACTTTTGATTTTCAAGAGATTATTTAACTCCTGGCTATGTAAGTTATGTGAGAACACCAGCTGCAAGTGGAGCATAGAAGAAATATGAAACTGCTAAGGAAACTTAAAGGAAAATTAATTTGAAGTATCAGTTGTATTTGTGGGAGCACATATAATTATCACAAGATGCTCTCACGCAATTTAACTTGTCTTTTCTTCTAACAGTTAAGATTAATAAAGAAGTTACAAAAGCAAGATGTCATATTAAAGAGCTGCTTACTTGTGTTAATGATCCACTTTATTCTTGTATCCAGCCTTGCTCAGTTGAGTACTTCAGAGAACAGAAAGTTTATCCCCGTCTGGAAATTCATCTCCCAATTGCTAAAGGAGCGAAGGAGAAAAGATGAAGCCCTGATTTTTCCAGTGATTCATGCCATGGTATCCCAAGTCAAAAAAAGACCAATATTTATGTTACTGATGTGGTGACTTGGCTATTTGCCAGAGGTTTGAATGTCACCTAAATTCATGTACCCATTTTATGCATTAAAAAAAAGAGAGATCTGAATTGAGTGGATGCAGCCATCATATTTTCTTGTGCTTGTATTGTGTCTTATAAAGAGTAGTCTCTTGTCTGAGTTCACCAGCAATAAAAATCAGTGTGCTGCCACTTCATCCCACAGGCCATGGAAGAGAGATAGACCAAATATCTGAAATACAGGCATTGCTCTGTTGCAGTGAACATGTGAACTGTGTTTTTTAAATCATAGCCCCAAAAGATTTATTTTCAGATCAGCATAATGTTGCTGGCTAGAAATGCTAATGATAGCCAGTGCTATGGAATCTGCTTTTGAATCCAGCCACTGTATGTTTTTGATAGCTTTCTTTATTAACACAAGGAAGCATCTTGCACTTGTGTAAAAGGAAAGCTGTGCCAAGCTGACATGTGCTGCTACCCACAAAAAGGAAGCCCTGTTGTAGCTGGAAATGATTTCAGAAAGATCTCAACAGATGAATTGGAATAAGGGAGAATCACTAACTGGGCAATATTGTTAATATTGTTAGCAAGAGAATAATCCAAGGTGGCAAAGTTGGAAGGTGGGATATTTTTCAGGTTGGTTTGTTTTGGTTTTTTTAACAACAATTACAGTGCCCTAACTTGTTAGTTCTTAACCAATGATAAGAAGATGTTAACAGCTCCAGGTTTTTCTGTGGTTTTCTTAATATGGGAACTTGGTAAAATGCACTGTTAAATGCATTTTGGAGCTAATAACCTGATTGATTACCTCGCTACCAATTTAAAATGTAACAGTGAATCATGTATAGTAAATTCAGGCCTTAAAGTTTAATAAAGTAGAATTGTTTTCCTCTGAAAGTGTGAGCTATGGATCACACAGAAGGCCAATGTATGTTTTTCTTTTTCTTGGTAAATTACTTAATGTATTGCTTGCTTAAAAATTGCCAGGTGGAAAGTGCTACATAAATATTAAGTAATAATAATTTTTTCTGATAGCTTTCTCTGCATTGAGTTCTCTCGGGCATCTGTGAACAGAGCTATGGACTGACCTAGGCAGAGGTGCATAATCCTCTGCCATGTCCATGTTCCCAGGCTTTTCAGGCTGGAACTGGAATGCACGTTACCACTTCTTCAATTCAAATGCCATGTTTCTCCTTTCAGTTATACGTTCCTGAGCTATATTTTCTTTCTAGAAGGGTGGAGGTTTTCTTTCCTTACGTGGCTGAAGTAACAATGGTGCAATTTTGGCATGTCTCTTGAAGAACCTTAGATACCATGCTGGTCCTTGGCAAGGTGTGGTAGGACTCTCCTTAAACTGGTGCAGTGCAGGTAGGATGGTCAGAGTGTGCTGTGCTAGGGAGGAGGCTCTTGCCATGCTAGTTAGGATGAATTAAATGCTTGTGGTTTGTTTCAGCTTGATTGTACTCTGCACAAGGCTTTTACAAATGTAGTCTCAGTGGCATGCACAAACATCATTTGGCTGTTCAGATGTCATTTGCGTACTGCTTTCAAACTGCAGATGATACTTATGTCATATTTTTGGAACTGCTGGCCCAGATTATTCTTTCTCCTTTCTTATTATTGTTACAGCTTTAGAAAACAAATTCATATCCTTACTTTGTGCATCTCTGTCTCTTTTTGTTGTCTCTCCTCAGCAGCTTTTGAATTCTTTGGCCCATTTTAGCCACATTTTACAAAGGAAAGTCAAGGGGTAATGAGTTGAAGTAATTTTCTTGAAAATAGGGGGAAAAACACTCCTTGTACATCAGAGAGTCCATGCTGTATGTTGGCTTTAGCGAAAGTACAGACAGGAAACAGTTTTACTGTATCTGCTCATACGGAACTCCTAGTATCTAATGGACTCCCTTCCCTAGTGCTCCCTACAGTTTGGCCTCTTATCCCAGCTAACAAAGACAAAAATTAAATTAAAATGTATTCCATGGGTCTGTTATCTTCACATTCCCAATAAAATTGAGCTGACTGGGTTTTTTGAGATCTTGGGGTAAGAGGGTTTGTCCTGTGAAAATGGATTCAGAATTCACTTCCTTGTGAAACAACTTTATGGTAACACCTATCCCCTTTCCTTTTTTCCTTTTAACTTCAGCACATAGTGCATTCTCTGCTGTGCTTTCTGATTGCGTGCCATGAAGATGTTTTTCTGTAGTTAAAAATACATGTGCATTTTTTTTATTTTGGGAACTGTTCTGTCAAAGAAAATGTCTCAAAAATTGTATTCTTCCCAAAAAAGCATGTTGTTTTCTGATTCATGCACAGATGCTGCCCTGTTTGTACTGGGGTAAGGCTCCCTGCTGCTCCACGTCTCTCCATCCTCAGATTAAGGAAGCCATCAGACAGCTCTGGCTTTTGTGCAACATTACTTTTTCCTTGAGGTGTTAATAAATTTGTTGGCTGGGAAAGCAGCCTTTGATCTTCTCTGTGCTCCAGAAAGTTTGCTGAGAAAAAGAGTGATTATATAGGGATTGCTTAAGCTTATTTTCTCAGATGAAAAAGGATGTCTTGTCAGTGTATCTGCCTGTATCTGATATCGCTTAATTGTCAGAGAGGGAGGGAATGATCTTTCTGCTTAATGGCCGTGTAGTGATTTATGCTAAGCCCCCATCCTATTGTTATAGCAACAAGAAGGGACCTGGAAGGAGGTGTAAAGTCAACACGTGCTTATTTGAAATGTGAGGGTGTAAAGGAAACTTGACGTGGGAGTTGGTTCCTGGAGATTTATTGTGTCCAATACTTGTTACATATCATCTGCAGAGGCTGGTGTGGATTCTTTGTGGCCTGTGCTTGAGAAGATTTATGCGAGGTAGAAAGAGGCTTGTGGGTGGTGGAAAATTCCCTTTCAGCCTAAGTTAGCTGTGCGTGTTCCTGGGCTGCTGCCATGGGGAAGGTTTTAGAAGGAAATGATCCTATTAGCAGCAAAGCCTTGCAGGTGCTTGGGCTGGTGAGCAGAGTGCCTCCCTCCTGGAGGAGGAGTGACTTCGGCTCACACTGATGTGTGCAGCCAACTTTGGTGCTGCCTTGTATAAATCTCTATTTCTGTGCTTTTAATGCAATTGTGTGCAGCTGAGCTGTCAGCTTGGTTTCCTGTGTGTGGCAGTAGCCTGAGGTGACTCATCTCCTCGCCACCAGAGCAGCTTTGAAAGGCCTGCAGCCTGTTTTGCTGTGCAGCAGGAGACATTTCCCTTACGAAGAGAGCAGCATTAAGCCTGCAGCCATGCAGCTGATGACAACTGGCTGGTGTAAGCACGAAAATAGTGCTGTTTGGGGCTGCCTGCTGTAAAATCATCATTTTCGCTTTTAATCCAGGCAGGAGTGAAAGGGGAAAAAGATGTGTGTTTGCTTTGAGTCATGAAAAGGAGCCATGCTGTTAGAAATTCCAGACTGGTGAGCCCAAGCAAGACAAAGTCTGTGAGAGCAATGCTGAAAAAAGCCATGGGCGGTTTTTCTAAGGCCCCTGGAGATGCTGGACAGGTTGAAGGAGAGTTGCTGAAGCTTTCTGGGAGGTGTCAGAGGAGCAAGCATGCTCCCCGTAGCATGTATGTGCATGCCAGTGGAGCAGATGGTGATGGGACAGCATGCACATGGCAGGCTGAAAGTGTGAAGCATCTACTGTGGGTGTCTGTTTGAAATCACAGAAAGGAGGAAAGAAAAAAAAAAAGGTGGGAAGGAAGTAATGAAAAAATAATTCTGAAGGCTGCACTCCTGGAAATGCAGTACCCACTCTAAACTGCCAAAACATGCCGACTGCCCTGCATGTGTACAAGTAATTTCTGAGCAGTTTGTGGGGCCAAAGCAAATCTGCAAATGGGAGGGTAAACCGTGATCACAGGGCATCTGTACGTGCTCTGGAAAGTGATTTAATACTGAGAAGCTAACCAAAGCTCCCAGTTGTGCCTAACTAAGTGGATCTCATCTAGGAAAAATGCATAGCTATACTGGAAGCATACAAGTAGAAAAAGCTCTCGTGGGATAATTAGCTGTCTCAACAACCAAGTGTTATGCACCTGCTGTGATTTAAGAAACAGGAACATTTTCTCTTGAACATCTTTTTTCCTCTTCTCTGCAGCCTTTCTGCTTTATTCAGTTTTCTTTCCTGTGTCCTGAGAGGTCTTTGGATGATATACTGCAGTAGGACACATCATTCTTGTCTTGTCAGAAGGGTGGAAGAGGCTGTAGGAAATACAAAATGTTCTCTGTAATTTTGAGAAACACAAGAAAAATACAGGAAATTTTTATCAATCACGAATGAACTTGTGGTGACTGAAACATTAAGATTGCATGGGTTACTGCTTAGATGTTTCATGTGTTAGGCAGAAATTCACTTACAGAAGAATTATTGCTGTTCTGTATTTGGCTTCTTTGTTCTTACGTTTTGAGTAACTCCCAGTAAGGTTTTACAGCAAGTAAAATTTGAAGTCTGCCATACCACAAAGCTTCTCTTTGGAACCACGGTACTTTGGTCTCATTCTTCTGTATGTATTTTGTAGAGTAAGAGTGAACTCTGCACTTACTCAGTTTCTTTGATTTCTGACTGTTCTTTGCAATGCTGTGGCGCTTGTACTTGTGAAAAGGCAATGAGAAGAAGAGTCAGCAAATACTCTGGAGAGAACAGGACTCCAAAGCAGACCTTTATTTGTATGCTGCTTCCATCTACAGCATCTGCTTTCCTTTCATTATCTTTTCAGTCTAGTTCTTTGCTGTAAAACCCATTGGGGTTCGTATTTGTGGTTAAAGCTGCAGATTTAGAAATGTGCAAGAGGGAAGGGATTAGGAACAGTGTTGCAGCAGGAAAGAAAGAAGCAGCATGAGGAAGGGGCTTCCACACCCCCTTTCACAGTTCCAAACCTTTTGCTCCTTGTATACTCCTGTTTGACCACTTTTAGGACAGAGGTTCTTGGCCTTATGGGAAGCGTGGTGTGTAGTGTAGCTGGGTTTCTCAGTGTCTCGGCTGCATGCTTGCACACACTTGCTCTTCTCCAATAGAATCAGGAAAGATTCTTATGGGTGAGAGCTTTGTTCCTTCAAGTGTTACAGTACTGCATAGCAAAGATGGAGCAAAGGTGTTATTTCCTTCCTTTCTGAGCAGTAACAGTGTGTTCCTTAATTCTCTTGACTACCAGAGAGTATAAACATGGTTTCACTTTTCTGGAAGATGAGCAGTGATAACAGTTTTTTTATCAGGTTTTAGTCTTAGAACACTGTTTAGATACATCTCTGTGTGACAGCAAGGTACTGCAGTAAATTATAATTGGTTTTTATGGGTTTAGAGTTGACTTAATAGATCATTGGAAATGCCATCTGATGGAAAACAACTTAGATGCATTGCTTCTATCTCCATGTAAGGATCTGTCATATGATTGCTTGCCAGTCAGAGAAAAATAACTTCATTAGATAGCGATGCTTTTTTTATTGTAATCCTCTTACTTGTGGATTTGGGTCTTAAAATACAGCACGGTAGATTTGTTTTGTGTACTCCTCTCCTGTTCTAAAGTAGTATTGGCAGAAATTTCATACCTCTATTATTTTGGGAACTCTTTTCTGCAGCTTCTAGTTGAACCTGTTTAAGCACTTTGCATTGAAAAATGTGTAATTGGACTGTGGGTACACCAGAAGGACAGTGTGAAAGGCTTTGATGAAGAACTGCAAGCCAGCAGTGTAACATGGCTGTGAGAAAGCTACCACCTGATTGTGCATGCATCCAGGGAAGTATTTCCAGTAGTGGCCAATAAAAATGAGTATGGTGACCAAGGCTGTGGAGAAGCCTTGCCTTGACCCCATTTCTAGTTCTCATCAGCTGTGACTCTGGGGAGCTGGCAGAGCTGCTGCTCTGCCAGCTCCCCAGAGTCACAGCTGATGAGAACTAGAGTGAGCAGAACAACCAGAACTTGTTCAGCCTGAGAAAGGAGAGGAGGTATAATAGGTGTCTAAACCTGTACTGGGACAAATGAAGTAGTGAGAGAATCTCACATCCAGAGAAGGAGGTGAGCCAGAAGACAATGCAGTCACAAAGACAAACCAGTTTGAGTTGGCCAGGAGCCAGCTGAGGCTGGAAAATAGGAGGAGGTTTCCTATCCTGAGGCTGTGTGTTGTCATTTTGGTATATACAAAGAGAGCAAAATAATAACAGGCTGCTATGCCACTGCCTATTCAAGCAGCAGAGGCCTTGACTTTGTAGACTTGTTTAGGTTGGAAAAGACCTCTAAGGTCATGGAGTCCAACCTTTAAAGTAACACTGCCAGGTCATCACTAAACCATGTCTATGAGTGCCACAGCTACATGGCTTTTAAATACTTCCAGGGATGGTAACTCTACCACTTCCCTGGGCCGCCTGTTCCAGTGCTTGACAACCGTTTCAGTGAAGAATTTTTTTCCTGTCACACCTTGAGGCCATTTTCTCTTGTTTTGTCACTTGTTACACGGGAGAAGAGACCAACGCCCACCTGGCTACAACCTCCTGTCACGTAGTTGCAGAGAGCAAGATGGTCTCCTCTGACAACCCCAGCTCCCAGCTATCCTCCAGGTCCCATCTTTTCTCTCAGCCCAGTGAGCTGTGGCTGCGAGGACAGCACAGCAGGGCCGGTGCCGGAATGCTGGGTAATCTGAGTGGGAGGAGAAGGATCCACAGAGGCAAATGGGGCCAATCTTGCACAGCCACATACATTCAGCTCAGTGTTGTATGCCATGACATGGGTTATATATCTGGGGAGATGTTGCTGTCTCCTGTCTCCTTTTCTTCTTTAGCACTTCTTAGTCACGTTTGGAGATGGTGAAAGAAATGTCAAATTTTGAAAGAAGCCAAAAGCACAGTGACAATTCCCTGACATTTTCTTTAGTGGAAAGTTTATGGTTCCTGTGGAAAGCTTATGGTGTTTTCCCCTGTCCATGTTTAAGTTGATGTTTGATACAAACAGAAGTGACTTGGTAGAAAACTAGAGGGGAGGTAAAAAGTCTCATGGAGTAAATTCTTCATTTAAAGTCTTCGGGATCCCCGGCCTCTTTCCCTTCCTAATCCAAGGGAGAGGTTAGACAGCATGCTCCAAACAGACTCCAAATCCAGGAATCCCATCTCTAACTGGCCAGACTGACTTAACTGTCAGCATGGCACAGTGCACAGAGATGTCATTGCTCAGAAGAACCTCTGCAAGGCATCACTGCTGCAGGCTCTGCTGACCCCATTCAAACAGGTATCTCCTCTAGAAAATGAATCATGAATCTTCAATCCACCTCCTCTTTCCTGTCCCTGAAGAGGAGGATAAAGAGCACTTTTTTGCAGTGGGGAGCTGCCATTGTCAGACATGAAGCTATTGCTGGGGAAACATCATACCAAATAAGCTTTATTGATGATTGAGCCCTATAAACCAAGCTTTTGCTATGAGGTGAAGTACTGAAGGTATTTGTAACGTGTTTAGAAAAGGTGAAAAGTTCCTGTAGGAGACAGAGCAGAACCAAAATATTTATGGCTTTATTATCAGCAGATACCTTTAAAAGAGAATTGTAACCTCTGGGTTCAATCATGCAGAGTGAACTTAAGATGTAGACTTCCAGTGCTTAGAGCTAACGCAGGGTACATGGAATACTGTCAAGAGCTTGTTTTGATGCATTATTTTAATTTTTCCCTGGCACACAAATCATATGGGGTGTGTTTGCAATCTGGAGCAACCTAATGCTCCAGCCTGCGAGCAGTACTTTGATTTGCCATCTGAAACTTTAACATGTATTTGAAGGCTTTCCTTGTAAAGTAGTATTCTGAAACACACTAAGGCTTCTAGGCATTTCACTTGAGCTAAAGGCACAGAAAGATCTAGTGCAGTTTGTGCTCCACCTGAGAGGGCAGAGTGTCAGAGAAGCTGGACTTCCATGCAGTTACCTGAGTTTTGCTTTGATTAACATCTGTTACTTGGGGTGAGTTCTGCAAGGGCAGATCACCCCATCTTCAACTTGGAGGAGCTTACAAGCAGTTTAGGGTATCTGGCTGAGGTAGTTACTTTTACAGGCTGTAGAGCTGATACTGCCAGGTGCAATTAGGTTTCTGAAATGCTTTCTCTATAAACCTCTGATTACTTCTAATTTTGCTGACAGTATGTAAGAGCTAAAATGGTTATGTGATTTCTGAGAATACCCTTAAGTAAAGTTACTTAGGTTGTGTTGTGCCCTTGATGGAAAAAGAAATCTTGTTGTGCTACACTGGTCTCTAGCAAGCAATGAAGGATTTAAAACTCAGTGAGAAGGTGAAGTCACTCTGGTGTTTGAAATGTTCCCTTTGCTGTCTGTGGGATAGAACCACTGGGAAAATGACAAACTTTTGAAGAATACAGGCCACACAACCTGGGTAAAGTCCTAGAGCTTGGTGGCTAAATTCTTTATAAAGGATATGTCCTGTCCTGGCCTGCACATGGTGAAGAGGGCTCTTCCATCAATCACTGCCCCTCACTGCAACAGCATACTGCTGCCTCAGGTGCTAGACCCACTGGGGATTGGAGGGGCAAGGATAATTCAGGGGAAATCAGCATATAGGCTTGAATAAGGAGACTGAACACTTAGGGAAGCTTTTGGGAGGGAAGGATAGTAGTGAAATCCAACAAGGTAGGAGGTGGAGAAGAAGCAAGGGACTGACTGTGCAAGAAGACTTGCAATATAAGAACTTGTGCAGGATGCTGAGGCTGATGGGACTTGCTTTGCTTTTTCCGTTTATTTTTTTTGGCCGATGTCTAGAAATTTACATCAGGAATTGCTGAGTTTGCAACAGTTGGTACAAAAGGCTGGGAAATGCCAATACTAGGGACTTCCCCCATGCCCTTCTCACCCCCATTTCTTAGTGTAGACGTTATTCTCATGACATTGTCATATACTATTTTTTCCACAGAATTCATGTCTCATTTGTTGTACTGGAGAAATGGGGCTCCTGGCTTGAGCAGGTCTTGAAGATGAGTAAAATGCCTGTGGTTCTGCTTTCTTACCTCTTGCAGAAAGTAGAAGGTGGGTACTGAGAGAGGGGAGAAGTGCAAAAAGAAAAAAAATATATAGTCTTATAATCTGCAAGCAGTTGCCACAAAAGTTTTGCATAATGCCAATTATGTCACCAAACCATGAGTCTCACAAATCCTGTCACTGGGTACAGGTTCCTCATTCTTTAACTGCAAACCTTCAGCTATGACTTGTACAAGCCCTGTTTGTTCACAGCTGCAACTGAAGTCAGAAAAGGCTGGAGCCTGAGTAGGACATTTGGGTTTAGGTACCTCAGCTGACACTCCAAAATGGATTAGTATTTTTTCTTTAGGCTTCTGTACAGTAGATCTCCACTTATAAACCCAGGTTGCTCCGTCTCACAGGCATTTTGAGAAAGTAATTACTGGCTAGAAAAAGAAAAGATGGAGAGTTTCTCAGTCTTGCTCTGGGCAGTGTCATATAAACATGCCCTGAAGGACAAAACTAAGCAGAGAAAAGCTGCTCAGCCATGAATGAGGAGAACCAGGCACAACACATAGATGTGAGTGACAGGTTAGGGAGCCAGGACTATCAAGCACATTTCCCTAGAGACCAGGGCTGCTGGTATTAATCTGGCTATGAAATCACAGGCTGTCTAGAGCATGAGTGGGGGTCAGCAGCATTTCTGTGAAGTAAAGCTCTTACTGACCATTCCTTTGATGCTGTGGTTCAAATATCTTGTTCATGGGGCATGAGATCTGGGCTCCTCAGATGAATGTGAGCACCTAACGTGTTCTGTTGAATAGAACCCCCTCAAGTGTGGATGTAGCATCCCCATTTAGTGATCCTATCTGCTGCTAGACTTTTTTGTCCATCTGATTTACATTACTTTCTTCAACCCCTTGGCATGCAAGCAAGACCCCTTGTAGAATTCCTTGCATTCCAAATCCCCTCTCTGAGACACAAACAAAGTTAACTTGGCTGTACTCTTGACCTCCTTACCTTGTTTTGCACCAGCACCTGCGTACCCAGGCAATGTGATCTCCTGCTCACACGCTGTTTTCCAAGTAACATGGACTGGGTGTGACGTGCTGGGCAGAACACAAACAGCAATTTCACTTGTCAGGGAGTTCCTTTGGCTTGACAGCTCATGCTGTTGACTCACTGGGAGGCTGTTAACCTGCAGCACTACTGTTATGGGACCCGGTTTTACTGGGAGACATTCCCTCTGGCACACCTGAATGGCTCTGTGCATGTACTGTGCCTTTCAAAGATACACAATAAGTGTTGAATGGCTGCTACGCACTGCCTTGATTGAAGCCTGACACCCACATAGCAACTGGGATGTTCAGTGTATGGTGGGAAGGGAAACCACTGTTGGTAATCCTTCTACAGCTGCAGAAGCCATAAGGTACTTGAGTGAAGGTAATGAAATGTGCATGGAGAAAATCCCTGTAAGTGGGTAATGATTAGCTTACATCATTATTGCTTATTTGGTCCATCATGGGGGGTTTTAGCTGTTTTATGGCTTGGGAGGAGGCCAGGATCAGACTTTAGAAACAAAGAGAGTATTTTTTGCTAATTAAGAAAAATTATGCTTGAGTTCTAAATTAAATCAGAATACCCTTAAGCTGCCCTGCTGCGAATGCTTCTACGCAGATCTTCTGGCACCAAGTCAAGCATTGTCACCACTCCTGTGCCTACCATTTGTTATTTAGGCGTGTACGTGGGGATTTCTGGTGAAGACAGGGCAATATTAATGCTGCTGTGCAAGCTCTGAGTGAAACTTCATCCAAACATGGGCAAACAACTCCAAGAGAGACTTTTGAACCAGACTGAGTGCAGAGAAGCTTGGAAAAAGTTGTGTTAGGGATCTCTGGCCTAGACTGATTCATAGGTTGTACAGAGAATTTGTATTCATCTTTTCTGACTTTCTGTATTACATTTACACAGCAATTAAACTGTACTCCTGAATTTACTGTTTTGACTACAGGTGCATGTTTAGGAAATGGAAAGAGGAAGGAATCTGACCTGAATTTACAAAGGTTCATGAATGTAGAAATCAGCACAGCTCTTGGTAAAAAGTCTTAGTTTTAATTACCTTCACAGGTAATTACCTTCCATTATCATTACAGTTAAATATTTATTATTCATTTCTACTCTAAACTTTCTTCAAGCTTCATGTGTTCAGACTTGGGATGCTTCAGTCTGCTACAGCCAGGAGATTCTATGTGATGTCTATTCTGGCACAGATGCCAGTGGAGGATCCTGTACTCTACCAGAACAGCCATTAGAGGAGGGAAGAACTGGGACTGACTTGTAGCAGTGGGGTTTATATCCTATCACGTATGTCACCACTCCAGTAACCCTCATGGAATAAGGCTCTGATCCTGGCATGCCCTGCAGAAGAACTGTTAGCTTTTCAACCTCTTTGACCTTCTATGTCAGCCCCATGATACATAGGATCAAGAGAAATTTGCTTTAAGAATCAAATCAAGCTGACGGAGCCAGGAATTAACAAGAGAGGCAGTAGGAGCTCGTTTATTTCCTCATGGTGTAAATCTAAACCCCTGGCATGGTATCCAGAAGACATTTAATTTTGTAGCTGTGTAGCAGCAGTCTGTATCTTTCTGCAAATCACCGTCATCTATTCACACTTAACAGTGCTGTTGTTTGTTCTCTTTGACCTGACAACCAGAGATGAGAGGATTAGGTTTCCAGACACTGTGAGTCTTTTCCTTAGTGACAAATTTGAATTTCAGGCTTAAGTGAGCCAGTTGACCGCCTAGTGAGATATGGCACACCTTGGAACTAATAAGCCCTGAATATAGTTGTAATTCATCAGTGACACCTGCCTGTATTACTTTACCTGGTTAGCTGGCACTGACTCTGTGGTACGTGAAATCTGCTGACTTTACTGAGGGATTGGGCAGGCTGCCCCACTTAGGAAACTAAAGACGTTGAAAGAGACCATCTAAATAAGGTTTACAGAGGACCTATGCCAAACAGTCTGGAGAGAAGAGACTGCTAGAAGAGATCAGAGTGGTGTGTAGTCTGCTGATTACTGGTTTAATAAAAACAGAAAATAGATATGTGTATGTATGCAGGGAGAATTAAGGTAGACTGTGCAGACTATGTACGGGGCACAGGTTGCTTAAGAGTAAGATGGAAAAAGATTTATTCATGTAATAATCAGTAAATTAATGGTCAGCTTTAGCGGTCAGCTGTGGCTATCCCATAATAGAACTTTATAAGGATGACCATTTAAAATAAACCTCCCTATAGCTTTTAAAAGTAAGTACCATATATTTCTGTGACTGAGAAAATACAAGTTTTTTATTTATTGTGTATGGATAGAAGAATGCACTTTATGTATAAGCTTCACGCACATTTGAAAACCAAATCTGGTTCTGCATGATTCTGCTTGTAATTCAGAGTACATTTCACTGGAAACCTTAACAGCTTTCAGAGAGCTCATTCTACATATCTTGATGGAAGACTTTCTTAATGTGTCCTCATTCTAATCATGGCTGCATTTATTAAAAATATTTTTAATGAAAATGGCTACAAATTCCCTACACCTATTTTTGTACTCTTTCCATGTACAAAAGATTTTCTTGCATGCTAGCAAACACACTGCAAGTGCAATTAATCACAGAAGTATTTTTCCCTTCTTGTCTCATTTCTTTCCAAATAATTAGTTTTAACTGGGGAGATGGTGATTATTACACAGGCACTCACTTTCCAGTGTTCTTCTTTAGCTCCCAGACAGCGATTCACAAAATATCCATTTGTTTGTGATGGAGCCAATACCTACATGGTGCTTGTGTGGTTCTTTTGATAGACAGGATTGTGTTCAGATATTTCATTAAAGGGGCTGATTTAATCCTTTGAAGTTTTACTATTGGCTTCCTTAGATCTGGATCAGTCTTAAAACTAATCAGTTCTTAGCTGGATAACACCCAATGAATCTGGATGGTGAATAAAGCAGCATAAAGGATCTCTTTGTTGCAACTGAGCCAACCTACATGCACATAACCTTATTTTCGACTGCCAGCTCCCTTAAGTGATCTTGTTTTCTTCAGTAATTAATGATGAATCCTGTAGACATCGGTTAAAAAAAAAATCAAATAAAGCACATCTTTTATCTTTTCCTCCTCTACTTTTTCCATCTTTCTGGTCCTGTGGCTGAATCCAGTCATTTTTGCTCAAAATGCTCTCCACTCGGAATCTTGCTCATTTCTTCAAGGCTAAAAGACATTTGAGAAGACATCCCAGTTTTTTGAAAGAGCCTGTTGTGTTTCATCATGTTTCATGGGTGTTTCATCCCCCCATGGCACTGATGCTGTAGAAGTTTAAAACTTCTTGCCTTCTTCAGCCTCTCCTTCCCTAGAGACTGGAGCCTCTCACCTCCTGCCTTCTCTTACCCTTTCCTTGTGCTTCCCCTCAGCTTCTTGCCAGCCTATGTGGAAAACATCACTTCTTGCAGCTGTCACACAACATAGCGCTGCCCTTACTGCCTGCTGCCCCTCAGCTCCAAATGCCATCATCGATGTGCTACCCTAATTCTACTTTAGGTCATTCCAGTACTTTTTTGTGTCCTACCCAATGTGTTTTGCAGTTACATCCTGTCCTGTCTGGAAGCCTTGTGACCATTGCCTCCTGGTTCCCTTTCTTTCAGATCTTAAGGCAGAAGGGTGCTGTCCCTAAGAGCTTTCCTCTCTGATGCCACTCCGAGCGATGTCAGCCCCAAACACAGCTTCAGCTATTGGCTTTGTTTTTCCCACAGCTAACTCCCCACAATCAGGATGCATGCTCCTTGATGGGTACCTAGCCCTTGGCTAGCCCACTTGGTCACAATCATAAGTATTCTTGTACTTTTTTTTTAACCAGACCTGTAATCTTGGTTTCCTATGGTTAGACCCTAATGTTCTGGTTTTGTCTGAATATTTTTATTCCTGCCTGCCCTGCATTTTCCAAACGAGATCTCATGTCTCTTCACACTCCTGTATTATTTTCCTGGTCTCAGCCACACTGTTCCTGTATGACTGAGTAGCCTACTCTCCCTCTCTGGCCTCTTTTCTGATGATGCTCATTTATTAGTCAGTTGTTCAAATCTCCTTCCCTTCCTGTTTGTTACTCTCTTATTTCTCCTTCAGGTTATCTTACTGCCTCACTTCTTCCTGAGCAGGAAATCCCCTCAGACTCCTCCATAGCTTTGTTCAGCCCTGCTTGCCTGGCCTTTTGGCTTCTGAAGCAGTCTGCTCTGCTATGATGACCCAAAATCAGCTTTTAATCAAAATTTGAGAAACCACTATACTCTTCTTCCAATCCTTGCCTCTCCCCCCAAGAAAACAAACACAGAAGAAGACAAACACTCACTGCTTAGGAGGTGGAAACTTGCCTTGTCCTGCCTGCTCTTGGCTGGCAAAGAACAGACATATTATTGTTTTGCTCTCTCCAAATTTTATCATTCAACCTGCCTATGCATTTTGTAGACTGCCAGACTTCTAGTACCAGGGATGTCGTTGGGAGATTTCTAGTGCTTGAGCTGATGAGAGCAATGTGGCTCAAGGTGATGGGTCCTCTGTGAGGGATCCATGCTGAACACTTCACCAGGAATCACTGATAGCTGCAGCAGGGACTTCCAGAGCATTCTTTGAGTGGGGACATGAAGACAGGGATTAGCAGTTTCCAGGGGAAACTAGGCATGGTACTGCTCCCCACCTGTAAGAACATGATACCTCCTCTGCCTTAACACTGTCAGCTCTTTGCAATGTTTTTCCCATCTGACCCACATTTAATTTTGCTAGCATAATGTCTGGGAGTTTTCATGAAAATGTGTCATAGGCTGACTCACAGTAAAGAAGCAATCAAAACAGGGCAAGAAAATTTCTTTCAGGCAAAACATTATCTCATGTATGCACCTAACTGATGTTATTTGCCTTTTGCATACTAGATTGCCACCGATCCAGAATTTCAAGGTTGGGAAAGAGATTCATGCTTGAGGTCCAGCTCTCCCTTCAGTGAATCCCAGGCAATACTCCCTAAATGAAAGCCCTCACACCTCTGTTAATAAGGGTGGTACCTGGGCCTCAGGACACAGAGCATGGGAAGCTGTGACCACAGGTAGGATGCTCAAATGCAACACCAGGATGTCCTCCAGGCTCCTAGAAAACTCATTCCAGAACACAGTCTCAGAGAAGACTTGCTGGCATGTGGTGTCACATCAACACTGTAAAACTACAGGGGAATTGCTTATGAAATGGATTAAAAGTGCTTCATTTCAATGGATACTTTTCCCACTAATAGTAGTAGCCAAAGAACAAGAAGAAAAAATGCCATGTGAAAAGAGAGATGTAAGATTATACGTGCTCAAAAGTCAAGTGTGACATTGGTGAGAGAAAACATCTGAGAACATAATGGTGTCCTAGCAGGACTGGGAGAGAAGCTTGAGAAAATCTTCTCCCCAGCCACATTTCCAAGGCAGACCATCTCCCTGAAAAATGTTTGTGCAGGGCTGCAGAAACAGAAGAGGCCCCCAGATGCCAATAGATGTCTCTTGTCCCCATGGAGATACCACCTGCGGTGCCTACCATCCGGCTGGATGACCCCCCTTGTGGATAGCTGGCACCAGAAGGAATTTGGGATGCCATGAACTGCAACACACTATCCTGCTTTTTAAAATGAGCTCAGTGCCAGATGCCAGAAGAGTCCCTTGCCAGGGTGTGTATCATCCCACTGAACTTCAGGACGCCCTGGTGCGACATGAGGCGGGGTGACTGCGCTTTCCACCATGCACGGTACATGCACCTGGCTGTTGGCTTTCAGCCTGGGCCTGGTGCTGCTGCACTTCAGCATCTGCAGCAGCCCACAGGAGTGCAAGATGTGCTTTGCTAAGCCACATCTCAAACAGGAATTGCAAACAAGTGTAAGTTCACCCAATTTCACCATGGATTTGTTTGCAAATTCCCCCCCGCCTCGGTGGCCAAACTGACCCCGGGCATCCAAAGTTGGATGGAGATCAGTCATTATGAGGACATCTTGCTTCAGCCCTGTGCCTGACAAAAGCCCTGGTGGTGCCAGCAACAGAGAGAAACACAAGTCTTGATATTTCTTCAGATATGTGAACCAGCACAGTGGAAAATATTTGTGTATTATTCTGAAAATCCAAGCTGATGCTTACCGAACAAGACAAAGAAATTGCCTGATTCTGTGCTGGGAGGAAGCAAAGCAACTGGGACTGGGCTGTGTTTAGTTTGTTTTACTTAAGCATGAACAATACCACCTCATTAGATTACAGTGTATAATGTGAACTAATACATAAATTGAAAAAGTTAATACACTTTCATTCTATAAAGACTGATTGTGATCCTATCTAGGGAAGGGGATTTTCTTAGCAGTGCTTATCTCAGAAGCTATTGGAAGGGAATCCGGTAGTACACTTTAATTGGTTACTTTTGCATCATAAGATGTGTTAATGATTTGTTGGACAATTATTAAGCTGTTTAATCTTCCCATCAGCCCATGCAGGATGTAGTTATGAATAACATCTTTTGTACACAACACGTGTGACTCTGAAAAGATGAGATCCATCTCCTTCTTTTGGATGTTGTAAAGAAACATGAGAATCTCCAGAAACAGTCCTAGCTCCTGCAATTCACAGCAGCTGGATTTATGTATTACTCATCTTCTGGGGGAAAAAAAAATCTGATACTATGTTTAACATCAGTAGATTTTAGCTAGCACCTTTTTCATCACTGGCACTACCCTGCTACTTTCTTATAAAATTACTTCTGAAAAAAAGGTTTTCTTGAAAAAAAAAAATTTACACTATCGCTGTTTCAGTTGGGGCAAATTCATTAAGCTGGCAAAAACTTTAGTAGTAATAATTATACAGTGACCTTTTCTTTTGAAAGCTGGAAAACTTGTAATAAATGAGTCAGTGATTAGGGAAGGAGAAAAACAGCTGAGTGCTGGCTGGAAGGACTGCATTCGGCACTCAGCTGTGCCAAAGTGCAAGGCATTTACATCATGCCTTGGGGGGTGGTGGTGGTGGTGCTAATTGTACAGCTCTCGTTTGCAGAGTGCTCTAGCTGAGGCCCAAACACAGACTGAAGTCTCAGCAGTTCTGTCCATTTGCAGCTCAACCAAAGGAAGATGTACTTCTGAAATAAACTGCATATCTGAAAAACCATATTCTGAAATTTCATCCACTAAAGCCAGTGCCCCAAATTAGTGGCCACTCTGGACTTACCTCAATTTCCCAGCTCTCAAAGGGTGAACTGTTATTCCTTTTGACTCATGCTCTTGTTGAAAATATAAATGTGTGCATATTTGTGAATATTCCAGTGCTGTACCCTGAATTTTACAGAAAAACACACAAGAAAATTTATAATTCTGCTACCGCAGCAAAGTATGACTAATACAAATTAAAAGGTGCAGGGGGACTGCGCAGTGACCAGGGAGAACATTACAGTTTGGATGCCCATTAATTTGGTATCTTCTTTCCTGTGACTAAACCAAGACAGGCATGCATCCTGTAGAGAAAATACTATGTCATTAATTAAAATCATATCAGGTTAATGCATGAAGGAGACATTGAATTAGCATACACAGACTTAATTATAGTGTACCCTAATTTTTGTGTCTTTGACTTTACAACTTCTGTAATGTTTTAGTATGGTACCTTTATGGGTGCCTGTGCACTGATTATATCCTAATTAATTTATTCTGAAACAATAAAAGATTTCTTCCAACAAAAAAATCATCAAAACAAACTGGAGTTTAATACTTCAAACTACCTTGGAACAGAAAAGTGTTAGAGGAATTAAAAATGCCCTCCAAATATGTAAACGCTGTCACTTCAAAGTTACTTCATCTTCTCCTTTCCCCTTCAAGCTCCAAGTAAATTCTACCCTGGGGAGAACCCTGTGGAAGCTGGGCCTCAGGAAGAAATTGAAAATTAGGCTATGAACTTAAAGGAAACCTCACGATGGCTTTGAAGTGTGTAACCATGACTCATTGGAGTAAGCACCTGTAATTCTCCCCTTGGGAAGTGGATGGACTTCTACACGTTGCTTGAGAGTGTGTGATGAGGCCACTCCTAAGGGGAAGCACAGTATTAACAGGGAAATAATACTGCTAACGGGGAGAGCCTCTAACAGCCTTCCCTGGAGTAGCGAATTTGGGGTGATGGGGCTTTTTTTAAAATGATGAAGCCAGAAGCAATTTTGTCATGGTTATTGAGTACAAGAGGTGGTTCTTTATCTCCTGTGGTAGGCAACATTTCAGTCCTATGCAGTAGCTACAGCTTTTCTTCAAAGAAAAATTATAAATCAGCTTGGTGTTTCTGTCAGCCTTCAGATCCTTTATGGAAAATCCATTCTGTTTTGTGGCTGCTGCAATCAGTTTCTTGTAGTTTGTCCAGCAAGAAGCCATAAACCACATGACCATGTCATGGGGCACCTGTTCCACTGGACTTTCTTGGCAGGAGTCTCCCATGTCACGTTTGCTGTGGTAGGCATACTACTGATAGTATCAGTAACAAGCATGAGCTTCTTATGTATACATTTTTAATAACTTTACTTTTGTTTCTTTCCCCTGGTTCTTGCTGTTTCTTAGTCTATCACTCTTTCCTGAAAATTAATACTAGGAGGTGGCTCAAATGGAAAGTGCACGTTCTCACCGTCCCTCCAAGATCTGCAGCTCAGTGAACTCTTATCAATTTTGCAAAAGGCAGCTGTATTAAAGTGGCTTTGTTGCTCAGATAAGGAAACAGCAAATACAAGTGCAGCCAGATGTACAAATGAACCATGTTCTGGAGCAAGATGACTTATGAAAGAACACGGCCCCCAAAATAGGCATCTGGGAGAAGAGTGACCCAGGTGTGCTCAGACACAGGTGGCAAGCAGTTCTGCTCTTGGGAAGCAGGGAAAAGATGGCACACCATGCCAGTTTGAACAGCAGTGAGGTAATTTTGTTCCCCCGGAAATAAATATCTTGGAAAAAAGTAGAGGCTGTGTGCCAAGAGGCTATTGATCACGTTGCCAAATAAAGTAGTAGCCTCACTTCATGGGAGGTTCTTCTAGAAGTGCCTGCTAAACATTGATGAGGAAAGGACTGGAGCCATCCCAGCATGCCAGCCTGGCACGACACATGCACAGCAGCAAATGGAGGGGCTGACAGGCCATGTTCAGTATCAGCCCCTGAGCCAGTGCCTCCCGAATCACCCATCAGAAGGGACGGATGGAGCTGAAGGGCCATCACACAGCAATCCAAAGACACATGGGGAAAAGTGGTGTGACAGGAAGGACTTGCCTGCTGTCTCCTTCCACAGGAAATCAAGAAGGGCTGCTGGGGACTTCCCAGCCAAGGAGCCTAATTGCCAGATGAGTGGGATGGGGGCAGTCAGCAAAAATGCTGCTGCTCCTTGGTGGGGTCATAGGAACGAGAGACTAATGATGTGGGGTGGCTCAAGCAGAGAGTTTGCATTTTCATCATCTGTCCAAGATTCCGTGGCTTGCCCTTGATACCACAAAATAGAACTAGCCACAGTGTTTCTGTCCTGTATGCTATGAATAATGTCCCGAAGTGACTTAGATAAAATGGCAACGGTATTCCATCCCATCCTAATTCCAAGTGAACATGTCAAGAAAGGGAATGATGAAATACTAACAGGATGCCAAGGTCACCTTCTGGATAGAAACCTTGAGCCAAGGAGGATGGTACAATTGTTGGAGGAGTGAGCATTGCTCAAAGAATCAACTGTTAGAAGCACAAACAGTGCAAAATGTGTAAGTCACGGAGGAACTTACCGCAAACATCTTACTGTTCTGAAAACCAACAATACTTCTAAAGCCATCATCCACCTGCTTCTTTATTGATCTAGATGTCCTGGAGTCAGTCTTGCTACAGTTTCTAATCTATGATGCCAGGTAAGAGGAGGGTTTCATAGAGGTGTTGGAGGGGCTTGGATGGCTGGCACTATCTTGATAGTCAAGGGGTATCCTTTATCTGTCATGAATGGCTTTGAGGATCTGAGAAACAAAGGTCCTGCTCCTTGCTCTTAGCTGGGGTCCTTTGGTCATGCTTACTCCAGCATGAATACTGATGCTTACTTAAGTCTGACTATGCAGTACATGACATAAACCATATACATCTAAAGGAAGTTAATACCATACTATTTAGAAAATCAATACACTTTCATAGTATAAAGACTATTTGGTACAATAGTTAATGAATGAGATTTTCCTGATGTGGGCTGAGGCCATTAGTTGGGGGCCAGAGGCCTAGCAGGAGAGAGGCAAAGCCAAAAATACCCTCTGCTGTCCAGCTGCAGCCCAAAAAGCAGCTGGACGTGGGTATCTCCCCATTGGATTGACAGGCTTTCCGCTTCTCAGAGCGGTTTGTTTACAGCTGTGTCTAAAATAAACGTTGCCTAATTTTTTTTTTCCGCTCCTGTTATTCCTGCGGAGCAAGTTGGATTCCTCTCTGACTCACGCATGATTAACTAACTTCCAGCTGCATTATCTTTATTGTTGCTGCCGATGCACAAGCCAGCGCTCAGCACGACTCGTGGATCCCAAGCTGTGCTGGCGAGGCTGCCACTTACAGAAAAGGACTTTTTTTTTCCTAACAGTTGTGGGGTTTGGGAAATTTTATTAATTTTCTTATTTGTGTATGTATTTATTTATTTATTTATTTAAGAGACAGCAAGTACCTGCTTTCTCGGGGACCGGAGAAATAAAAAGAAACAACCGATAACGCTCCCTGACCCACCCCGCGCGGTGCTGCCGGCGGTGAGGCCGTGCGCGGCGGCCGGCCGGCGCCGAGGGGGGTACCGGCGCACGGCGGGACACGAGGCGATGGCACAGGAGGGTCCGGCAGCCCCGGCGAGGAAGCGGTTAAGGCCGGGCACCAGGAAACGGGAAGGAAGAGGCTGAGCTCAGCAGGAGCCGCACGGCGGAAGCCCCCCCGGCCCCGCTCCCGTTCCCGCTGGGAGCTGCCGCCGGACCGGGCGCACGTGCGGGCGCGGGGGCACGTGCGGGGCGGGCACGTGCGGCACCGGCACCTGGCAGCGGCCGGCCAAACGGG
>VZRS01003502.1:73333-167988 GCA_013398055.1 Ifrita kowaldi
GAGGAGGGGGCGCGGCGGGGGCAGCGCTGCCCGCCAGCACCGGGCTGGCCCCCGCAGCCGGGCCGGGAGGGGGTTTGCGGTGAGTGGTGAGAGAGGGCACCTGGGGGAGGTTACGAGTGGGAATCCTGCCAGCGGGTCTCCTGTCGCCCGCCCCCCGCTCCAGTGAATGGCTATTTTTGTTCCACTGGTATTTCTGTCCTTGCTCTGAAGGTGCCTGGCGTTTAGCTGCTCGCTGCCGATGACTCATTATGCAGTATTTCTAGAAAACCCGCTTTCCTATTTATGGGGAAGCCATCGCTTAGTGTAGGATACGCCGTAGTGGTCGTGTTGAGCCCCGCCGCGGCTTCGTGGAAGAAATGAGTATGTGGATAGGATTCATTCTGCTACGTGCAGCTGCACCTTCAGCAAGATAAAAGCTTTGAAAACACCTAATGAGATATCAGTAGGTGTAAAGGCTCAGAAAATTTCCTTTATCTTACACTGTGCAAAACACTTCAGATTAATCTGCGTTTAGCCTTGGAGAGAAGGTCCGCCCGTGTTTTCAGCGTAGCCTCTTTGTTGGCACGCAGGATTTCTGTGTGCAGGGTGTTCTCTAAAGAGCTTGGCTTTAAATAAAAATGCCTGCCTACCTCCTCTGCCAAACCGATGGCAGCCTTAGTTTATCAAAACCAGCTTGTTTTCAGGCTCTGCGCCGAGTAGTAGGTGGATCCTGCTCGCTCGGTTGTAGCCTTGTAGTAGTGGATGTGTGTGTGCGTGCGTGCGCCCGGCTTGTTTGCCCTGCGAGCGGTGGGGGTGGTACAACACCGTGAATGTCGGAGAGGCGTGGAGCTGGGGAGAGCCGGGATCTCGGCAAATCCCCCGGGATCTGCCGCTCCTCCGGTCTCAGCGTGATGGATGTCCGGTTTAGTGGAGGAGGAAGCGGGGAGAAAGCCTCCGTCGTTTTAACACTGACGAAATCCTGCGGGTAAATGTCTTTGAAAGACAAGTATAGGGAAAACTGTGCCGCTCCTCTCTGAATGAGCTCCTTCCCTACATTGAGTAAAATCGCTTTCCTTGATCCTGGTTGTTACATCCAGGCATAAAGGGCTGTGATTTTTTTTTTTTTTTTTACATTTCTTTTGCTGTGGAGAGAAACAGTTTCACCGTTATGCCAGTCCTTGACTCACTTTCATTTTTTGCCACAGTTTCATGGTAGGCATTGGAGATAGAAGAGTTTGGGATGGGATAGCATAGCATACTATCTCCTCCCAGCTGATGCTGGCTGCAGAAACCATTACTTCTGCTATTTCTTCCACTTTTCTAGATAGACGTGACAAGTTTTCAGTCCTAGCAGAGTGTCCCTATAAAACTATTACGTGGTTTAGCTGAAGTAATCCCTATTAAAGTAGGGCAGGATGGAGCCCAAGAAGGAAGGTGAAGCAAAGGGAGGGGAGAGGCTTAATGTAGGTCACTGGTGGATACGGTGAGTTTTCAGTAGTGAAACATTCTAATATTTTGGGTTCAGGGTCCTACTGCTAAAGAAAATAGCATCTTATCGATGAAATTATGTTTGAAGAGTTTTTTAGAGAGCTATTTCTCACTGTTGTCTCTGCTTCTTGCTGTGTCTGCATGGGAGTGAAAGGAGAGGGAAGGCTGTAGTGTGCTGCTGGTGTTCTCACACAGCACGTCTCCTTTCCCTTCCTGTCCCTGGAGTACAATCTCCAGCCATGGCTGCTGTGCCTCAGGGTCTCAAGATAACTCCTTTGCAGTGTCTCCTTATTTCTGTCTTCAGTGATTTCCCAAGCAGCCTGGGAATCTGTTCAGAAAGTCTTCACTCTGTCAGTGGCACTAAATTTTTCTTTTTAATAAAATTGTAATTGGAAATAATAACAGGTATCTTGCTAGCTTTTGAAATCCATAAGCCATAGGCTTACATGTTGTAACTTCCCTAGACATGTGAGGAAGGATCCTGTAGTGGATCCAAATTCCTGCTGAGGAAGGGCAGCCCATGCCCCCAGCCCATCATCTTTTTTAATGTTTTCTGCATGCTGGTGCTGTTTCTCACGAATTGAACTGCTGTGTAGGAGCCTCATGTTCTTAAATTCTCGCCACATGTTTATCAAGTACTGCTTTTCAGCATGCTGGAGTTGCCTTCTTGTTTTCCAGCCAAGGATCTTGGTAAATAAAGAAAAAAAAATAAAACCCCACATCTCTTTTCTAACTGTTCAGGACTTAAATGTTAGCATATGGGTGACTTAAATGCACAGGGCAGCCCTAAGAGTCGCACCATGTGCCTGAGAGCATTGTCCAAACACTTCCTGAGCTCTGTTAAGCTCGTGGCTATGACCATTTCCCTGGGGAACCTGTTCCAGGGCCCAGCCACCCTCTGGGTGAAAAATCTTTTCCTCAAATCCAAGCTAAACCTCCCAAGACTCAGCTTCATGCTGTTTCCTCAGATCCTCTCCCTGGTCACCAGAGAAAAGAGATCAGTGCCTGGCCCTCTGCTTCCCCTTGTGAGGAAGCTGTAGACTGCGGTGAGGTGTCACCTCAGTTTCCTCTGCTCCAGGCTGAACGCACTTCTAATGTGTGAGAAAATAACTGCTTTTTACAACCTGCAAATCCTTGTGTATTGCTATTGAGTGTCAAGGACCTGAGTATCGTTAAAATTTCTTTTTAGTGACTGAAGGCACATGAACGCATTGGTTATACCATTGTGGTATAAAGTTAGGTAAAATTCCAGGTTTCTTGGCAGTACACACACTTCAGTGGGATTTTTTTACTGGTGGTTTTTGTGGAGTACTTTCCTGCTCCATTTGTATCAACTGGCTTTGTGTGATGAAATATTAAAGCAAGTTTTCCTATCACTTTGCTCATTCTGATTGTGACCTTCTCTCTTCTGATTCACACTTTAGTTCTCANTGAGAGCATTGTCCAAACACTTCCTGAGCTCTGTTAAGCTCGTGGCTATGACCATTTCCCTGGGGAACCTGTTCCAGGGCCCAGCCACCCTCTGGGTGAAAAATCTTTTCCTCAAATCCAAGCTAAACCTCCCAAGACTCAGCTTCATGCTGTTTCCTCAGATCCTCTCCCTGGTCACCAGAGAAAAGAGATCAGTGCCTGGCCCTCTGCTTCCCCTTGTGAGGAAGCTGTAGACTGCGGTGAGGTGTCACCTCAGTTTCCTCTGCTCCAGGCTGAACGCACTTCTAATGTGTGAGAAAATAACTGCTTTTTACAACCTGCAAATCCTTGTGTATTGCTATTGAGTGTCAAGGACCTGAGTATCGTTAAAATTTCTTTTTAGTGACTGAAGGCACATGAACGCATTGGTTATACCATTGTGGTATAAAGTTAGGTAAAATTCCAGGTTTCTTGGCAGTACACACACTTCAGTGGGATTTTTTTACTGGTGGTTTTTGTGGAGTACTTTCCTGCTCCATTTGTATCAACTGGCTTTGTGTGATGAAATATTAAAGCAAGTTTTCCTATCACTTTGCTCATTCTGATTGTGACCTTCTCTCTTCTGATTCACACTTTAGTTCTCAAGCTGCTTCAATTCTTGAATTGCATTTCTGGTGCAATCTGGAATGTCCGGTACGGTATTTCAGGCCTGGGAAGAGGTCTACATGCCTTCAAGCTGTCAACTTTTTCCAGTTGAACTAGTTAGTCTTACAAATGCATACTCTTAGCAAGTATGTTCATCTTTTGTCCTTAACTATGACAGCTACAACAGCACTGCTGCTCCCGTGTTCACTCTCATAGTCTGTTATGGATTCAGGTGTGGCTGAGTAGGGGTTTTTGTTCTTAAGAAAATCAGCTTTGCTATTTGATCCTTCCAGTCCTCTTGAGATGCGATCTCTTCTGTTTTCTACAAAGTCACTGGCTTTTTTTTTGCTGCTATAGACATTGGAATAGATCCTCCATTATTGTAAGGTATCTAATTACCACAGCTTCAAAGCAAGCACATGTCAAGCTGCTTGAAAGAAAGCATTTGTTCCCAGATGGATCACTTCTTGTGCAAGCTTTATGCTGTTCAGCCATCATAATATCGAGTATTGTCCAAATGTTGCTCTCATGGCTATTACCCCAGCTTTCTGAATTTCATTTGTATGGGAATCAGTGGCGGGCTTCCTCTCTGACATCCCTTCTCTTCTAACTAGTCTTTTGATTGTATTGGGTTAATTAAACTGAAATATATGTGTGCAGGATTGCTTTGTTTGTGGGGTTGTTTTCTTTTGTTTGTTTGAGTTTGGGCCTTTTAGTGTGGTATGTGCTTTCTGCATCCTTTTGTTTCACCTGCTGCTCTCTGTGATGGAGATACTCTTTGGAGGGACTGTGCCTGGGAGGTGTACAGTCATTTCCTTATATTCAGGCACACAGACTTCTTAAGCCGTGTGCCTGAAGTTAATGTAAGCTTGATTTCAGTGACAAATTATTGTATTTTGAGGATGTGCTTTTGGGAGTGTGTTCTGGTTTGGGTTTTTTTCATTTCTCTAAAGCAGTTACAGAGGCAACAGGTGTCTGTTGCTTCACTGGGAAGATTGTGAATAGAGCTTTTCGCAAGTAGAGCTCTAAAAGAGATGAAGCTCTCCTCCGAGTGACGGTACATTCATAAGCCAACATGCATGCAGAGTGTGAGAAGTTTGGGGTGGTCTTGGGTCATGCCTCAAGCCAGAATTTCTCTGTGCCCTTCTTTGTACTGAGACGACCTGTTAGCATCGTGTGCCTTTCCTGTAAGTGAGTCTGAAGACTCTGCTCAGGGATACAAAGCCCAGGGGTGTAGTTCTGTGGCTACTGTTGCTGCTGATGTTTTGTAGCAGTTCTGGTTCCTGGGCTGTGTCAGCAGTTGCAGGTCTTGGGTGGTCTCTCGAGCCTGCCCACAGGGCTGTGGCTCTGCTGGGAAGGGCTGTGACCCTGTTGTGCCCACCTGACCCTAATCTCGAATGAGCTTCTTCGGGTGTGGAGGGGTGACCCTGCCCTGGCTCCTGTGGTGTGATGGAGCAGTTTCTTGTTTGCTTGCTGTGTGCTGTACAATTGGGTCCCAGCAGGGTGGCACACATCCTATCTGAACACTGGCTTTTCAGGACACCCTGTTTCTTTGTGAGACATGTTGGCTTCAGTGTGTAATTACCCACTGCCGCAAAGTTTATCAGGCCTGAGAAGATCATTGTTTCTGGAGAGGTGTAAGAACTCAGCAAACACTCAAAGAGGGTTTTTTTGCTTCTAGTGTGATGGGCTCTTTCTGAGCAGAAATATGTTTGTCCTGGGGTGGGGGGCAGGGGGGGGATAGCTGATGCATGCAGCTGCTCACATTGCCCAGGATTTTAGTATCGCCCCTGCCAAGGGTTTCAGAAGGAGCATGTAGGAGATAAAGCTCAACACTATCACAGAGTTTTGAAAACAGAGTGAAACATAGAGGACTTTGGAAGAAAAGGCTCCTTTGCACATACATTTATGTGCATCTTTGTTTCAAGTGGATAAAGGATGATGTAGGAAAGGCCAAGGAGAGGAAGTGAGTTTATACCAAGCCCAAAGTAGTGTCAGAGGTAGCTGTGCTGCGGGTCAAGCAAGGGAGATGCTGTTGTGTGGGTGCTGGGGATGCTCAGTCTCCTGGGGTGGAGAGCTGCTCACTGACCTCTGGCCCACGAGGTGGTGGTTGTGGTGTTGCTAGAAACAAAATGCAGGAGCTTTCCTGAGCATTGGTGGAAAGAGGAGCATCTGCTTCTCTTGGCCAGATGTTAGAGAACCCTCCCCCCTCATCGAAGTGGATGATCACCATAAATTGGTCTGATCCAAAAGAAAGCTTATTGTGGCCACTCAACACTAATTACTTTTGTGGTCAAGCAATTAATGGAAATTTATCTGATGCCTTCAACATTCTCTCTTTGTAAGAATTGAATTAAGGGGGTGGGGCAGGCCAGGAGGCAGTAGAAAACAGACACAAGGGAAGCTACAGACCTTCAATGCAAGTTGATTCAAGAGCAACTGCTGTAGATTTTCCTGCTAGGTAAATGACAGGTTGTGGGGTTGCACTCCTTCCTGGAGAGCATGGCATAGGTAAAACTTCCAGCCAAGCATTCTTGGAGTTACACTGAGTGCTTACAGCTATGAGATAGGTATGGGCAAGTGTTCTGCCATGCCCCAGAAATAATTTGTGTAGTGATTGGAAAAAACACGGACCCTGTTCTAAGTCAACAGACTCTCTTTATTAAGCACACCAGGAGTATTTGTAGGATTCTTGTTTACAGATTGTAGAATCAAAGCTATGCAGCCAGTAAGTAGGAGACTAACCAATCATACAAAGAAATGGCAGAGCCCATGTTTCTTGCTCCTTTATCTCGGACACTCTCACACATCCCACACATCCACGGCCCAGTGTTCTGGGCCACTGAATTAAAACATTCTCCCACAGGTATTTACGGCTGCAGATGATGTTGGTATGCACTTTCTCATGGGGAAAAAGGTGCTTGTTAAGGTCGACCAGGAGCAGCCACTTCTACAATTTGCTTGGGCATTTTCCTTCCATGCCTGCGTCTGAGTTGTTTCAGATAAGGGGGGAAAGGATGATCAGAATTTCTTGGTGGACTGGTGGAACAGCCTTCAGGTGCTTTTCTACTGCAGCCCTGACCAGTGATGGATTTCTGTGTTAGTCCTGGGTCGGGGTCAGAAGAAGCAAAGAAGAGTCCCGGTCTGTAAAGGGAAGCTACCGAACTCTCTTTAGAGAACTGTGCTTCAATTTTTATAGAGGTGGCTGATGCCATTGTATGCATTTTAGTAATTCTGCTGTTTTCTAAGGTTGTGCCCTCGTTGATGGTGTGCTTGCACCGAAGTCTCATTCAAAGAATACTGCTAAAGAGTGTCTACATGGACCTGTATGTGAATTATATGTATTAGAACACTTTAATGGGCTCTTCTTTTGTACACCATTTCTAGGAGGCTGCTATTAAAAGATAAGGTCATTTGTCTTTTCCTGATATGGTAAAAAGGATGTTGGCCAAATCTTCCTTGCTCACAGGGTCTTGAGTACACTTTCCTGTTTGCAGTAGTGAAGAAGTAAGTCTTTGATGTTGCACCAGCCATTTAGCAAAAACAGCAGAAAAGCCATGGTAGACAGCTGTCATGACTCCTGCAACAGCAGCTGATTCAGTCATTTTAATAATTTATCAGAAGAATATTTAATTTTGTAACTCCTAAAGGAAGGTGACTTTAAGAGAAGAATGAGAGGTAGTGTTTCTGAAATTACCTGCTACAAAAAATAGTAGTTGCTTGCTGCTTAGAGGAGCTGTGCTAAAAAAGGAACTTTTCCATACCTCTTTAAAATCATATCTTGGAATCCTCTTAAAGTGTGTCTCCAAAACCTCTTTGTTCTGTTCTACATGGACAGAAAAATGTGTAAAAGTACGAGTCAGGGTTACCTGAAGACTGTTGTAGTAATCCTAGCGTTATTTTTAAACTTGAAATATTTTGTAGAGTTCTGCCCCTCAGTGCCTCCTCTCCCCACCCAGTTCCCCCCCGTTTTACTGTGAAAAATAGTAGTAAATACTTCATATATGTCACCACCAGGAACATGTCAAGTTGGTTAGAGCAGAAGTTCATGTTACTCTTGGTTTGTACAGAGCTTGTGGTTGAGTGCTCAGGTCCTGTAGTTGGATCTCTGGAGGTTTTTTCCTGCTTGCAGAGGGCCTGCTGAAGGCAGAGGCATTGCCGAGCTGCAAGACCAGAGCCAAGGTGATCAGGAGACTTATTCATCACTGGTGAAGGGAAGGAGGCATCATGCTGTACAGTAGACAGTCTTGCTGTGGGTTTTTAGTTTTTTTGTGTTGTTTTTTTTCAAAGTAATTACCATTGCTCATGTAACTTACCCCATCTTAAATGGAACAGAATTGTATTTTCCCCTCCCCCTTCATGTATGTAACCCAGATGTAATTTCCTATAAATAATTGAACTACTTCAGCAATCCTCGAGAATGAACTATACGTACTTATCAAAGTTTGAAGAATTTTTGAAGTCTCTTCAAACAGCATATTCTTCTTTTTTCTTTGATAAAGTATAACAGAATGTCTTTTGCTTTTGAAAGAAGACATTTATAGAACTGACTCGTGCTTCCTTATCTTAAAATTAGTAGGGTATTGCAGTACCCTTCTTTTTGCGAATGTATTAAGTGATCACTCTATTTGAGGACAGAAGGGATGAGGTAGTAACTGAGAAACAAGAGGGTCCTTTCTGCAAAAGTCAGAAATTCTGAAACAAGCTTTAACTGGAAAAAGAGCTTATAAAGACCTGAAGGGTAACTTGTAGAAATGTAGCTTATGTACTAATCATGTCAAAGAGGGCAACTAGGTTGTCACTGGTAAAGTAGTTTTATGGTAGAATATCTGGCTGTAAATTGATCTTGTTAAACTGTGATCGTGGGAGACCTACTTGGCTGGTCCTGCCTGTCTGTGAAGTACAGTGGTGTCTTTGGAGTCTCCTTGCAATCACAGGTTCTTGTGCACCTAGCGTAGGTCCCTGTTTCTTTGGGAGGGTGTGAACTTTACCTTGGGTGCTTTGGAGATCTGGCAGGGGACTGACCCCTTGAGATTTTTTGTTTTGATTTTGAATCTTGCTTGTTATATCATACTTTGGTCCATAGATATCTTGATTTGGGGCAGTCTCTGTACCTGCTGTGTGAGAGGATAATTCCATTCTGACTGAGGCTTTGGAAGGAAACCTTTCCCAGCCTTGAACTAAGTGCTGGGTGACTTAGTAAGCATTGAAAATGAGTCATATTTGTGTACTTACAGGTTTTATTATACTAGTGCCAAGAGGCCATAGATGGACTTGGGGTACATCATGTGAAGCAGCCCAAATGTCCAAAGGGTAGAATAGGAACTGAAAATACAGGGAGGGAGTGTTGTTTCCTGCTATATTACCTGGAAAGAGTAGCAGACATCTAGCAGAGTGTTGAAAGATTGGGATTTGCATAGGAGGGAGCAATGGTCTAATATATTACACTTAACTCTGTGCTGGGGCGTTCTTGACTTTGGGACTTTTGCTGCTGCTGCTGCCATTCATGACTTACGGTTTGGGAAGAAGGTTATCATTGGCTTTGGAGTTGTGGACATGCAAACTAAATTGCAGGTTAACACAATTGTTCTGGCATGCTTCTGCCTCATGAGGCCAGGGGTACAGCACAAAAGTGAGGGTGCAAAGTACAGCACAAAAGTGAGGGTGCAAAGTTAGCTGCATCATCTGTAGCAGCTCTTCTTCTGGGTAGCATGCAACTTCCCTCATGGTGTTTCTCCTGAGTAATGATGGGAATAGTGATTAGCTGTGCTTAGCAGTGATGACAGTCCAGCTTTAAATAACATATGGAGCTTCCTAGCTGAGGACTTACTGAGCCTGAAATAAAACTGCTGAGAATCTGAAGCATTTTGTTCAGCACACTGCAAGGTCTGTGTTCTTAAGCCTGGGCTTTTGAACAGTGAAATACAGAGGCCAGAGAGAAATTAGTTCAATCTTAAAATTACATCTTCCTAAAATTTGGTGGCACAGGCTCCAAGTGGAGGATGGTGGTGCCCTGAGCTCCTCATCCTCACCACAGCCTATTTCAAGAGTTCCTAAGGCCATACACTAATGTCTGCCAGTGTTTTCCCCAGGGGAAATGGGTGTTACATTTGCCTGCAGAGTACTGTTCACAAGTGCCTGCCTCATAAGTGCAGTGGAAGGGTGCTTGGTTGCACAAGTAGATTTCTGGAGGAAGAGCCATCTTTTATTGCATTCTCTGTGCACTAAAAGCTCTTGCATGTTTCCTCTGGGGTCTTTGATCACTTCAGGAAGATGCCAGTGATGTAAATGCAAGGAGGAAAAGCCATGATATTCAGAAATTATGTATACTTTTTGAAGTCCAGCTGTTAATCCAGTTAAGGTGGAGTGATGATTTAGAAAACATGGGTTTGCTGATTGCAGGTATGTGATCATGTTCATTGTTCTCCATAATCAGGTTTGGGAAACTGACCCTGGTTTCCATCTTTGCTGTTAAATGAAGTTTTATTTTAATGTCCTGAATGTCTTTACTACTTCTGCTAATTATTTTATCTAAACTGCACCTTTCTCTTTGCCACCCCCTTTTTCCCTACCAAACATCCTGTGCATCCAGTTTTTGTGTGTGGACTTGTCACGCTTACATGAAGTTTGGAGGAGAAAAGCTAATTTGCTATTCAGTTATTTACTAAAACTTGCTAATTTCTCACTGAAATGAAGATATATGTTTCATACTATTTTTCAAGCTTATTAAAAGGCTTTCAGTGCTGAATTGTTCAGAACTAAATGCATAATGTAGCAAAACAAGCCAAATTTCTTTCTCTCTCCAGGGCAGAAGTTTCTTTAAAATGTGGGAGAAGTTTCTGCTGAAGTACTGTGCAGGCTGACTCTTAAAAGCAAGACTGAAAGGTGTTTGTGATGACACTGTTTCAGTTCTGCTCATGCCTTCAGGGAAATATGCTTAGCATTGAAATATGTGCGAATAAGATGCGATTTTCTAGGAAGAATTGTCAGATAAGGAGAATTAGAGAGTTCTAGCAACTTCAAGCTTGTTCTTTCTGTTCTGAGTTCCTGGAAGAAATCATAGTGTAGTTTATTACAGTAAAACTTCTATCATCATCTGTGCTCAGTTGGGCAAATTCTCATAATTGCTCTAACTGCCTTCCTGGCACAAGGAGATTTTGGGGAGCCCTGTTGTCCTACCAACCTCCTGAACTCAACAGAATAGTTTTTTAAGAGACTTGAACACTTGGCCATATCTGGAAAAGTAATTTTGGGTGTTAGCTTCTGCGTAAGTAAAAGCACAGAGTAACAAATGTGCAGATGAGCACAAAGGTGGTGTGAGAGGAAAATTAATGATTTTGGAGAAATCCAAGCTGACAACCACACTCAGGGTAGGTAATATTTGGTGGTCCAAAGGAGGGTCCAGGAGGCAAAGACCCAAACATACGTCTGCTCTGGGCCCTGTATGGGCCAGGGTTTGTCTGGTACAGTGGGATTATGGCTGGGGGAAGGGAGATACTTGGGAAGACTTCCAGGACTTGTGTCTTGGAGGAAGTCTCTATGTCCCAGCTGCCTGGAGCCGCAGATCCTGGGAGCCTCAGTACTGCATCCCTGATGCTGACAAGGACATAAATTTTGCTGTGCAGCTGTGGATTCCCAGGAGGAGTTGGATTCATGAAATGCCATCTGCTGGTATTGTGGAAACAGTAAAATTTTCTACGCTTTTCTTTTTTAATTTGGCCTGAAATAATAAGTCATTTCATGAAAGAAATCTTTTTTTCCCCTGCTCTTTATCTCCAGAAGAGAGAATGAGTGCATTATTTTAAAACAAACTTTTGACTACTATTGTGCAGCTTTTTCTTTCGGGATTGTTTCTTTGGGTTTGTTTTTTGGGGTTGTTTTTTTTTTTAATTGCAAATAGTGTAGAATTAAAATGTTAAAGAATTGATAGGAACCTTAAAGATCATGTAGTCCCAACCCACCTGCCATGGGCCAGGACACTTTCCACTAGACCACTGGATTGGGGTGCTCGAGGCATTGTCCAGCCTGGCCTTGAACACTGGCATGCTTGTATACTGGCATCTAGCAGCATTCACAAACACTGTACACCCTCAAGGCCTCTCCTGCCACCTTCTGTGACTAATTATTTTCATCACAGCATTTGCTGTGGCGTGGAACAACTCGATGTCATGGTGCTTGCAAGAAACCCTGTAGTTATTTAGGCTGCAGCTGGATATTCACTTTTTCTTCTCACTTCCACATGGACCCTGAGTTGGAGTCAGCCAGCTGATGCCTCAGTTCCACTGACAAAGAATGAGGTTTCAGTCTATCTAGCTTTGCCCTGATGAGACGCAGACCCTCCTGGGACAGTCCTGCTGATAGCAGAAGGCTGGGAATTAGGGATGCATGGGTTGGGTGTAGAGCCAGTAAGATTTCAGGCTGCACTGCTTGCTCTGTGGGTGAGGTGAGCCTGAATGGAGGTGGCTGGGCACCACTCCAACCATGGCATCTAGTCTAGATACTTCATCTCCCTGTAGAAGACCTGTTACACTACGGCCTCATAAATACTGTTCTCTTTAGCAAAGCTGTTTGGTTTGTTGGGTTTTTTTTATCCTTTCTCTCAGTTAACTAAACATTCCTTGCCAGTCATTCATTAAGATGGGCCACACCTTATGCTTTTTGAGTCTTGGTGAAGGAGAGGTACGAGCCCTGAATACACGTAGCTTTTTCTGGCTTGCCTCCAGGTTGGTTTATTTTCCTTTCATATTGTGAGAGCCTTTGGACTGTGCTTCAGGAGGACCTGCAGCCTTTGCCACACTCTTGTGCTCTGCAATGGCTTTTTTTTTGCTTAAAACTTTTGCACTGAAGATGAGCTCCTGAAAAGGAGTTGATGAAGTTGTTCTCTCTCTGGGTTTGTTGGATGTACGAGCTGTTCTGTAGAGTGCTGGAAAGCATCAGTGTGGTCAAAATGTGCAGTAGTGAACAGAGGCAGCAAGCTGACTTGCTTTGCCCCCTAATCTCACACTGCTTTCTTTCCCTATGGTGCCAGAAACATCCCCCCACCCCACACCCTGCTTTCCTGTTGAGGTGCCTAACTGCTTGCTGCTTCTACCTCCCTCAGCATACCCTGCACCCTAGAGCAGACAAAGATGGAAATAGAAAGTATGCATTCCTTACTGTTCAAATGCAGCTAAATTAAATGATTTCGTATTTGAGCATCTGCTAAAAGAAACAAAAACCTTGCTTGGAGATCTTAGATTAATTGCTTTCAATTTTATTTAACTTGCCGTCTTTTAAGCAACTATTAGGTGGAAATGTGGATCACTCCACGCAGCAGTGTGTACGTGTAATAGTTAAAAAAAACCCACAAGAAACCATGACAAAACCACACAAGCAAAAAACAGCATAGAACCCCACTGTGTGGGCTTTTGTAGAGCTCTTTAAGTGTAGTCTCTAGCTGTCACTGTCTGAGACCGGTGGAGAAGCATCAGCCCTGATCTGTCATTCTGCAGTTAGTGTATCTGTCGTCAGTCCATGCTACAGCCAAAAAAGGCAGCGCTCCTTGCTGCTTCTTTCCTTCTCATCTGGTGTCCTGACACTCAAGTTTGTGTGGCTAAACAGTGAACTAGCCGAGGGGAAACCAATCCTCTTAAACCTTTCTATTTATTTGTTGCGATTGAATTAACTTTCAGTCAATTGATTCTTTGCACTGGTTCCCGGTGCAACTGCACGAGCCTGGTTTGCTGCATGAGCAGGAGCATCAGCCTAAGGGAGGGGAGGTGTGAGGGGGATGGGATGCTGGGCCATCCCTCCTGGTAGGTACTTGAACTTAATGAGTGGTGGCACCTGCAGCAGTTGTACTCACTCTGTGTCCATGCAGATGTGTTTGTACCTGGGCTGTGTATGGGCAATGTGTTCTTACTGAGGGCATGTTTAGGATGCTGGTGCTGAAGTGAGATCCAAACAGTGAAGCCAAAGCAGGCTGAAGAGAGCAGGAGAGGTATGGAGACAGGAGCCCTGTGTGTGAACATGCATAAGGTGACATTTGGTGGAAAAGTCTTGAGAGAGCTAGTTTGGATGTGAAGTTTAAAATTTGCAGAAATGTTATACTGTGTCTCAGCACACCTTGGAGTCTTTGTAAAGTTTATTACCAGTTCTGACAGTTTTAACCAGCTCGCATTTGGGAAAGGATTAGTGCACTTAGCTGCAAGCAGCCAGCTTCCAGCCTTCCGGAGGCCTCTCCCAGTACGTGAAGGTCAACAGTGACCAAGAGTAAATCTCTCATAAATCTCATCACCTAAAATAACACAACTGTTCCAGTGAACAAATGCAGAGCATTATTTGGGACTTAGTGTGTGTTTTGCAAGGATGCTGCCGCAGCCTGCCGCAGTGTCCTTCTTGCCGAGCTGGGGGAGTTGTGGCAGGGAGGTGGAGAATTGACTGGACCATTAAGGGCATGAGGTGGTGGCTAATGGCTTGAGCTCTGCTGGGTGGATGGCTGCCAGTGGTGTTCCCCAGGTGTTGTTAATGGGGTTGACACAGTTCAGCACCTTACTAACAGCTTCCATCACAGGCAGGAGCGTGCTGTCAGCGAGTTTGTCTGTGGCACCAGACTGGGAGAGGAAGAAGTGATTAATGTGCTGGAGGGCAGGGCTGCCATTCAAACCAACAACCTGAGGCATGGGCTGACCAGCCTTGCCTACTTCTGCGAAGGCAGGTGCAGCTGAGACACAATAACCCTGTGCAACAGGGTGGGCTGGACTAGACAGCAGATCTGCAGAAAAGAGCTGGAGGTCCTGGTGTACAGGCTGAACATGGATCAGCGAGTTTTTCTGTGGTTCTGTGAAATTGAAATGTGTTCTAGAGACCATAGGAAAGGACAGAATAATAATGTTCGGGAAGTTCATAATCCATGCGAACTGAATGATTCATGAATTTGTGGAGGCAAGGTGTATGATCATGAGAGGTTTGCTTGCCCTGGGGAAGTCAAGCAGATATGAAGTGTAAAGGCTGCATGCATTTTTGTTATTTAATGGCTTCCAGGAACATTTTAGCTGAAGTCCTACACTGGTGATTTCTTTCTCCACACTGAGGGTAGAAACACTTGCGGCTTTTTTCTTTTTGCTTTCTGAAGTGTCCTGTAAGCAAGATGAAGAAAAGAACACTGGCATCCTGTTTGTGAATATGAACTATGTCCTGCTAGATAAAACACAGAGATTGCTTCAGGGTGAGAAAAATATATTTTACGCAGGAAAGAATGAAGGAATTGCCCTTTTTTCGATTACAGGAGAGTATGAATGTAATGGGTGTGAAGTAGCGATTTTTTTGGTTACGGTGGCTGCATATTGAGGTTACTGTGTTTAACATGTCCTAGTACTTCTTTTAATGAAGTTCCTTGCAACTGTTTTTGTTTTCCAGCTCCTTGCAAGTGTTCATTAATAGCACAGCGGGCAGAACTCTGTACGTTGATGAAAAACTACCAGCAAGCTCTTCACGACGCAGACATCCTCTGCCGAAACAAGCCCCACTGGCCCGCGGTACGGTGCTTGCCTCTTGTAAAGACCAAAATGAAAACTGCTGCTTCTCAGGGCTCCTCTCTGTGCTGGGAACAGTGCTGCTGGGGGTGTTGTTGGAATAGCATCGTGGCATTAACAGGGCCAAAAATGTCTAAGTTCTTCAAAGAACAAGTCTGGAAGGTCCTCAGAACCTCTCCAGCTGGTGGGATTTTGGTGGTGGACTTCTGGTGGTGTGGTTTTGTTCCTGCTGGTGCCTGTTATCTGTTACAGCTTGTGCTGCAGCTTGGCAGCAGAATCAGTCCATAAGACTCCAGCAGCCCAGGATGGCCCTGCAGGTCCCTCTGGGACGATGTGTCCCATGGAAGTAGGTGGCTTTGACAGCCTGCTGGCCAGTGTGTTTTTCTGAGGAGCAACCCAGACTGTATTTCAGGATTATTTTCTTTCCCTCTTTAATCCTAAGATTTCACATCTGTGATGTCTACCTGTGTCATGGTGTTTCATAGAGGGGTTGGGATTTTTTTCATAACCAAAGGAGGTGCTGTAAGGTGCAGTGGGCAGTTTGAAGCAAGTATCAGAAATGATGTTAGGAGAGAGAAATGGAAGAAGCACATGGTGCCCGTCATTACCACTGGTTGCCTGAGGCTGGACTGGGTGTCCAGCAGTTCACCCCACTTAGGATTACACCTACAGTCAATCCCTCTGCTGTCAGTAGTAAAACTGCAGCACAGGTTTGAGCAGATAAAGCCTCTGGGTGCTTTCTGGGGAGAGCGTAGCATGGGGAATTGTGAGAGGATTTTAGGCAGACATTGTCTTCTGTGGAGACTAAGGAGGTGTTGCATAAATGCCTCGGCCTCCTGCCTCCAATGTGTACTCTGTGCGTCTAGTGCTCCATTCCCAGTTAGGGATGGTGCAGGGCAAGCAGAGAGGTGCTGTCTGAAATACCAAGACTCTGACAAGTTAGGGAACTGTCTCTGAAGGCTGTCTTGTCACCCATAAAAACTTTTCATGTTGGAAGGCAGTTAATAATCTTCCCCTGCACCCAGTTTGCTTCTCTATCTCAGATAATTTCTCAGCAAGTCAGGAATCCCACCTCGGGTGATGCTGGCTGGGTTTCTGTGCAGAGGGAGAAAAATGAATTACGCACGTTCAGATGTTTTCTTGAAATGTCTTCTGTTTGCCTGAATCCATGGAAATGTGATGTGTGTCAGTCGTAGGTGGATAAAGGTTTCATTAATCACATCTCTGAAGAATGTTAATTGAAAATGAAATTTGTCATCATGGCGTAACCAGCAGTGTCTCAGACGTACTTCACTTGTGCTTTCATGTTTGTGAGGACATCAACATAAGCTGTGCTGACCCAGAATCCATGTTCTCCAGGAGTTCTGGGCATCTGCTTTGTGTATTGCAGCATCTTCTCATCCAGTGGCAGAGATTAGCTCAAACATTTGCTGTGGAGTTAAAAAAAACAAACCCAACATAAAATTAAACTTAAGCTACTCACAGGATAGCTCCTAGGATGCAAGTGTTCACCTACCGGTATCTTTTGGCTTATTGATAGCAGATGTAATGGCTTGCTGAGTTACTGGTGAGACTCCTTGGTATGCTGTAGTTGTTGGAGCTATAGATAAGCTGGTTTCTTTTCAGTTGCTATGAAAACTGGGTCCTTGGACTCTGTAAGGCAGGGAGAATTTTCCAGTTGTGTTTTTATATGGAGGGTAGACAACGGTGCCCTCCTGCCTGCTGCACGTTGTCCTGCTTCGGTCTCCCTTTCAAGTTTGATGCTTGTCAGGGGTATGTGAAAATAGGAAAGGGAAGGTGGCAGCAGTAGTCTCTGAAGTATAGGGGGCTCTAGTGCCTGTGCCTAAGTCCTGGTGTTGTATCTGTAGGTACTTTGTCTGTGGACAGCCCAGCTCAGTCCTTCCTTGCAGGTCAGATAAGGACATTGCTCTTGCGGCTCCGAAGGACGTGTCCAAACAAGCTTGTAGGCTCCCCAGTGCAATGCAGTAATGCTGACACTGATGGCAGGTGTGTAAAAGGTTTTATGGAGGCTGTGCAAGCATCCAGGTAAGAAGGTCAGGGTCAGGCCTCACACTATCCCTCTCCTTACCTCATTGAGGAAAAGAAAAATGTATCTCACCTGGAGAGAATCAATGTGTACTGAGATTTCTTGTACAGGTCACCAAATGATAAACGTGTTAATTAACCTGGCCTATGCAATGCCTGCTACTCGCTTTTGGCATGAGCCTCCTTCTTCCAATTCCAGTGGAATGGTAGAGATCTTAACAGGTCTCAGCTTGGACAGCAGTATTGAAAGAATGAGGGAGTTACCTGCTCCGGAAAGTTATGTGATACCAGATCTTTCATCATTATTACGAAGGACAAAAAGTGGATCTGCTTATCTAGTCAGTCTCTTAGATGAATGAAGCTGTACTTTCAGTACAGGCTAGAGGTGTTCTCGTGGGTCAGAGGTGGACTTGTAGAGCACACTTCTGTCTAACAAGCAAGAGGGAAATGTTTAAATGCACTCTTAGTTTCTTTTCATTGTGAAGGAAGTAATTTCCATAGTCAGATTAGAACTGTAGTTTGATACCTGCAGGAAAGTTCAGAGGTGAGGCATTCCTCTCTTGCTACTAGTAACAAGGAAAGTAGGATTTATTCCCAAGATGGCTACCCATACCTGTTGGCCATGGATGTGTGAGTCCAGAACACAGGAGAGGTAGGGTGGGCTAAAATGCTTCAGGTTAAGCATTGGTAAGTTGCCCTAAATTCATTATGTCTTTGGGCCAAATAAAACAGGTGAAAAATTATTTCTGGTCTAGTGGGACACCCAGGAGAAGTGACTATCTCAACTGTCTGAGCTGCCACTTCCAGGCTGCCCTGTCCCACTGCCTTTTCTGTGTAGCTGCATTACTTTTTAAGTTTGTCCTGGTATGTGAAACTGTTCTCTGATATATCCAAGCACAGTGGGATGTGTAGTAGACTTTGTCCCTGGGGAGACAAATACCCCTCCTCATTCCCAGCTCTTCTCTCAGGAAATGAGCAATGCCTTTGGCAAGGGATAATGCAGCAGAGGGTTCCTGGGTCATCTTTTTGCACCAGAAGGGACTGAATTTCTTTCAGTCACATGTGTCAAAGAGGTTGTTACCCAAAAAGCATCTTGTTCTTCACCTGCAGAAGGACGTGAACTTTCAGGTTTGTTTTCTGGTGTCTTGCTGCCACTTCAGAAATGATCTCTAGATTTGTACGTTTCCTTTGTGTGAACAGGGCCATTATGTGAAAGCAAAAGCTCTTTCTGGATTGGAAAGGACTGAGGAAGCATTGAAGGAGTTTCTTTATTGTGTTGCCTTAAATCCTGAATGGAGCTCAATGAAGAAAGAAGCCCAAAAGGTATAAAATGTATTTTCTGGCTACTTGGCTGTTGTGCTGCTTTTAATCCCACAGCCAAGTAAAATTCATGGTATTTCAGGTGGTAGTAAACACCCAAAGGATAGTTTTGATTCAGTAGATGCTCAAATAACCCTTTTTAGCATTATGCTATGTGAGGCACTTCTTGGGTTTGGTTGATGCCTCAACCAGAGGGATTATATATTTGTGAATTCCACTGTGTAGGCTTGAGGCTGCTAATTTTAGTACCCATCAGAAAATGACTTTTATGTGGGAAGTGGCAGAGGATTGAGAAGAGGAAGCTGTGTGCTGCCCTGTCCTGAAAAATCCTGCAGTCTTTGTAGCATTTTGTCCCCTATGGGAAGTTAGGCACATTAAGTGCTAACAGCCCATCATCAGGTTCTCTATGACCATCCATACAGGCAGCTTTTTATAAAAATGAAACGAGGATTTGGCAAGATGCTTGGTGGGGACTGGTGAGAGGGGGAACAGGCGCTACACAGCTTTAAGCTAGGGGTTAAATCTGCTTGAGGATGGAGGAGATGGATGAAGAGTGCGAGGAATGTTTAAACAAGGAATGTTAAAATCTCTGTTAACTGGTTTTGATGGAAGACCATGGTCTAAAGACTTCTGGAAGCAGAGTCTGAGTGTCAAAATGGAGATGGGTAGGGTCAGGAGAAGGATGCAATAGACTGCTGCCCTGTATGCTCTTGGGGAGCAGAAGCCTTTGGTAAGGGAGGAGGGCACCAGAAGAGCACCTTGGAATGTGACTGTGGTTGTGGAGGGGACTGCCATTGAGGTTTCCCATGGGCATTGGGGAATGCAGGATGTCCTGGATGTTGCAAGCTTCTTGGCATCTAGAAACTGTGAAGTTTGTGCATCTGTGTTCACACAAACATAAATATCTATGTTGTAATTATTACTTTTTCTTTTTTTTTCTCTCTTAATTAACTAGATAATGTGTGAGATGTTTTTCCCAGCCTTTGAAAATGTGCATGATAGTCTAGCAGCACCTTTCTCTAGTCGAACATCCCATACAAGATTGAAACCTGCGTTTCTGAGTAGCATAAACACACAGTCAGCTGTGGAAGATAATTCTGTTGCTGGGTCCTCAAAGGTAAAGCAAAAAGCATTCAACATAAAAATACCAAGAGTAGCACATGGATCTTTCTGATCTGTGTGACATTGTCTTTGTCTGCACCTGTGTAGGCACTTACTTTCATGGTAAGCCTGTTCTTTCCATTGCTGTTGGATCTCTTACTGGAATGTACTTCCTCAGAAGAATAAGAGAGCGAACCTTTTTCTTCAGAAAACAATGTGATGCCTTCACATGGGGGTCAGTTGTAGTTGTGGGTTTTTCCACTGAAGATTTTGGTATGACAGGAACATAATTTCTAGAGACAGGCGCTCTAGGGAGAGATGTGGCCCTGCTTCCTGCAACTGGGAAGTGACCTTTGATACAGACCTTTCTCCATTGATAGGCTCATTGTGGGAACATTGATCTATTGCTGATAAAACTAATAGATAGAAGCAAAACAAAATTGTCTCATGCTGTATGTAACTGTTCTTATTTTTTTAGGATACTATGTTCAGGTTAACAAAAACCCCGTCCCAAGAATCTGACGTATTCAGAAGCACTGATTCTTCTGTTACCCATCATGTTCTGGATCTCTACTTTGAAGACAACAAGAAGTCTTTGGGAGCTATTCTCTCCAGTTTACCTGGGGTTGGCTTAAAAAGAAAGCTGTCCAGTGATATGAGGGATTTGCAGAGCTTGGATGTCCCCAATAAGATTCTTAAAAAAGGTTTGTGTTGTGGCTTAGAAAAGCGATTTCTTGTGCACATACTGAAAAACTGTAAACTTTTTTACTCCTCCCTTTTTATAGGTGTCAAGAAAACATTCCCTACAGGAATTGGCATAATATTTTGTACTCTGCTGTGTCTGTTTCTGCTCTAACAACCTATTTACCTTATTCCAGAGCAGTTTAAGTTCATTGAATGAAAACTGTATTTTTCTTTCTCAAATGGGCCATTTCCAATGTAATGTGTGTGTAATCCACTCACAGTTTAGTCTTTGAGTTGCTAGTGCCGTTTCGTGGTTCTGGATCTCAGCTATAGCTGAACTTCATTGTCTTTCTGTATGATTGAAAGATGAAGTAAGCCTGGAAACTAATCTTTAACTGGCATTAGAAACGGTCACATGCAACTTTACATGAAATTTTCCAAGCAAACAAAGAAGCCTTTTAAAAGGTAGCAAGCCCCCGCCCCCCAGTTTTCTGTTACTTGATAGCTGTGCTTACAATTTGTATGCTTCTCAAGCTTCTAACAAAGACTTCCAGAGTGGCTTTAGTACTCAGGGCTAAAAATGCTGAAGGTAATACTTCACTGAGTCGTGTAATAACTGGTTAACATAGACTTTGAAAATGCTGCTGTACTGGTGTGAATTTTTTCCCTTAAATAAAAAAAAAACCAACCCACATCTTGGCGAGTTTGACTTCTGCCTTGAAATGTTACAGGTCTGCAAATACAGCTGTCTGTCTGCGACCTGTACAAAAGATCAATAGGTGGCCAGTTTCTGATCACGTTGCTGTGGAGGAAAAAACCCTGTACTTGCCTGTGAACTGCAGACTCAGTAAATAGATTGTGAAATCTGACCCACCTGTATCTTCATAGGGAAGGCCAGAGATCGTGTTTTACCCGTAAGCACTGATTTCTGGTCTGTGCTAGGTCCCAGTGCCATGTTACTATTGGCAGAATTAACACAGCCAGGTTCTTGCAATTACTAAATGCCAACATGTGAGATGTAGGTTAAAGATAGCACTGTTTTTCTTTGTAGGCCACACACCACCTATTCTTTCTGTGCTCGAGAGAAACCAGATGCTGAGCATAAGTTACTCTTTAACAAAGCATCCTAGTGTTTTAACTTAACATAAAAAGCTGAGCTTTTTAACGGTCAAGAATTTGGTTAATAAAAAACATGTGGAGGCAGCAGTCACGGCTCTGTTGCAACTCATCACAAAGATGCAAATTGTAAAAGAAATTGCAGAATTTGCATGTGTAAAAGTCAACAGAAGCTGAAGCTGATAGCTTTTGATCCTAAATAATGCTGCTGTGAAGTTTGAAGTGCATACCCTTAAAGTGAGTTTAATCCAGAAGTATAAACCACCCCCAAAAATCAATCTGGGCAGAATTTTAAGTGAAGTGTTTTGCCTCTGTTTGCAGATTGCTGAGCTAGTAAAAGCAGTGTTAGCTAATGCAACTCCAGTAGTCCTTAACTTTAAGCTGTCTGAAATTTGGTATTTCTACAACAGCCTATTCTAGAAAAATGTAGGCTTTTTTATATTTGTGAGAAAAATTACCCCCGCTGAGAAATCTATAATAAACAGTGATGAAATATTTTGACTGTGTGTAAACAAATTAAATTCTGGACTTAATGTACTTTAAAACATCTGGCCTGGCTGATGTGGGGGTGGTGGTGGGAAAGCAATAGCAGAATATTTTAAAAACTAGTCTAGAAAAACCCACAACACAATCATTTTTGGAGAAGCAAATAATGGGTATTCAGCTCTAAAGTGTATTCTCTGGCCACAGACATCATCCTCTGCTCTCCAAAATATCTCCTGCCAGAAAATCTAAAACTTAGATGGGAAATATGTTTGTTTGAAACAAAACTTCAGAAAAGAAAAGACATAAATCAGGTTTTTTGTGAAAAAATCAACAGTGTAAAGAATATCGGAAAGTGCAGTAATGTTTACATATTTACTATAATAATCTTCTTGACTACTTAGATGGAGATGTTTTACCTGAAAACACCACTGACACTTCAGGTGAAATACCAACAACTCTGGTGGATGCCTCGGACTTTGAGTGTTCCCTCTGCATGAGGTATGACTGTGTTGACCTGGCATTAACATAACAAAGCCTCTCTAGCTTCTGAAAAAAGTTTTCATGGTATAAGAAGAGAAGCCTGCCAGAGAATGTCTAAATCATTACTCTGTTCCTTTTTGCTGAACCTTACATCTGGTGAATCTTTACAGATGTGGTTTTCTCCCTTATGTATGCTGTTCTCCACCGTTTACCACTTCTAAAAATGAAAACCTTTTTTGTATCCTTAAGTAACACTGTCACCTGTGCTTTATACAAAAGCAGGAAAGAAAGAAAGAGCTAGGACTAGTCACTCCTCTCCACACACTGGGAATTGTTTTTGTTGGCAGCTTAGCTTTTCTGTTCCATGTTTTCATGTTAAGGTTGTTCTACGAACCTGTTACCACACCCTGTGGACACACCTTTTGCCTCAAATGCCTTGAGCGTTGCCTTGACCATAATCCACTTTGCCCACTCTGCAAGGAAAAGCTATCAGAGGTAAGTATGTCCTTGGCCCAATTAACCAAACTGCACAAAGTTGTGTTCTTCTGAAAGCATCTATGTAGAGACTTTCTGTGCTCTACTTGTGGGCTGCATCCAAAGCAGTGTGGCCAGTGGGGTGAGGGAGGTGATTCTGCACCTCTACTCCTCTCTGGTGAGACCCTACCTGGAGTGCTGCATCCAGCTATAGGGTCCCCAGCACAGGGGAGCAAGTCCAGAGAAGGGCTATGAAGATGGTCTGGGGCTGAAGCACCTCTCCTATGAAGAAAGGCTGAGACAGTTGTGGTTGTTTGACCTGGTGAGGAGAATGCCCTGGGGAGACCTGATCTCAGCCTTACAGTACTTCAAGGGGATTTATAAAAAAGATAGGGACAGACATTTTAGTAGAAGAGTAATGCTTTTAAAGTGAAAGAGATGATTTAATCAGAAGGGATTAGATGTAAGTGAGAGGTTTTTTACCATAATGGTGATGAAACACTGGAAGAGGTTGCACAGGGAGTTGGCAGATGCTCCATCCCTGGAAACGTTAAAGGTCAGGTTGAATGCGGGGCTCTGAGTGACCTGATCCATTTGAAGATGTCCCTGCTCACTGAAGGGGTTGGACTAGATGACATTTAAAGGTCCCTTCCAACCCAAACTATTCTATGATTCTGTGAAACCAGAACAAGACAGTACCAACAGCATCAAGCTGTGCACAGACCTCATTCACTCAAGGATATATTTGGCATTCATTGGAAGACAAGTGGTTTTGCTGGTTCTTAAAGAAATGGAGGCTTCCAGTTTCACATGAGGCTCATGCCTGGGGATCCCCAGCCATAACCGTGTTCATACCATATTTCCAGTTTGTGTGGAAACTCTGGTGAATGAGGAATGGTTGCTCTTTGGTCAACACTTGACAACAGCAGACATAAGGTATCCCATACTCAGTACTTCTTGCCAGTAAGCTGACAGCTGTAGATGAAAAAGATACATGTATCTTTGCAAAACGGAGGATAGACTGCCTTTTCTTCCTGCGTAGTACAACTTCTGCCCCAAAAGGGTATGGGGTTAGAGTTAAAAGGACAGTGGGGTGAACCACATGCTGAAGTGGAAGTTTTGGTGCCTGGAGGCTGAAAAGGGTGAGGAATCAGTACAGTCCTAACTGAGGTGCACTTGGGCCTCAGGGAAGAATGGGTTGGGAGGAAGAGATGTTACTTGTGTTCTTTTATCGGACTTAAGAGTTGACTCTTCTTTGTAGTTTCTGGCAAGCAGAACTTACAAGAAGACCGTCCTTACAGAAGAGCTGATAGTCCGTTACTTGCCAGAGGAATTATCTGAAAGGAAGAAAGTCTATGAGGAAGAAATGAAGGAATTGTCAAAGTAGGCTCTCTTTATACTACTGACAGCTGTTACAAAAATGTATTTTTCAATCTAAATTACTGAAGAAGAGTCATTTCCTTATGAAAATGCACCAAAGGAATGAATTTGTAAATGAACCTGCCAGATGTTTTGTATTTTTGATGTGTATGTTGCAGATAAACAAGTAACAATGTGCTTGGATGGTGGAAAGGCACAACAATATTCTTAAAAAAAAGATAATTGCTTTTTCCTCTGAAACAACATAATAGCTTTAGAAGTTACAGTGGGGGTTTTCTGGGAGTAGAATTCAAATTATAAATGAGTTATACTTCAGGTCAGGAGAAGTTCAAGGATCCAGTTTTTCAGTGACTTGTGAATGTTGTGCTGTAACTCAGCTAAAAAGTAAAACAAAACATGCAGTTAATCCTGAAAAGAATTAAGTGGATTAGTGGGCTGCTTCAAAATCAAAGGGGTTTCCTGAGTTTGGGGATTCTCTGCCATCTTGCTTTGAACATGGCTGGTTCTTACGTACTTTGTTACTGTGAAAAGTTGTCACCAAAATTTTGCCATGTGTATCTAAGATGTATCAATATGCATGGTTTTGGGAAATTGGCTGTTTCTTGACCTTTTTTCTCTCTATGGAAGTAGGTTAGAGGGATTGTTTACTTAATGTATTAATGAAAAGAGTCCTAAAATATTGGCTGTCTTGTGAAAATGGCAAATGTCGAAGAGATACACATTTACAAAGATTGAGTCTAAGGAAACTATTTGTCTTGTTTTAAGGATATATGCTGACTATAGCAGCACCCAGAAAAAAAAAGTGATTTTTTTAAACAATTTTCTTACAGTTTGAATAAAGATGTTCCCATCTTCGTATGTACCATGGCCTTTCCTACCATCCCTTGTCCACTCCATGTCTTTGAACCTCGTTATCGCCTAATGATAAGAAGATGCATGGAAACTGGTACCAAGCAGTTTGGCATGTGCTTAGCTGATGAATTAAAAGGGTAAGGAGATGAGCTGAGAATGTCCTGTTGTTGCAGAGGCTGCTGTGAGCTAATGGAATACTGCAGCGCAGTGTTCTTGTCTCCCCAAACCACTGTGGTTCCTTCCAGTCCTGTATGAACCAATACTAAAGTTACTTACTTCTTAGTTTTGAAGTTTAAACATTCCTTTTTACACAAAGATGTAATTTTATTACTCCCCTGTTGGATGATAGCAAGAATGCGACTCATCCTGCTACTACAGGCTCCAAAAATAGCATTTAATTGGCTGTGTGTTTGGAAAGCTTGCTGGCCTGTTTGTTCCAGTGAAAGCTGACTGTCTGGGTAAGGTTCCTCCTCTGTCTACTCAGTTTAAAAAAACAAAACAAAAGCAAGGCAAAACATCCAGACCTCCCATAGCTTTCCTGAAAGAGTGGTATCATTTTAATGAGACAAAGTATACCCTTGGCTGAGAAGTCTGTTTTGCTGCTGAATGTTGAATTTGAATGTTTGTCTTTACTGCTGTGTTGCAATGTCTAAACTATCTGCAGTGAGTGGGTTACGTTGTGTTCCTATATGATCGTACCTTTCATTCATTTTTGTGAATTTTGATACTGATGTGTTTCCAGCTCCCTATGCAGAGACTGACTAGATTAAAGGCCCCTTACAACAAAAAGCTATTCTGTGATTCTATGGAAGCCTTCAAGTTTAAGTATTTCACAGATAACGGGGTTTTGATACCATGCTCATGGGAGAAACATGAGGTGGTCTTGAGAGGTCTGCCTTATGAGATGCAATAGTTGCTGACTTCAGAAGTTGCATGGGCATGATGCAGGCTGTGGAATGGGTGACAAACATGGGAATTTTTAAGAATGCATTAGACAGGCATCCTCAGGAGCAGCATTTTTGTATGTGATCATCACTGGAGCTGAGAGGGGGGCAGTCATTACTGAGGCTTGGAAGCCTTTCCTTGTCCACTTCATGTTTTTTTGGGGGGGATATTTTATTTTTCTCCCAGACTGGACAGTAAGGTGGCTGTTAAGAATACAGGAGATGCTGCAGCTTTCAGTCAGCTGTGGCTGTGCTGCAATGCCATTTGGCATGCTGTCAGTACTGCACTCAGTGGAGTTCAGACTCCAGCAGTAGCTGATGCTCCACAGTTCCTTTCCGGCCTATTACCAATTTTCTGGGAGTGAATACTTGTGAGAGTGAGGACAGAATTACCCTAGGACTTTAGTGATAACTGCTTACATTCCTGCAGACTTGTGGAAGAGCCAAACTTATTTGAAGTCAGGTATAATAATACAGAGGGTCAAGGTGTTACAATCCCCAAAACACAATAATTGGTTTGTTAGATAACATCATGAAGGGTATTTAAGAACGCCACAGTATGGTTAGATTTCTATGTCCTGTCTGTTTTGAGTTACTAAAATAATTCAACTTTATGAGCATGATAACTTAAACGCAGGAAGTCTTCATCTGCAGACACCTGGCAGGCTGTTCCAGCTTCTTACACAAGTAAAGAAGTTCTTCTGTTTATTCAAAATTGCAAAATCAACTTGGGAATACAAGAAGTGGGGAAACTTGTTTTGCCTCATCTACTGAGACATTGACACATACCTCCCTTGAAAAACACAGTGACAAAGCATGTTTAGTTCATTACCTTCCTCTGCTTTATTTCTCCATTTTAACTTATAATTGGTAAAATAATATAAGCTCTTAATGTTGTCAGCACATTTTATGCCTGTCTCCAGGTGCTTGTGTCTCTGATTAAGGTCACTGTCTATCCAAAGAAACTCCTCTAAGAACAACAAAAAGAAAAAATCGTCACTACTATATTAATTTCTAAGTTCAGTATGAATGTCACTAAAATCATTAATTAAAAACAATTGTTATGTAGCTGTTTAAATAGTGTGTAGTGTAATATTGCTATAATAAACTAACAAACTTGCTTTTTTTAATCAGTCCTATTGGTAGAGCACCAGGACTTAGCTGTGTGTAGCTCTGCTCCTCCTGCTCTGCCTGATTTTTTCCTGTGCACTGGCTGGGAGAGAACAGTTGTTCACAGTGGTGAGCTTCTCCCCATCCCTCCCAAACCCATGATAAGAGCAGAGACAGGAGTCATTTCTTCATCACTCCATTGTAAGAAATGGCCAAGCCCTAGTAAAACAAGCATTTCCCTGATAAAGACTTTATCAAACCCGGCAGGGTTTTGGTATCTTGAGATGAGACTAGATACAGTGCTTTCTCCTGCTGAGCAGTAGGCTGAGGTGTAGACCTGCCAATGTCTTGTGGTGAAGAGTCATTGTGCAATCAGCCTCTCTAGTGAAATCACTGCACCACAAAGGTAGAGTTAAGGAAGCTTGATAAAGTAAAAGTTTATTGCGTGCCTGTTTCCAGGGTGTGATTAAAACCTGTGCCTAATTTAAATATAATGGATACAAATGTGCTTTTGTGAAGAGGGTATTTTGGGTTTGGTTTGACTTTTTTTTTTAAAGGAAACAAATGCAAGAAAAGACATGCTATATAGGAAGCCTTTTTCTTCTAAAGCGTGCAGTCTTCTGCTTACACCTTGGAGTAGGGGGGATAGCCCCTCACAGCCATGCATTTGTTCCTCAGTTTCTGTACTTCCTTACAGTATCTTTATTCATCTCGTTTTCTTTGCAAACCAGATGAATTCGCCACCAGCAGCTGGCAACTCCCAGCATGAAACATACTACATTTAGTTTCCTGTCCCTTTCCAACCCTCCCACTCCACAAACCTGCCCTGAAAATGCTGCTGCCCAGGTCCTCTGAGGGAAGGCAGAAAGGGTGGGGGTTGTGTGGCTTATGTGAATAAGCAGAAATGTATTGTCACCAAAGCAGAGTCCTCTTTCAAATAAGAAATGGTGAATTAGGCCCAGTATTTGTCCTGATGTCTATAAACGCTTGTTGATGACTTCCACTTTTATGCCCTTCTGTCATTTCAGATTTGCAGATCATGGCTGTATATTAGAGATCAGGGACGTAAAGTTTTTTCCTGATGGACGCTCAGTTGTTGATACAGTTGGTGTCCGTCGTTTTAGGGTCTTAAGCCATGGCCAGCGAGATGGATATAACACAGCAAACATCGAGTATCTTGAAGATAAAAAGGTGATCTATGGTGCAAAGTTATTCATACCCATGTATTGCTGGATTCACTTAAATAGCCTTTCCTTGTTGCATTTCAAGCTAGCTGTGCATTATTTTTAAGCCAATATCATTACAAATACACTAAAGCTCTGTTTTAGAAACCATGGAACAAACTTTGTATCTTCTTTCCCTTTCTTCCTTTCTTCCCTTATAATTATCTCTGCTTAAAGTGTTACACTCCTTTCATGGATCTCAAAGTAGCTTTCAGGATGCTGAGGTCACGGTGTGTAGGTGAGGTCAGAGTAACATTTTAAAACTGGTACAGAATTTAAAGCGTTCTAAAAGCACATGCTCCTGTTGGTAGAGAACTGGCTGTTCTCTTGCACTGAACAGGCAGTTGGCACACGTCATATGTCCTCCAAGCTCTCATTTACAGAACAGGTCCTCAAATAAATGTGGGAGTCTGCTCTTAAATGAGTTCTTAGTGACATGTAGTTAACCATGCCCTGTACAAGCATCCATTAGAGCTGGCTGAGAGCAGAGAAATGTAGAGAGGGGAGTAGCTTTTAAAAAAACAAGTCCTCTTAGCAAACCTGCATCAAGTGAGGTGTTTGTGATGGGTGTTGGCCGAAGGCTTTCTGGGTCATCTTCAGACCGTGTCTACAGAACCTTGGTAGCTATTAACATTGAGCTTAGCAATAATCTCCTGCCAGTTGATGAAGTCAGTTTGGTCATACAGCTCTAGCACATTCTCACAGTGGGAGTGAAAGTCTGTAAAGCCTTAGTAGTGCTTTGCTAACCTGTGCAGGATGATGCAGTTGTTTCCCAGGGCACGAAAGGTTGAGCTCATGGAGGTGCCTCTGCCTGTGAAAGGCTGGAATAGGCAGTCTGCTCAGAGTGAGGGCTCTGCTCTAAGTCCCTAGTGAAGAGTGGTGCAACTCAGGTATACAGGCATTGTTTATAGATGATGCCAGAGACCCACCTCTTCATAATTAGAGTGAGATTTACCTTGTCTCACATTGGAGGCTGGTGTCTGTTCAGTGCCCTACATTCGCGATCTGTCTGATGGTGAAAAATCTCAGTCCAAAGATACTTGTTTTATATGCTCTTAGACACTTAACTTGAGATGAATTGCTCTCTAAAATTGCTTCTCCTCGACTGTGAAAGGCAGCCGGAGCAGCTAGATCAGATGTGTATATGAGCGAGTAGCATAAGTGAAATCACCTATGTGATATGCACATGTTAAAGGGGAAAAAAACCAAACAACCCCAAACAAAAATCCAGAATCAAAACCCCCCACAAATCACCAGTTTGTAGTGGTTTTTGCTTATGCTTTTTTTTCCCCTAATAGCTAATAGTAGACCTGTGCAACTAAAACACTGCTTCAATGAGGGTGTTTCTTCTGAGGCTGTTTCTGGTATTGGGAAAGCATCACTTTCCCTGCTTCCTGCTTGCTTGGGTGTCTACCCTCCTCCTTCTCCTTGGCTGTCCTACCATGGCCTTAACACTTCTGTAAAACAGTGCTGGTCTCTTAAGTGCTGTAGCCCCCCCATCTCTGTGCTCGGTGGCAGTAGTGTTTGTTTTGTTTTGCCAGATGATGTACCACTGTCCAGAGGTCATTCTGTGACAGGGACTCGAGGTTGTGGGTTTGAGATGATAAATATGTCCCAGGATTAGAGAGCATATTCTTCTGTTATGCCAGCATTTAGGAGTGGGTACTAATGAGGCAGTTACTGCTCCAAGAAATGTCACTTCAGAACACCTAGGGAAGGGTAAAAAGACTCCAGCATCACAGGTTTGAAATCTGAGACTTAGGCACAGTTGGTTTAGATAAGGACATTTGAACAGCTGTAGTCACTGCATTGTTTTGCTTCGTTTGCTTCTGGGGAAGCATATGGACTCCATGGTATCAAACCTGTTTTGTTCCATCTCCTTTCTTTTAACAATAAGGTTGAAGGACCAGAATATGAAGAACTTGTCCGCCTTCATGATTCAGTTTATGATCAAGCTGTTGCCTGGTTTACTTCTCTTAAAGACAATATGAAAGTGCAAATTCTCAATCATTTTGGATCTATGCCAGGAAAAGAACCAGAGCCACAGGTAATAAAACCTGCCTTTTTATGCAGCCTTATTCTACACAGAATTTTAATGCTCTACTGTTTTCTGACAGAGTTTTGCTGTGGTTTTGTACATTCTAGACTCTTACCCAGTTTTGGTCTGTCGGCATGAAGCATGGTAAACAATATACCTGTGTAATTTGGTAGCTGAAGAGATAAGTCTTAATGGTGTATACAGATAAAGAGAACATCTGCAATTAAGTGTTCAGTTGTTGCTTGTTTTGTGGTGACTTTCTTAGCAAATAGAAGGTGAGAAGGAAGGTGATGTGCTTCTTGGGGCTGTGCTGGTGAATACATAACCGCATGTTTTTCCATCCTTTTGCAGAGCAACCCCAGTGGTCCTGCCTGGTACTGGTGGCTCTTGGCAGTGTTGCCTCTGGAGAACAGAGCTCAGCTGGCTATATTGGCTATGACCTCCCTGAAGGATCGTCTGATCGCCATCAGACGCGTACTGATATTTGTGACTCGCAAAAGACCCAGATAACATGGACTTGTGTTGTGAGTGGGCACCGAAAAACATCTCATGACAGGTTGTTCTGGGGGAGGGCAAAGGGGGAGGGGTTGTTTTTTGTATTTTTTAAAGATTCCTTCAAGAAGGAACAGCCCTTTCTGACTGCGTCCTGCATCCATTGATTGCATCGGTTTGTTACCTGGGTATTCACCAAACCTTGCACACTCTCCTGTTGTCCTGGTGAAAACTGAGCCTCTGCAGAGCTGTGCTACATTTAGAATGTAGCCGATGGATGTGGATAATTGCTTCAAAGTACTTTGATAGAGTTGATGTTTCTAGCCAAGAGAGTTAAGTACTAGAGTAGTGCCATTGGCCTGCATGTGATCTGGATTTTCACTCAGTAAGAAGAGGAAACTGGACAGTGGATTGAAGAGGTGTTTCCTAGACTTTCTTGAAGGTAGTGAACAGAAGAGGAGTTACGCTGCCCAGCAGAAGTATGCACGAGGACTATAAGCAACAGTACTCTCTGTTAATGCATTGGAAGGCAGTCTGTCATACACCCACATCTCCCTCTCTCTTTCTCTTCAGCAAATAACAATCTGAGGAAAAAACAGGTTAAGCTGTTTGTAGTCAAGGCATCTGAGGATGTTTGTCTGAAAGAATAATAGCTACTGAATAAGCACACGATTTGGTAGCCTTAGGTAATCCCTCCTTTGTGATTTACGTGTTGTAGCAGAATGGGTATATACAAAATGTTTGGAAAGATGTACTTTGGTTTCTTTGAAGAGAAAACCCAAAGTAAACCTAGCCGGTCTTACTGCTAAATTCAAACCAAGCCGCTCCCTAAAGTATGCTAAACACTGCTGTGAAATAATGATTTCACCCCAAGTACGAGGGAGGCATGCTGCAGTTTACTCTCAACACCTGCTCTGCGAATGGAACCAGTGAGGATGAAAGGTTTTCATCTCCCTCCTTCCTGCAGTGACATGCCAACCTCCCATTACGTTGGGGTGGTCTCTACTGAACATGTTTCAAACCCAAAAGTATTGTAGTTTAGTACCAGTTGCTGTATGGGATGGAAATCAGTCCGCAGTAACACCGTGAAAGGAGTCACAAACCGAACCTATAAAGGCAAGTCTCAATGCAAGCTTCAGTCAGGTGTTAACCTTCATTTGTCTCTTTGATTATTTTTTTATGTATTGTTTTGTTAATATCTAACTTTGATAGCTATTAAAGTGATCACTTGTCAGTCAAATGATCAACATTAGCTCAACTGCCAATGAAATAACTCAGTGTTACCAATTCAATTGGCATAGTTTCCTATAACTAGAACTGATACTACCAACAGGGAAAAAAAGTTGACTTGAATCTCCATGTGCTGCAAGCATAGCAAGACCAATGTAAAGACTTGTTCATGTGCAGAAGTCTGGTAAGAAGAAGTGGCTGCTTACCTAAACGGTCAAAGTGCCTGGTTTCTTTTTTTAGTTCTTTTCTCCTTATTTGTCAATGAAGAGGTATTTAAACTTTTTTTTTTCCACTTTGTACATGAATTCTGGAAGAAGACTGCATGAAAATGAGGTGATTGGGATATATTACCTGCTCTCTTTGGGTATTGTAGTCATAACCTCTGTGGTCTGGGAAACAAAAATGCAGTTTTTTTTCCTTTCAGCAAATGGCTACCACAAATGGTTTCTGTAACATACCCTGAATGTACTGTAACTGCCTCTACCTTGAACACGCCTTTTCTATTTAAGTAGTTTGTAAGTATATTCTCTGAAGTGTGACGTGCATAATGTACAACCAATGATGTCATAACCTCTACAGTAGCCTTCTGCAAGTTCTGCTACCGCCACCAAAATACTCAAAATTCAAGTTGAATGCATTTCCTCCGGGATTTGAAGATGATGAAGAGGCATTTGCTGAAGTATAAAGGAATTGTTGTATTCATGGGGAGGAAATGTCAAAGTCAGTAGGTCTTCAGCCCACTGTCTGCTGAGCTACTGAAGGGTGATTTCACAAACTAATTCTCAGACCAGAAAATGGACTGTATTTGATCTTGCAATCCTTTCTGTTCAGCTTCCTGTTCTTCCCATTCCTTTCCATGCTGTGTATTTCTTCAAGACTCACTCATCTTGCTTGTTTGTGTGTCTGGCCTAGTTTTGAGTATTACTAGTTTAGCTGGAAGAGGATGCTGATGGTATTTGTATATTGCTGGTCCCTGATCTTATATGTGCTTAATTTTACAGATAGTGCATTTAAGAAAAAAAAAAATCAAGGTGCTAGTTAGTGTCTTCTTGGCTTTGCCTCAGTAAATGTTAATGTTAATATTCTCTGCAAAAGTGATTTTTTCAAGATATCTACTTTTGAGGTACTTCTGACAGAAAACCCTATGAAATGAGAGGTTGTTTACTGCTGTTTTGTAGTGTGTAAAGACATTCTACATGGGAAGTGACATTACTGTGTTCATGAAGGCCTGCATAGTTAATGGAGTGATTGTTATTGAAAAGAAAGCTGAACTGTAGAGGGATTTTTTTTTTTAGTCAAGGTTTAAAGCAGTTTGTGAATATTTCAGTGACTGATGTTTTGGATAAATGATAACAACAAAGGAATTGTCTGTGTATGGATGCAAATAATCGTATTAGCAGCCCAAAGCTGACATTTCTTCCAAAACATTGAATGCTGATCAAATAGCAAAGCTTTAATAAATGAATAAAATCACCACTGCCCTGTGGTACTTGCTTTCTAAGGGAAAGTACCAGTTTCATTTTTACCAAATCACCTCTGCCATATAATATCTGCAGCATCCAGTAGTACCTCACAGGAAAAGCTGTCTTGTTGCTCTCTAGAGGAAATGTCCACGTTACAGCCAGTCTGCGCTTAGGTGTAACTTGTTGCCAAGGTACATGTGGAAGCATTGGAGCTGAGCTCCTGGAAGGGATAGACAGGATTTGTTGCCTTTCTAGCTCATTACACTTTTCTTGCTTGCTGTCCAAGCAAGGATGCTGGGATATATGATGCGTCTTTTCACTGTGGTGAATGTGGCCCTTCTTTATACATCGTAAAGAGGCCAAAAAGAAAAAAAAAAATCCCTCTACCTCTACACCTGTTGTTCACCTGTAAAATTTCAAGCTACAAAATGATATATATATTTTAACCTTTTTTGTCTTTCAGAAGCATACTAATTGTTTGCCACTGAGGCCTTTTATCTACTGTATTTTAATATGTTCATTTGATAGTCATTGAGATCTCTTTGTACTTCTAACCTGTAGAACTTGTCATGTTTCTTACTGCTCTTTTTTCCTTGTTCTCCAGTCCACTTTTAAATTGATAAATAGAAAGCTGTACACTCTATTCCTGTTACATTTTACACTAGTGGAACTGGTATTTTGGTAGCGCCTTAATTTTGCAGTTGTGAAATGATTGTATCAACTCTTATCTGGGGCTTCTGACCAGATGTAAATGAGTATGTTTAATGTAGATAAACTTGAAACCATTTTTTACTGTTTTAAAGCTAGAAATGAAATGGAGTGTGTACATATGTATAAATATAAATTATTAATCTGCACCTTTTTGTATCTAGTAAATACAGGAGAAGTTCATGTTCTAACCACATTTGGCACTTCTTGTTGCATAAAAAAAGCCAAAACTTTTTTTAAAAATTGCAGTGTTCATTTCAAGTGTATTTGCAATATTCATGGGAAATGTGTTTAATTTATGTGATATTTGGAATAAACCAGGTTGAATTTATAAGAGTGTGAGTTCATGGGGAAAGCTTTTATCACTCTGTGAGGATTAACAGCTAGAGCTGTGGTGAATATGGCCTGAACAGAAACAAGCCACGGATGTGCTGCTGTCAGAAGGGGGGGTGATAGTTTGATTTTCCTGACAGGAGCCCAAGGGCTGAGAATTAACCTCAGGAGGCTTTAAGAAGCAAATGGCATCCCAGAAGCAGTGGTTAGATGTTGGGGTTCATAATTGCATGGCAATTGTTTTAGCCCCAGTGAGAAGAAGGGGGGAAGCTGCAGAGGTCGTGGCACAGTGAGGTTTGCTGGGCACCCAGGGCAGACTGGCACTGGGTGTGAATGTGAGGCATGGATTTGAAGGAAGGCTGGAGGGCCTCAAAATAAGGGGGACTGGGGCAGTTGAGGGGCCCTCAGCAGGTTGGGATGGGGGAGATGAACCTTTAGCTTCCTCAGGAGTGGGTTGCGACAAAGAATGGGGTATGATGATGAAGTGGGCTTTTCCTTTTGTAGCTTACTGGATTATTTTGTAGCCCTAAGCATGACCCGACTGGGCCAATAGACTAAGCTCTAAAAAATACATGGTTACAATGAAGAACAACAAATGCTTTATTGTCTAAGCCCAGTGAAATAAAATACCTTCAGGATGCTGTGAGGGAGGCAATGTTCCAGAACAAGGTAACTGGACATGGCTAGCACCAGTGTATGGGGGCTGGGACACTGGTTAGCAGCAAAACTTTGGTGATCCTCGTGGGTTCCTTCCAACTCAGGATATTCTCTTCTAAAATAGAGTTGTGTGAAGGCAAAAACCAAGCCAGATTGTGGAGAGCATATCACATTCTTCAGTTATGTCTTCCTGCCAGCTAAGCTGTGGAGCAAAACTGCTGTGAAGGCATTTACTGGTAGTAAATACTAGTGGTTTTTTTCTCCTTTTGGTGTTGGATTGACTGACCTTTGTGTCTGTGTTCACTGAATGTCTGAGCACACAAACATCAGTTACAGGACTGCTCTTTTAGGTTGCAAGTGTGTGTGGGAGTATCTGTAAATGCTGCTTGAGCTGCTTCAATGCCCTGGACAACAACATTCTTGAAACATTCTTTTCACCAAAGAAAGGAGGTTATCAAGGTTTCCTTTCTATTACCGAGATCCTCGTGCACCTCGAGACTTGAGAACAATAGAGGTAAAGTAACTGCATGAAGTTAATAAGTAGCTTTTTTTCCCTTATTCTGCATGTCCTTTGCTAGTAGATAGATACCAAGCCCTGGAAAGGCAGCATCTCAGACTGTCTGCTTCCCTGAGTAATGCCATTGCTAGAGCGTGGAAATCTTAATGGTCTGTTGTCTTACTTGCATCACTCTAATCAAACCAGGAACTAAAAATAATGCTGCTTAACTCTGTTCAACAGCACTTGCTTGAAGCTGTTAGCTATTGAATTGTAGAAGAAGAAAGATTGAGAGAAAATCTGATTGTATCAGTCAGGTGCAAACAAGAATCAAAAGAAAGTGAATCCATGCCAGCACTTTGCTTAGTTCCTCTAATGACTGTGCTATACTACCCTTGCAGCTAAAAGACAAGCATGTTTTCCATTGCATTTATGTTTCACAGTAGGAACAAGTTGTTTCTAAATCGAGATGAATATCACTTGCTGACAACTTTTATAGCTCTGTTCTGCCATATGTGGGATTCTGCCTTGTCTGCTAAATTTGGGATTTCATGCATCCATGGAAGAAATGTCTTCACTTGTAAGTGTTGCTTACGTTTTTTCTCATAAACAACTGCTGCTCTTTTTGTGCGACAGCCGTATTGGAGCCCTGCTCCTGGGAGGACCTGAATTTTGAACACAGAAGTTACTCTTGGGGTCAGGCTAGTTAACCTCACCGCAGACAAAGTTAGAGAAACAACTCTGGTCCCCTTTTTCCTACCCAGTATACTCTGGAGGGAGAGCTGAACTTCCAAAGTTACAGTCCTGTGTCCATGCAAACCTGAGGATAGCACGTTGAGAATGGTATACAGCAAGTGACCAAGAGCATAATTTGTCTCTAACCATAGCAAAAGCCAAAGGGAGGCACCTCTCTGTAGCCCCTTCAGCCCAACAACCTATTCCTGTTCACAACATCATAAAATCCTCCTGCTCTCAGTTCAGCTCATGAAGCACTCCGGAGACCCACTGCCCATGATCCTGAATCTTGCCGGTGATTCCCTACCCCTTCTCATCACAACATCCTGTTCTTCCCTTGCTGAACCACTGGCTTTCTTTTCAAGGGAGAAAAGAGATAAAAGGTAAGTAAACCAAAAGTCCAGGAAGGTTTTGCTGACTGTTGGCTTCAGTTGCCAGTTCTTTGGCCAAAGCTATAGTAAGAGAGCAGGTTCAGGCAGCAGGTTTTCTTAAATCAGAGTAGATCTAGCAGGGAAAGATATTTTTAAAGCAGAAAGAGAGAGGAATGAATATGTAATATAGTGTCCATCATCATAAGTGGAGAGATATCCAACTTCAAGCTTGGCCCTGCCCTGGAGCAAGTACCTCATGTTTTCTGCTGGTGGCTGAGGCACCTCACAGTGCTGGCTGGTTGCCCTTGTTGGCTAAGAGAACACAGACTTGCTGTGGCTAAGTAGTCATGATATCAGAAAATGCCTAAGTGCTCCATGCCGGCTTTATTTGCTTTTATCTGAAATGATTTGGCTTGGCAGAAGGAGGAAGGTCATCGGTTGCCTGAATGGAAGTCCACCTAGCAAGGGCCCAGCCCCAGTGTGATTTCACCATTCCCTCTGTGTTCAGGGAAGATCTATCACCGTGAGGCTGCATGGAGATCTGAACCTGCCACCAACATGTCTTCAGTTCCAGTTAAACCACCAGTGATGATGTGAGTTACAGAGAACAGGCCTTGTATCAAGAGGTGTAACAAAACTGTCAAGGTAAATTTGGTTTCTGCCACTCAAGTACCTGTCAGCAGAGCCTAAGCTGCACTAGGGGCTTTGCTAAAAGGTGACTTCATTTCTGATACCTTCATGCAGCTGCCTGGAGCCCTGCCCATACTTAGAGAAATACTGTGGAAAGGACACTGTTCTCTACAGGCACGTCAAGAGGTGCTTCTTCATGTGGAGCACTCTCAGATCAGCTCTTTTTTAAGTAAATCTGTGAAGCCTTATGTTGTAGACCCAAAGCTCATTTGCCAGTGGAGACCAAGATTCAAATAGGGGTATTCAAAGAAAACAAAAGTTACCTACCCAGAACCAGAAATCACTGAATATGTAATTTCCCTCTCCTTCTGGTTCTTTCTTTCCTTGGTCTCTACTGGAAGTGGAGGGCAGAAGTGCACATGAGGGAACACCCGAACCTCAGGCACCGAGCTCTGTGGTGGGACCACAGTAATTCCAGAGGAAAGGCTAATACTGAAGTATCCAGCGTGGTTTCCTTAAGATGCAGCATTCCCAAAGCTTATGTATGTTTGTGGCAAAACTGTTTGGGAGATAGGAAGTTACTTTGGAGTAAGTTTTTATTCTCCCTTGCTCACTCTCGTTATGAATCAACTCTCTGCCCCCACACCAGGTTAACTATGAAGCTCAGTATTAAGATCATTTGCACCCAGGCAGAGTAAATCTTCCGTAAGAATTGGATCATTTTCCAAGTAGCCTAATGTCCTTTCTCAATATTGAATGCTACCAGACACTTGAAAAGTACAAGAAATGCTTGAATGGGAAAAATGAGAAGAATCTGGCAAGATGTTTCTCCCAAATCCCTCAATTTGAGTCTTCTATATATCCTGGAAAACTTTTTCTTTTCCTCTTCCAAATTTATATATAGAATCTGAGGGAGGCTCTGAGTTTGAGCAAGTAATGTGGCATAATCAAGGCATTCATAAAAACCAATTGATTCCTTCTATAATCCTGCAATATTGTGACCTCAGTACCACAGTGTATATACACATTCCTCAAATTAATTGTGCATAAAGATCTTCCATTTTCCCTCACTTTTGTATTGTTTTGTCTATACTCAGAACTTCTGTTATTTCTGGTATGTTTTCTGTTGCTTAGAGAGGCCCAAATCGATCACGCTTTCCTAAATAAAGGAACTGTAAAAAAAATATATGCCTCCCACTCTTCACACACTCAAGTGTTTTGTTTGCTGTGTAGACAGCTACAAGGTTGTGTTCAGAACTCTTTATCTGAATCACAGGCTTCTCATTTCACAGAGGTGCCTCCTTACCAGATGGTGCTTTCAAGAAAGTAATTTTCTTGTTTACTTTGCAGCAATTGACTCTGCCTAAGTGCCAGCTTTGGCCAGACCTTTTCAAATATTTTCAGTATGTGCTAATTCTACAGTGCAGGGGCTTCTTCATTTTATCTTTGGGAACAGTAAGAGGTAATTCCTCTTGGAGAATGTGTATGAAAGCATCGGTAAGAGTTGATGTTCTTCCAGTTGTAAGACAGCCTGGGTTTACATCCTTTTTTTAGCAGCAATATCTGTTTCCCTTTAGACAGACAGCTGCTGAGTGCAGTTTGCCTTTTGCTCGGCACTCTGTTCCTTCTGCGCCTGGTGCTGGAAAATCTCTTGGCACAGAGGAGTTAAATATTTCTGAGCTCTTGCTTGAGTCATCTGTCCCCGAGTGGGGAGTGGGTTTGCTTGCAAGCACATATTGGTTTGGAGCTGGTCCTGGAACAGGAGCGCAGGGCTCACGTCCGACATGCAGGAGGCGAGGAACAGGCACTGCAAGTCAGAACACAGCAGAGAGGAGGGGGAGCGCGGGGCTTGGCAGGATTAGCCAATGGCACTGTCGCTTTGCCTTCACTCATTCCAGCTGGAAGAAGGAATACAGGGAAAGCAGGGACGTTTTTTGGCTCTGCCTCTGTTCATAAGCTGCGTGTGAGATTGTTCTCTGGCACAGGCACTGCTTGGCACGGAACAGATGTGTGTGTCCACAGCATACAATCCTCCTTCCCACCGAAAATATGCAGCTTCACGCAAACTACCTGTTGGGAATGGTTCCTGAATTGTACAAATTTGAGGAGCTGGGGAGGAAGAGGGTGTAACATTCTCTGGAGTACAGGGCAATAGTAATACTTCATCTCTCAGCCTCTAGCACTGAAGAGACTTCCTAAGCCAGATGTGAAGTCTGTGTGTTTCAGAGCTCTCAGTACATCTCACACCTTTATTTTTTATGGTGCCGTTTTGAACCCACAGACTTGTTTGGCGAGGATATCCACAGGCTGACTAGAGAGTGTGTGCTTTTCATTTCGGACTAGGATCTTACTAGCCTCCCTTTGCACTCCCTAGCTCTTCCATGGGAAGATTGAAGGTAAACAAAAGGAACTTGGTCTTTTGGGGGCTCATGTGGGGGAGGATGGGCTAGTGAAGGCAGACTTTTGGAAGAAGTCATGGGCAGGTGGCCTTAACATCTCGTAATTTCTTCCAATAGAGGAAATACGGGGCACCAACAGGAGGCACCAGAAGCTGAACAAGAAAAGGGGTTGTTCCTCCAAGCCAGTGATCTCTCTGGTTTTTTTCCACTTCTGCTGCACTGCTAGAGCTTTATCTGACTGGAGAGTCCAGGCTTAGTCTCTCACTTAGACCCCTTCTGTAATTTCTCAAGATCAGCCTTCAACTGGTATGAGCCTGAATGATTCAGCATTATTGAGAGAATACTCCTGTGAAGGGTGGCTGAAGGAGCTGGTGTTGTTTAGCCTGGAGAAAGGCTCCTCAGAGAAGCCTCTACAGCTCTACTTTCCCTCTACTCTCTCTACAACTACTGGAAAAGAACTTGTGGCGAGGTTGGGGTTGGCATATTCTCACAAATAATAAGCAATAGGATAAGAAAAAACAGCATCAGTTTGCATCAAGGGAGCTTTATATTAGGAAAAATTTCGTCACCAAAAGGGTTGTCAAGCATTGAAAAAGGCTTCCCAGGGAAGTGGTAGAGTTGCCATCCCTGGGGGGTATTTCAAAGACCAGCAGATGTGGTACTTGGGGACATGGTTTAGTGGTGAACTTGGCAGTGCTGGGGGAAGAGTTAGACATGTTGGCCTTAAGGGTAATCTTCCACTTGAAAGATTCTATTATTCTATGGTTCAATAAAATGCTTTCCTTCTGAAATCTTGTGTGTCTAGCAGTCCTTTGCCAAGTTTTCCTGTTCTTCTTTGCCTACACCTTTTCTGTCTATCTTCCTCTTTCCTGTTCTGGGATACAAAGGAGCTCACGGGTACAGAGGGGAGCAGAGGGAGCCTGAAAAGAAGCCAGAACTTGGGTGTTTTTGCTAAGCCACCTCATTGACATCGCAGCCTGACTCACTGCACTCCATCACCCACTCCAGCCCCTCCTGGACCACGCAGGAGGTCATGGAGTTGTGTGTAGCTGTTGTTATGGTGTGCTGGTTTTGCCTGGGATAGAGTTGGTTTTCTTTGCAGTAGCTCATTTGTGGCTGAGCTTTGGATTTGTGCTGGAAACAGTGTTGATAACAGGGATGTTTCAGCTGTTGCTGAGATGTGATCACACAGAGTCAAGGCCTTTTCTGCTCCTCATCCCACCCCACCAATGAACAGGCTGGCAGTGCACAAGGGGCTGGAAGGGGACACAGCCAGGACAGCTGACCCCAGCTGACCAAAGGGATATCCTGCTCCCTATGGACTCAGGATATAAAGCTGGGGGAAGGAGAAAGGGGGGAAGTTCAGAGTAATGGCGTTTGTCTTCCCAAGCCACCATTATGTGTGATAGGGCCCTGCTCTCCTAGAGCTGACTGAACCCCTGCTTGTCTGTGGGAAGGGGTGAATGAATTCCTTGCTTCACTTTGCTGATGTGTGTGGCTTTTGTTTTACCTGTTAAGCTGTCTTTATCTGAACCTGTGAGCTTTCCCACTTCTACCCTCCTGACCCCCATCCCGCCAGGGAGAGGGCAGTGGGTGGCTGTGTGGTGCTTAGTTGCTGTCTGGGGTTGAGCTGTGACATGCAGCAAGCACACAAACCCTTTATTTTGGTTACCACTGGTCACCCAGCTCCCCTCATTGCATAACGTCTGACAGGAACACCAGGTGACTTGTCACCCTATCTTCTCTCACCTCCACTTACCTCTGGGCTCTTGCTCAGGCAAGAAGGCAGCAACTGAGCCAGCCCAAGGGCTGCACCCTGACCCTAACCTGGAGCCACTTCCAGGCACTGCGGGGAAGGGCCCTGCAGCAATCCCTGCCATGCCATGCCATGCCATGCCCCACCAACTCTGTTCATGACAGTAACTTTATGTGTTCAAGGTCTGTACAGATGCAAGTATTTTTCCTAGGCTCATTTGTACAGGCAGTTATTGCTTGTATGTTCTGCACCACTCTGGGATTTTTAGTTTAATATTTGTACTTTGGGAAAATTAGTATCTTTACTCCTGAGAGCCAGGAGTTCCCTGCATGTTCCCATAAGAAGCTTAGAAAGAGCCCTGTGAACCTGCCTGCATCCACACATCCTGCTCAGAGAAACTTGGCTCCTGATTGCTCCTGGAAAGAGGCACTGAGGCTCCTTTTAATGCTTCATTTCTCTTGCTAAATTTTTAGGTAGAAAACCCTGCCTGGGTGCAAGGCTGTGCCTTTGTTGTCAGCCACACCAGGGCAAGATGACTGAAACCAGCTACCTCTCCCTTGGGAGAGCTACTGGGAGGTAAATACACTACCCTGCCCCAGCAGACTGCTGGGACTGAACCATGACAACCACTGACAGAGAGAGTGTTAATGTTGCAACCACTGCTTATTATTGTGGTTAAAATATACCCAGAGCACATAAAACACGAAGTAATCCTTCCTATCTTTCTAGAGAGCTCCAAGTGCTGCTGCCAGCTGGGACAACAACAGTGGGAGTCTGTAAGGTCTGGAGCAACAGTCCTTCCCTCCACAAAATTTTAAGCTGCTTGGTGATTCCAACAAGATTTCTCAGCGAGAGAGAAGCCTCAGTTCTTGTAACTTTAGTAAAAAGTGGTGGCCAAGCAGAGGACAGAGGCACTAATTCCAATTCCTGTTCCTCCTAAGGAAAAATCTGCATTTTTAAAGATTATCGATCAAGCAGAAAAAACAAATATTGAGAAAATAAGACGGATGGTTCTGAGGGCCCTGTGAATGACTTGTTTTAGTGTTAATCTGCTGTGTTCTCTTGTTCCCTCAGAGCATGACTAATCCTACAGCACACTGCAGGGGTCTGGCTGTTGCTCCGCCCAAGTGTGACCAGAGCAGTATTTGGCCTCTGGACTTGTGACTAATTCAGGATTGCTTTTATTTTTGTAGGCCTCCAGGCAGGAACCTGGTGATCCTGCCATTGTACCCCTCCTGCCCCCTTACCCAGACTATGGGTTTCCCCTTATCCTTTTGCTGCGCTGTGGGACATGGTGGTGCTTCTCTGACCAATGTGTGCTGCCTGGGCTGCAGCGCCCTGGTGCTGGCCCCGTGCTGGTGGAGCAGTTTAGCCCAGGAATCACAGGGATGCTGTGCCTCAGCTTCAAGGAGAGCCCCATGTCTCAGACACTGGCCAGGAGGACAATTACATTGCTGTAAATGACCGTGCATCACTTCAAAGAAAGGTAATTAAACATCTGAAGGCCAGAGACCTGGATTACCGACAGGAGAGCTCTGTAAAAAGCTGTGGGGATAGTGTCACTGCCTAGGTGAAATGCTGACCCCTGGCTGTGCTGCTGCCAGTCTGCTGTTTCTGAAACTCGAGAAAGAGGTTTTGAGACCTACGGAAATTTTGAAATCATATTAGGTGATGAATCTTAAGAAGTAATTACAGAAAAAGAAAAGCAAGCAAAATGAACAGTGTTTTTTTTCGCTTCCTCCCCCACATGAAACGGTAATGGAATATGGTTTCCTGGTGTAATGCTTTAAGTACTGTGTGTCCCAGTTTCACAGTGCTCAGTACAATGTGTACAAAAAATACGAATATGTTGTGGTTTGGCTGTTTATCAGCTATCTGCTTTACTGAACATATATTTCTATATAGGTGTTGTTTTCACTATGAATTAACTGTATAAGTGAAGAAAATGAAAGATTAGTTGCCAGTCAATTAAATCTCCCAGGATCATCCTGCAAAGAAGATACAGGGGTCAGTCAATGTCAGGAAGCTAATCTTCTGAGGTTTTTTCCCTGTCCTTTTAAAATTATGATATAGTTTGAGGGTTTTACTGGGAAGGAGGGGGGAGATGATGTTATTTGTGTTAATAAATGGTTCCTGGATAAAGGAAGCAACTACAGTATCACTTTGCAAAACTTGCTATGTCTCCTATCCTCTGCTGTAAGTCCTCTGAATATGAGATTATTGTGTAAAGTTGGCATCACTCAGCCATCATTCTGTGCTAGTACCTGCAACTGACAGCATGTTCCAGAAGTCCATTAACAAACCCTGGTTCACGTTTCTAATGACTGCTCATTTCAGCCACGTGTGTGCTCCTTTTTATTTGCTCTTCATGGAACAGATTGTTTTCTTACATAAATGTAAGTTGTTGCTTGTGTCTATCTCACCATGGATATGGAAGGGGTGTTTGTTCTTCCTTTTGCTACCCATCATTCTGTTTGCAGTCCCTTCAGGCTCCTCACATGGTGGTGGGGCTTTGATCCTTCCCCTACTGCAGACACCAACTGGTCAAAGAAAAGACTGCAAAAGCTTCTAGGCTCAGTTGTTGGTGTATGCTCTGCAGATTTCCCCTTCCACGTCCACCAGCCCAACTGCAACTGTGCAGAGTAATCACAATTTTCTTCTCCTTTTGCTGGCAGGAGCAGGATAGCTTCCTCCTCTTCTCTGATGGTCAAAGTAGCCCACCTCTGCATTAGATCATCTTTCAAGTTCCTGTGTCTTTGATATACATGCATAGAAATGCACACTGTATTATATTCCAATATTTCCTCACTTGGATGGGACATACCCGTCTCAAGACCGAATCTTCCCCTTAATGGATCCCAGTGCCATTGAGGGATCATCATAAGCTCACTCTTTCTTTCTCTCTTTTCAGTGTTTCCAGGTTTCTGTTCCTATCTTCCAGATAATTTTTGTTGCTACTTCCAAAATGTATTTTGCATTATTGAGTTTCATTTCCATTCAGTTCAGTCCCGTGGGTGTTCAGGCACATTACCCTTTTCCTCCTCTGTGCCAATGTCTTTCAGCTTTGTAAAACACTTCCATGGTTATGTGAACCTCAGGAGTTATTGAACAGGAAGGACTTCTCCCCAGACTAGTCCTTGGGAAAAAAACACTAGGTAGTCTTTCCCCATCTCCAGCCACATAATTCCTTTTCGACTTGAGGCATGGATCACCTCTCCTTTGAGGAAAGGGTGACAGAGTTGGGTTTGTTCAGCCTGGAAAAGAAAAGACTTCGGGGTGACCAAATTGCAGCTTTCCAGTACCTGAAGGAGCCTACAGGAGACCTGAAGAGGGACTTTTTACAAGGGTGTGTAGTGACAGGACAAGGGGGAACGGCTTCAAACTGACAGAGAGTGCATTTAGATTAGATATTAGGAAGAAATTCTTTCTTGTGAGGGTGGTGAGGCACTGGAACGGGTTGCCCAGAGAGGCTGTGGATCCCCATCCCCAAAGTGTTCAAGGCAAGGTTGGATGGGGCCCTGAGCAACCTGGTCTAGTGGAAGGTGTCCCTGCCCACAGCAGGGGATTTGGGACTAGATGATCGTTAAGGTCCCTCCCAACCCAAACCATTCTGTGTTTCAATGAAAGAGATATTCATGCCCTGTGATTATTCATCAGGTCTTTCTGCAAAAACCTACCAGCCCCTTTAGCAGAGTGTAGGTGAGACTCAGCTGCTGTGACATAAAGCTCAGGCCCCTGGGTTCAAACACCGATGAATGCTAACTGCAGACCAGGTGTCTGTTTGTGGCTTTGAGAAGCCAAAGCATGAAGGCTAAGCCCAAAGTATAAAGTGGCACAACATTCAGCTGGAAACCAAAAAGAGAGGTATGGTACAGAACATTCTGTGACAATAGTCCGAAGCCACTTTTTGTGTCTGAAGTCAAAAGACAAATTTGTTGGCCCAGTTGCAGTTACTACTGACTGGTTTTGCTCAAACAGATGTAACATCTTTAACTGGAAATACCAAAATCTGTTCGTGACTTCTGGTCACAGCAGCACATTTAATTAGTAAACCTGAAGCCCATCCACTTATTTTTTAAAACAACTCTCTTCTTGTTCAATGTATGTACTATTTTCCTTGCTAATTTAAAGTTCTGGTACACTGAAATCAGGGGTCTAGTAATAAACTTGATCAAGGGAGAAATTGTTTCTTCTTTCATTAAGTTACAAATGTATTAGAAATGCCAAAAAACAGATCCAAAACTACCACCAGGTTAAAATAACTTGAATTAGAAAAGATTTTAGAAATATCCACAAGAGGTCACTGTTACCATTAGCAATAGCTAAAACAGCACGACACTTGGGAGCCGAGCATCCTTTCTCCCTTAGACGAAACATAAGATCTTTCAGAATAAATATTCCCCCAATAATATCTCTCTCAACTACCTTACAAAAAACCCCATTGTCATTCCTAAATTAATCCTAAGAATCCTAGATTTTAAAGAAACTAAAACTATTTAACATTTTCCTTGTCAAAGAATGACCTTTGCAAATCAAGATATTTTAATTGGAAGGATTTACAGGGATGTGCCCACGGTTTGGTTTATGGTTTCCCAGGGTACTACAGCAAAAAATATAAATAAATTAGCCTCAGAATTTTGTCTTTCTTAGGTTGGTAGAGGATGGCAATCTCCTACAGCTGGGGCCTATTCTTATCTTAAAAGACATGCAGACTGGGGAAAATGTGTGAAATTGCCAGCAGAAGTAAAAGCATCCATCTTTTAATCTTACAATATCAGGTCCATACATTTCTTTAGGTTATATGAAATAACAACCTGATATCCTGACAGTAAGATTTGGTGGTAAAAAAGGGACAATTTTGAACTGGGACCTCCAGAATGTCAGATTTTCAATCCCATAGAAACACAGGGGCTGCCTGTAAATTCCACCATACCAAACACAAGGGGAGAGTAGAATCCATGTTATTCAACCGTTCTTCTTTTTCAACAAAATTGCTTTCTGTTACCTTGAAAGAATCACTGGAAAGCATCATATTTGAATGATTACGATGCAGACAAAGGTGCCTTTCCTTTCTAGGTCCTCATATGAAATGGAAAAAGAAAGTAGGGAGGTCACCATAATGTGCTATAGACAGTAATTCATAGCAGCAGTGCTGCCTGCTTAGCGTGATTGCTCCAAAGTGTTCTGCAGTCCAATGGAGGCAGTCATTCCTCACAAAAACAGCAGTCTGCTTCCTCAGAGGGAAACAGGATGGAAAGGGCAGAGGGATATTACTTTAGGACAGATGCAGATCAAATGAAGCAGTGCTTTGACTCAGGCCTTCTGCCCAAATGACAGTGTAACTGCTGTGTTAATGGAAACCCTGGAGGTGGAATGAATGTGGGCCTTTCTCTGGGCAGGCAGTCACTGGACCAGAGTAATTCTATACCGTGATTGAGGTGCAGATGACAAGAGACAAAAATAGACTTTGCTCTTTTTTTCAGCATCAAATTCGAGCCTGCTTAAGTAAAACCTTCCATTCTGCTCCTTATTTGTCCTTAACCTCTGGCCAAGTTGGTGCAAGAGCCCTTCTAGTCAATACCTTGCCTGACCTTCTCTACCCGAGCAAATTTTCTGTAAGAACTGTTACAGAATACGTCATCTCCAAATAGTTGCTTGGGAGTAGTTCTCATTAGGTCATGTTAGTTGAAGAAAAGCCACCGTATTTCCAGAGGGCAGTGATTATTCATGAGAAATCATCTTTTTTAGGGAAAGCAAAGCCACCTGATGAGCCATTCTAGAGCAGCTATTGCAGCCTGTTTGTTTTGGAGCAGCTATTCTGGTCTAAAAAGGCCAGAGGATTATCAGATAACCCGGTATTCTCAGGTGGCTGGGAGTGTGCAGTTGTGCACCTATCTGCACAATTATGCAGGTATATTTCATGGCCTTAGGAAGTCTTAGTGGTGTGTGGCCCTTCTTGACCACAAGAGACGTGTTCTGTATGCAGGGGGAAATATTGGACAAATGTTTTTCATGTCATAGAATTGATGAGATTGGAAAAGACCTTTAAGTTCATCAAGTCAAACCATTACTCTTTCACCACCATGTTCACTACTAAGCCATGTCCCTGACGGCCATATCCACATGTTTTTTGAGTGCTCCCAGAGATGGTGATTCCATCACTTCCCTAGGCAGCCCATTCCAATGCCTTGTTTGCCAAAAGGCAAACCTTTTGGTGAAGAATTTTTCCAAACATTCAATATTGCTTAACTGGCACCACCTGAGGTTGTTTCCTGTTGTCCTGTCACTTGTTACTTGGGAGAAGAGGTCAACCCCCACCTCAACACAACCTCCTTTCAGGTGTTTGTAGAGAGTGATAAGGTCTCCCCTGAGCCTCATTTTCTCCAGGCAAAATACCCCCAGCTCCCTCAGCCACTCCTCACAGGGCTTGTGCTCCAGGCCCTTCCCCAGCTCCATTGCCCTTCTCTGGACGTGCTCCAGCCCCTCAATGCTCCTCCTGAATTGAGGGGCCCAGAATTGAACATAGGATTTGAGGTGTGGCCTCATCAGTGCTGAGCACAGGGGGACAATCCCTGCCCTGGTCCTGCTGGCCACACTATTGCTGGTACAGGCCAGGGTGCCATTGGCCTTCTTGGCTACCTGGGCACACACACTGGCTCATGTTCAGCAGGTGCTGACCAGAACCTCCAGGTCTTTATCCACTGGGCAGCTTCCCAGCCTGTATCGCTGCCCGTGGTTGTCGTGACCCATATGCAAGACCTGGCAATATATGGTTTAGACTATCTCATGGCTAGAACTGGATCCTCTCAACCTGGGATACAACACAGTCATGAAAGAGGGGAAAAAGAAAATGGGTTGTTAGCAGGCAATGCATTAAATAGACCAAAATAATTCTCAGACAAGCCCTTTTCACATGACTGTGTAAAATAATTCAGGCAAAATCATTTGCATTATTGTCATGTCTCAACCTATGATGCTTTGGCCCTTGGCCAGAAAATATAAGGCTGCCTTTGTGATTGAGGTCGACAACTTCAATTTCTCCTCAAGTATCTTAAAATCTTTAAACCTCCCTTTTGACAAAGATCATTGGTATATCTGACTTTTTCCTTTCCATAAAGCATTATTACAAACTGTGTCTACCACTATAATTACTTAACAGTGGCATGAAGTACAGCTTGTTTGTGAGCTTGCTTGTGAACAATTTTTGCAGTTGATGGAAAGCACAGCAGCATCTGAGCACAGGCATTGGAGAGGTAAATCCTGTGAGTAGAAAGAAGCAGGGATGGCAGCACAGAACAGAGCTGGAAATCCTTTTGTGGTGGTTTTCCTGTGGGAAGCAAAAAAATGTTCTCCTGAAACACAATTAAGTGAAAGGCAAATGCTAAAATTGGTGCTTTGAAAAATGAACATAGACCTTTCTAGGCCATCTGTTTCCTAAATCTGGGAGGCAATCCAGTCTGGAAGCGTGTTCCCAAACACCTTTCATGATCAGCAAGGGGTTTCTCCCACCCGAAGCTGAAATTTTTTCCAGGGCTAGGTGCCCTGTAAGGTTCCTGAGGTAATCATATTTCCTTAGATGATAACTAAAGAACAGGAACTTGAGTGACTTTAATTTTCTGATTCAGCTATAGTTACTATAAGGAAGGGTAATCTGTGGGATGCACTCAGATATACCTTGTGATTGAAATCCACATCTGTGACACAGTTTGATTCACACTCGCTGAATATCAGAAAGGCAACATTCATGATAGTGATCAATACAAGTGCTGCATATAACAATGGCAGTTCAGGTAATTAGGAAGGATGCCTAGAATGAAGCTGGCATCTGAAACCTGCGGGTTTCCCTTCAGAGAAAGGCATAAAGGAGAAAAGCAGGAGGAATTAGCACATTTGGCTTTCAAGCCCTGTGGAAAAATCCTCTTTGCCAGTGGCAGAAGCTCTATCAATCAGAGGAGGAAAAGGATGCTGCCTTTGAGCCTCTTTGCTTTCTTAGCTGATAGAGCTTTGGATCATATCAAATGAGGGACGTTGGCAAAGATGTGTGAGCGCACACACAACAACAGCAGGTAAGGGCATTGTAGCCACCAGAAAGAAAGGTTTCTTCATTCAGCCCTTGTAATCCTTGGGCAGGGCTTTATTTAGATGTTTCCAATTACCACAGTATGTTTAAATAGATACCCAGAGAAATCAGCAGGGAGCAACAGCTCTCCTCACTGCCTGGCAGGGCTGATGATGACAAGGGTCATGTAATGGCTTAATATGATGCCACTTAATGTCCTACTTAAGCAATGTAATTATGGGGTTTATTTGATAGAGCAAGAAGGTTTATCTCCTGCAGAAGGCATGAATGAGATTGCCAGATGCAGGTGCTGCTGCATTACAAGATTCATTTTTTATATTATATAGTTTTTACAGCCTTGTCCACTCGGGTGATTTTCATTTTCTAAATGCAACGCAGTCTGTCTCTTCAGTCTGTCTCAGTGGTGCCCCTGTATAAATAAGCCACTTTCCTCTAGTAGTTGGCAGCTCTCATTACAAATATTTTCTGCCAGCTGCTCTTGGAAGATTTCTTTATTTTAGCTTTTCACCACAAAATGGAGATCTCAGACACTCATCCCATGTTTTAACATAGTATGCCTCAAAGGAAGTGATTCAGTCTTTGTATACAGTCTTGGTTGACAGCAAAGTTTTCATGCAGAAACATAAAAAAGAGATTTATGTAACTAATATAACACTGAAAACAAACAAGCCCTCCAACCAAGTTCAAAGCACCAGGTTAACGCGTACTTTCTAAATAAATATGGTGCTTTCAAGTGTGTCTAGACCTCATGATCTAAATCTTGAGATGCTGAAAATAACTGGGGGGGGGNGGGGGGCGGACTGTGCTAAAATTTCAGACCCATTGGGGGTTTTCTGTAAGAATTCACAAATGTTGAGCTCTTGCCACCTCTTCTGAAGGACTGTAACAGGAGAGGAGGGTACCTGTCATTGAGGGCAAAGGCAAGGCCCTCTGGGGAAGTGTACCCCCACCAGCGCAACACTGGCTCCTGCAAAACATACTGAAACAAATAATCTGACACCTGGAAGGGAGCAGGGAAGGAGTAGCTGCCAATGTAGACTTGTCAAGCCAGCCTTATTTCCTTATGTGACAGGGTGACAGATCTCACTGACAGAAGCAAATGCATGTCTGGTCACGGCGTCTCCCGCGGAGCACTCACAGGCAAGTGCAGCAAGTGTGTGGTCTAGACAGATCTATGGCATGGTGGGCACAGAACAGGCTGGAAACATTACTCAGAGAGCAACAGTGATTAACTCATTATCAGAATGGAAGTTTTGATCAAGAAGTGCTCAGTGGGAGGCTGCTGTGGCCCTGTGACTGCTCAGAGTCTTGGGCAGTGCAGCCGACAGTGCTGATGATGGACTTGAAAATGATACTGGTGCATTTACAGACAGCAGCAAGGAGTGAGCACCTCAGTGCTGCTGGGGGCAGGCTTTGAAAGGCTTGATGTACTTAAGATATATCCTTCTAAAAAAAGAAAAAAAAAACCAACCCGCAATTTAACAGGAAAATATCCAAAGTACTAATAGCATGTGCCAGAGAGGGATTAGCTCTGTAAATAAACAAATCTATAAGAAAATTAAAAACTCTAGTGGATTGTTTGTTGAAGGTGGGTCTACTGTGTCATGCTGTAATAAAAAAGATAAATCTCATATTCTTACATGTACAAAAGAACATGTAAAGTAATGCTTTAGTTCTGTTCAGCCCTGGCATGGTCTCAGCTGAAAGGCTGTGTCAGGTTTGGGGTACTGCACTTGAAAAAAGATGAGACCCAAGAGGAAACAACTCAGAAAAGACCACTGGAAAACGCAGAGCCAAGAAAGCAGGATCTGTTTTCTGGGTCTGAAAGACGTGGGTTTGGATTAGCCTGAGGAGAGACAGCTGATCATCTGCCCTTCATGCCTCTTCTGGAGGCGACACCAACTGAACCAATGTTACAGCAAAGATGGTGAGGTTAGACACAATATAAGCCTCCCCTGCTGAGGCAGGGGCTATCAGGAGACATTGTCAGGCCTCATTACCAGTGGCTGAAGGAGAGCTGAGACAGGCATCTCTGTGGAGCAGCCCCCATGCAGCAGACACGAAGTGGCTGAAGGTGATGGTAGACGACCCTTCAAGGAGGGCAGCCAGCTCTGCTGGAGTGACCCAGCCACTGCCAGCACCCATACATGGGCTTAGACATCCATAATTTTGCTGAGACTGGTAGTCAAGGTGGTTACCCTTCCTCCAGCTCTTAAACTCCACTTGCTCCCTCTGCTAAATGATGAGAAAAATAATTGAAAATGCTACCGAAAGGCACGAAGTTGTTCTTGGAACCTAGGAAGTATATGCAAGTGACCTTGACGTGCTGCCTGCCTGGCATGTGCCTGTGTACGCATGCTTCTACCCTGAGGTCAGTGTGACAATATCTTGTGTTTGGGTCAGCACCTCTCTTCAAACTTCGGTGAGATTTATCCGTATGTTACTCAAACAGCACAGTTATAACAAGGTGTTATTTTACAAGTGCTATTTAAAGTATTCAGTCTTGTGGAGAAACCAGTGGGTCTGTATGGAGTCCCATGGTTTGAAATTCTCAAGGATATGTACGTATCTTGTGGTGAGCTGACGTGCAGGGCACTAACATCTAACCTTTCTTTAAATAGGTAGTATCTTGCTTTGCTTCCTGTCCTCCATCTAGTCAGAAGGCATGGCACATTCACCAGACATCTTAGGCTTTAAAAGAAAATGAAATGAAATGGAAATGAAAATGAAAATCAATGAAGAGAGCCCACTACCATTCTTACCTCAAGAAGAAACAGCTTTTTTGTCCCTGGGGAGAACACAGGTTTGTGACAAACTAAGGGGAAGGACATCCCACTCTGCCTGCCAGCTTTTGAAAGCCATATCATGCCCTCTCAGCTGGCACGACCAAGGAAATGGCTCTCTTCATGTCCATGGGGAATTAAGGCTGGCTGAAGGAACGCAGGAAATCTGAAGTGATTCAGACAAGCATGACTCAGCCACCCTGTCACAGTAAGTTTATAATGCTGAGGAAGAAATTTACTCTCGAACATATTTTAATTGACACACCAGATAATATACACTGAAAGAATATCTTTCAAAATAAAAGATGACAGACTTTCAACATCTGGTCTAATTCCCTGCAACTATACTAGCAGATGTAAACCGTTATGTATTCCATTAGCAAATATCTTTCCTTTATTTCCTTTTTCTAAGTATATGAATGCAGATGTATATATTTTTATTACGGCTATAATAATCTATCTTAATTTTATATATTCATGCTTGAATTCTGGATTTAAGCAAAAACTGCTCATGGTGCACAAAATTCTGCTCGTCAACACGGCAAGGAGTTTTGCTAATTACTTATGTGAGGCTAGGATTTTGCTCAATGAGATTATTCATGTCTCAGGAATTTCCAGAAGCAGTATAAACTGTGAATCTGAAGCTGAAGTTGTGCTTATAGGCACCATAATTGCACCAGAAAAAATCTGGGGGTTTTGTTGTTGTTGTTGAGCTTATTTGCATTTTTTTTTTCTGGAGCTGATTGAATGAGGACTGCTTATGAGCCCTTATTTTGGCTGTCTCATGGTGATCAGAGAATGACAGAGTGGAAGAGCTGTGCCAGCTTCACTCACTGCACCCTGTCCAATGAGCCCTCAGGCAGGTTTTGCAGGGGTCCAAGAGGGGCTCCCAAGGCCAGGGAAGTAAAACCTGCCAAGCTGCTGGTTCAGCTGATTTTTAATTTAATTTTAATTTTTACTTATATTTTTTCCTTTCTGTAAGAGTTCTTCACAAAGAAGATTCCCAGCTTTAGCTGCCCTTAGACCTGCCAGCTTTCTGCTCCGGTGCACACCCCCTAACCTCTGTCAGTCCTAAAAGCTGACTTAGCATAGACCTACCATTTCTGGCTCATTTTCACATGGGTAGCTCAGCTGGTAAATTCGGGGTGTAGTAACTTCAAGCAAAGCTGTAGTGACAAGTAATTGGGGCTGGTGGCCTTAGCCACCGGAGCAAAACCATCTGGGACAGGATGTGTCACATCCTATGCCCCACTACAGCCAGTGTTAAATTCCCTGCTTTTATTGACCACACAGAATTGGTTTGGTAGGGCATTGCTCAAAGTGTCTAGCACAGCATCTTCCCAGACAGAGTGTGTTAATGGAATGGGAGGGGGAAGCCAGCCTCCAAAACAGCAGTAGGCTGTCAACAGACACATCGTAGTGCTCATTCATCCAACATCAGCCTCTCCAAATATCTGAGTTACAAAGTAAGCTTTGAAGCCAGCCTGGGAGGTAAAAATTGAAGGAGATGAGAAATTTGCATCTTTTTGTGCATTCAGTCAAAACTGCTTCTGCAAAAACACATAAAAGCCCCTAACCATTATGGATTTGTATATGTAGATTTAGTTCTTCAGCTGCTTTACAGTAAGACAGAGAAACCTGTCAAGAGAAGCACTGTCACTATATTCCATTACCATGTATTTATTTACATGACTATCAGAGACCAGCCACTTAAATAAATCATTGTTAGGGAAGTGGTCTACTTAAAGAATGTGTGGCCCATTCACCCATAAAACACTAATTATCACAGCAGCACCTCTCCAATGAATCACTGGTAATGAGACACCATTATGGAAAGTATCAATTTTCAGTGCAACTCAGCCACACTGTACATGGTCAAGTAATTGTACTGAAGTGCCTAACAAATAAAACTTTTCCATGAAAATACATCGCTCTCTGAGCAAAATCATTTCCCAAGAGGGCTTAGCAGGTTTTTTTGTCATTTCTATTAAGAGCAAATAACACCTGTGTGTTGCTTGTTGCTCTTTGGAAGCCTGGATACGTCATTACTTACAACAAGAAGAAATCTGTCAAAACCTGTCATCCTCAGGTATGAAGTCATATTTGTATATCTATGCTTCCTGCCAGTAGGGAAGAAGATGTACAAGGCCTTTGAACAGAATCACAGAATGACAGAATCACAGAATGGGAAAGGTTGGAAGGGACTGCAATGGGTCACCTGATCCAACCTCCCTGCTCAAGCAGGGTCATCCCAGAGCACACGGCACAGGATTGCCCCAAATGGTTCTTGAATGTCTTCAGTGAGGGGAAGCTCCACAACCTCTCTGGGCAATCTGTGGCAGTGCTCGGTCACCCACACAGTGAAATTCTTCCTCATGTAATGTGATTTCGCAATGCAATTGAAAATATTCTGTTTGATATTGCTGTCCACTTCTTGGTAGCATCTAGAGGCAGTATATCTTTGTCATGAAGCAGACAAAACAGTTTTTTCAGATTTCCTGAATGTCTTCACAAGATTCCCACAAGAGCATATTTCCATACACAGAGGGGCAGAAGAGGCAGTTTCATACAGGTGCAAAATATGGCAGCACTTTGGTTCATGGAAAAAAATCTGCATTCACTGAAAAGTAGATATCTATTTTGGATGTTCTGTGAGTCAAGAGTCCCTTCTCTGCAGCAGATGCTCTACGTCTCTGCCCTGACAGTCCACGACATTACAGAGAATCAGGTCACTGCCAGAGCTCATTGAGACCTTCAGGTTCGTTTTAATGGAAGGAGATGGTGCCTCTTGCTGCAAAGTGTCTAGAACAGCTCGAAGCAAATCTGCACAGCAACGTGCCTCCCTATCCTCCTTTGGAAGGAAAGCAAGCGAAAGGGCAAGTCATGTCTGTGCAGGGCTCAGGAGGTGGCAGCCTCAGGCAGTGACAAGTTCTCAAAGCAGGTGCCTTGGCAGCGTATCAGGTAACCTCCACTGCGGCTGGCAGAGCTTTCCCGGCCATGGAAGCAGGCAGTGAGGGGAAAGGCAGTGCTTGTGCTAAGCCAGGGAGCTGTTCACACTGTGTGAGACCTCGGTGTCAGGATGCATGAAGCTGGGCAAGATATTGTTCTGCCAACAAATTGCAGAGACTGGCTTCCTTCTAAGAACATCAATGAGACAAAGCAGGTCCAGGTTGATAATCATGGTTAGCACTTTCCATGGGGGCTCCGAATAAGAGAATGTAACTATGGTTTTTCTCATTCCTGATCTATGTGCACACTGAAGGCCTGTTGTTAAAACTGTTCAATGATGAGTGCATGGCCTCAGTCAATAGAAGGGATTAAATACTTCCTCCTGTCTGCTGCAGCTGCAGTACCTGGTTTAATTCTGAATGCATTCTTGCAGGGGTATGGATACGGGCTTCTCCTGCATCCTCTGAGGACCACAGCTGCACACTCACACACATCACAGTTCTGCATGTCTCACGTATATAGACATATTTCCCTAAAAAAATAAATTTTCTGGGTTCCCTATGGGCTGTCACTAGCTAGACAATTTTGCTCTCTTTTTGCATTTCCAAGAGCATCTTCTGGTGTCCATGAGATGCATTTACATAGCCATGCACTACTTTTATCTTACAAAATCTACATGAAGTAGGTTATTTTGGAGGTTTGTTCTTGTGAGGGACTTGCCACTGCCTGTGATTTGGTTGGGAAAAAGACAGCAGGGCATTTACATTCTTCTCTTTCCTTAAGCACCTGTCTCTTCCTGATTCTCTTGTGTGAACTCAAATCTTCACTGCTAAATATCTTTTTGCTTTCTTCTCTGACATGTGACTGTGCCAAGGATACAGGTGTATCATAAGAGGACAGGTATTTAGTACTTTCCAGTCGGAATGGGCACTTAGTGGGCATGCTGCCTGCTTCATGCCAGAAGAGTATAGGCTTGTCAGTAGGATTTTATGGGGCCTGATTTATTACAGATCCATTTATCGTGGATTCAAGCAGGTGGCATGAGCTGGAGCAGCGGGTGCTTGTTCTCCAGCGCACAGGGCTCTGTGGCTGCAGGCAAGGCAGGCCCACAGCTCTCACCCAGGTCCTGTTCTTTGGTGCCGCCCTTACTGGCTGCTTAATTGCTCCTCCCAATGCGTAATTAAAAACCACTGGTAGGCAGCTCTGGTTTTGGCAGGACAGGAGCCTTCTCTGATCCATGAAATACTTCTGGCTGTTGACTCCACGCATCAGGTTTCTCCCTGCAGAAAGCTCAAGGCAGCAGCGGATGTACACTCTGTGGGCTGGGTTTTTTTGAACCTTCATTCCTCAAATAACTGCCCCTTGTCAAGCCTGGACCTGGTCCAGGGAACAAGACTTACCCCTACATTCTTGAAAAACATTATATATCTTTTTTTTGAATCATACACCCAAGTGAGCCATAAACAGAGAGTAACTGCCATACACAAGAACAAAGGGTTTGCTAAGCAGTGATAAATAATAAATTGCCTGGGAAAAATGCATCCTGTACCTTGGGTTTTATTTTGCTTTGGCTTAGCACAATTTCCACAAAATTTTTGCAATCATGCTGCCATTATCTTTTCATGATGGAGGCCCTAGGAACTTGTCCAGCCCACAGCGAGAGCCCTTTATGTACCTACTAATGTGCTGGTTCACAGACAGACAGAGGAGGATGCTGATCTGAATAGCAATCAGATGCCAGCGTACACTGCCTCTCTACAAGAGCTGTGGACATTAATAATGTCTCTGGGGAGTGGCTGCAGCTGTAATAAAGAAAAGATATCTGCAGTGTTTGCACAGCTCTCTTCATTCATCCTGATATGTAGTGAAGTGTGATAATAAGGACTTTACAAAATCTGACTGTCAGTCTTGGGGGGATATTCATCATGGGGGGAAAAAGACACAAGAAACATTTGTTTCTGCTAAGCATAGTTGAAACACAGTGATATTCTTGAAAGTGACCCTCTTCTATTTTGTGCTTTTTGGGTTTTTTTTGGGGGGGGGCGTTGGTTATTTTTTGTACATGAAACAAGGTTCACAACATGGTCATTTCTGAGCATAACCTAAGAGGTTTTGATTCGGAGCTCTGACTCTGGAAAAATGTCAAATCACAGGCCTCCATGCTCACTTTAATTCTCCATCCACAACAACAATTTTGATTAAAGCAAGTTCAGAAAAAATAATTGCTTTTCCTCTGAAAGTCCAGATACAACAACAGTTCAGTTACATGGTGAAAAACCAAAACTGGCTATCTGGTAGTTTTGAAAATATTATAGACCTGTTCCTGTGAATGCAGCATGTCCTGAATCAGGCTCTTTGTGCTTCCTTCAAGACATCAGGAGCTAAGCATGAGTCAGTATACACAGGGTAAGCACAGTGGACTTGCACTGGTGCATAACCTCCTGGGGCTTCAGGAGCTTCTCACCTTCACAGAGCAAAGCGATGCCTCAGGTGCCTTCCCAAGAATCACAGGGCCTGAACCTGGATGCAGACCCCAGTGTTTGCCTCCCTGGGAAGTGTCGGGAGATGCCCACAAGTCAGGTCACAGACAGGCTCCAGGTCTCATCAGGGCTAAGCAAACAAAAGAGGAGACTTGAGGCACAGCAAGACTGACTTTGCATTATGTTTACAATCTAGCATTTTTCTTTGATGGCTTTTAGGCACTTAACTTTTCCTTTGCAATGTTGCAGCAGCATACAATCATCTCCTTGCTCCAAAAATGAGGGAGAATTCAGAAACACCAGGACAAAAGTGATGAGCCAACGCAGTGACTCACATCTCTGACTTGCACAGCAGGTCAGTCTGAGCCTCAGCAAAGAGGAGGAGATACATCTCTGCCGTGGCTGCCCAATGAGACAGAGGTGACAAGGTACCTCAAGGTGTTTGGAGCATAGTTTAAGGTACTTCAATCTTGGTTTCAGTGCAAAATCACATTTCCACCAGCAGCATCACTGGGAACCACTAAGAACCTGGGGCAACTCCATGGTCTGTATCACGGGAGAGGTTTTGGTGACAGTAAATGCAAGATGGGAAAGTACCTGTGGATGACAGAAGTGCCACTTAGATTAAATGCAAGAAAACTTACATCAATACAAATGTAAAGAGGCACAGTGTCAAAAAATAGAAAACTTAATGTCTCATAGAAGTGTTGCCAGGTCTTTTTACAAGCTTCTGGCTAACTGAGCTTTAAAAAAAATCTCTGTTGCTGGAGTCTTTTGATTGTGGAAGGATCTCATCTTCCACTTCAAATAGCAGTTGGACTGCTAGTCCTTTTGGCTGAGTATAAATATCCTGAAATTATGACTTAGGGACTCAGAAACTAAAAGACAAATAAAAAGAACTCCACATTTATTGATTTCAAAACACTTCTGACTCTTAATTCAACTGACTCTTCAAAGTCCCACATTGCATTTTGTGAAGGCTTCATCTGAGTATCTTACCCATGCTCAGTGTAAGATTTTTCTCCACATAGCAAGTATATGACAGGCATAAGGGTAGGAGTAATCCCATATGCACATATTAATGCATCCCTGCATTCTCTGAAGGTATCAGGAATGTGGATGTCAAAAAAGAAAGTTCCTAAGTATAAAGATGTCAGTGATTTCTTGTAGGGGTTTGTTGTTTTGGGGTTTTTTTTTTAGTTTATGTCAAGCTAAGATGTAGCTCTGGGCACGTCCTCACTGCAAGTCCCCAGTCTGCCTTTGTGCTGCTTCAGGGGTAGTCTGGGGCAAGAAGAGCCCCACAAAACCAGTTTGAGACAAAAACTGGTGCTCTCTCAAAACTGTGAGTGGCTCCACTGGCCAATGCGCCCGTCTGGATGGCAGCAGCGCTCCACCGCAAATGCTTTACTTCACTGTCAAAGGGCAATTCAGAGAACAACATGATCCCTCGTCTGCTGGCTCATGTTTGAGTTGGTTCCAACTCCCAATTATCCAGGCTTGGCTTAACTCAGAAAGTGTGTCTGAAGCAGCAGTAACAGCAGCTGGGCAGCCATGCTGGAGGAGTGCTGTCAGTCGATGGTGTGCCTGTGTGCTGGGGGCCGTCTCCTGTATCCCTGTCAGAAACATCACCTTCCTCTCCACCACACTGAGGGATTTCAGAAGATGTCCAGCAAGGGTTGGGACAGCACAGGGGGGAGGATGTCTAAGGCATGGCAATGAGAGCTCTCAATGGGGCACCATTGGCAGCAAGAATTAATGAAAAGTGAGACACAAACCCATCCATCTTTGTCTCACATTTCCCAGCCTCAGAGACAGTAACTGCTCTAGTGGCAAGAAAGGGTTTGCAGGATATGTGGCAGAATGGTTGGTGTTTGCTTACACTTATTTTTTTAGTGGGTGAAGGGGGAAAATGCAAAGTTTCAGAGGCCCTCTAGTTCCAGTTAAATCCAAGCAGATCACAGTGTGATCCAACTAAACATACCTGTGCCTGTGCAGGTCAGACAGTCACCTTTGTGCTTTCACAGCAGAGCAGGCATCTGTCAATCCTCCAATATGTGCTTCAGGCCTGGCTTATACATGTCTAAGTGATTAATTAATCTCTGTGCAGCAACTGGAAAATGTAAAGTGCTACATAAAAGATAAGTATTACTATTACTAAATCTGTATTCGACGAGTGTGACTTGACATAAAGTGGCAGGTTTTATCTTACTCATTGCCACTATCTGAGAGAGGCCATTGGCAGCAAATTTCTTCAGCATAATTTATTCCACAGACAGAGTGGGGTAAGTGGTGCACGCGAGCAACTTGCGCGGCGTGCACGGCGGGGAGCGCTCTGCCGACAGAATACGCCATGGGGTTTTCACACATTGCTCCGCTACCTGTGACTCGGAGCCGCAAGCGCGGGGGCATCAGACGGGTACGCCGTGCTCCCTCGGGAAATTTGGACTAATAAATCACGTGCGGCATATGGTAGCAGAGCCCCCAGCACGGGGAGGAGGGTGGGGGTTTGCGGAGTGTGGCAGACTCTAATGGCAGAGGCGTGACTGGAAAGCAGTGACACCAGGGGGGTGCCAAAGGGCTGTGGGAGAGGATGAAAGGAGATGGACAGCGGCTGACAGCGTGGATGGAGGGCAGTGGTGCTTAACCCTCTCCGGCTGGGCATTTCTTACAGCGCTCATTGGCTGGGTAGAAGCAGCAAGGGGGGGGTCAGGAAGGCAAGCTGGGCAGTAACACAACTGGTAAACACAAATATGAACTTACGCCTTGTGCACTTGTGGAGAGCCTGGTGCATAGGGAGTTGATTCTGCCTACTCCCTCTGGGCCCTATGGTAACATAAATATTTAATATTAACGATAATAATAGTAAAGAGCTTTGAAAATGGAGAACCCTGTAGGCAGTTATTTTTATTAATAGTATGGGCTAGTTGTGACTTAATGGCTGCCAAATAGTTTCAATTGATTTGAGTCTATGAAGCCAACCTGAGCACATGATGAAGGCTAGCAGCTTAGTGTCTCACTTAACTTCTTTGAATTTGGTCTTCATTAAAGAAAAATATGTGCTAGTGTTCCTGGCTTCTCTTTTGATTTTTTCAACCTTTCATGCCTCTCAACATCTTTTTGCAAAATAATGAAGGAATCAGTCCTGGCGCTCGTGCACGGAGAAACTGCTCGTACGAGCATGACCTCTGCCTTCAGCCCTTGACCTGGCTTTCTCAGCCTCTGTGGCCACAGCCGAACAGCATGCACATGTTTGACTGATGTAATGTATGCTGGAGGGTGTAAATCCACCTGGTTAGTGGTTCAAACCTCACTTTCTTAATAACTCAGGTGATACAAGGCTCTGCTTGGATCAAGATCCCGCCCATAACAGATGCTGTCTTTTGTTTCAGCCTTCAGCCTAGCATACCCTCTGGTCATTTCTGGTTTCCCAAAGTTGTATAGGAAGTGCCTCACTTTTAAAGGGGTTTAAGTTAATAAATGACAAATACAGCCACTGTCAGGTAATATGTCATAGCTTAAGGAAAAGAGAAAGGTCATGAGCAAACCTCAGACACAAAATATGCGGTTTCCTTGAAAAGCCTCAAATGCACCGGGAGAAATTTTTCTTCTTGTGCCAAGCGAGGTTTCTGGATAAGTTCCCAAGCATCACTTTCTTGTGGATCTCTTGCAAAGTCCCCAGTCCTGCACTTAAAAAATTTAGCTGACCTCTGAATTTGCAGGAGAAACAAAATTAAAGTAGCTGTAAGGGGAAGGGTAAAGAAAAGACCTCTGAGTTTGGGTTTGGTTTTTTTGTTTGGCTTTTTTGGGGGTTTTTTTGGTTTTTTTGTATTGTTTTGTTTGGTGTGGTTTTTTTTTTTGTTTTTTTGTTTTTTTGGTTTTTTTTTTGGTGGTTTTTTTTGATTCTTGTTGAAAGCTACCAAGGGTGTGAGGAAGTCCTTGCAAAAATGCAATGAGGACAGAGAGAGTGCCAAATGGAGGCAAATGCAGGAGAGGCGTGAGGAAGAAACAAATCTGGGCTGCCAGCATCAAACTGGTATGCTACTTCTCACCATATTCCACTTTTTCCCCCCTCATATTAGCTTATTTGGCTATCATCCTAGTTTTCAGCAGCAATCCCACACAAGCAGGCAAAACTGGTTATACCAGAGAAAACTGTAAAGAAATTTTGTGCAATCCCAAGTTAGCTGATGCACCCAAAAGCATGGCATGCGGTGGATATGGTGACCTGGAATCACTCTAGGGCCTTCAGAGAACAGCACAAAAAAGATACTAGTTTAACATGGTGAAGGTCAAAAGAAAAACAGGGCCTTAAGCAGAACCAAATCAGTTATCTCATTCTGCAAGATTTTGGACATGATCCTGAAGTTTATGACAGGATTTAATACAAAACTCACTGACTGCGTTTAGTTTTAGGTGAAACTTGTGCTGTAAGTCTCTCATCCTCTTGGGAGATATGGCTTCAAACTTCTCAGCCACTGAGGCAGACTGTTGTCCCCAGGTGGAGCTACGCTTGGCCAGGGAATTTCTTTAGCAGGAGATGGGGTAATGCAAGATGGAAAGCAAGAATAAAAGTCTGAATGAGGAGGGGATGGAGAAATCGGGCAACTTCTTTTGTTGGGCATCTGTTTTCAACCCTGGTGGCAAAATTCCTGTTTTGACTCCTTTTCCCTCCTATCTACAACATGTCCACTTGTCCAGCCCTGAGGGGGATCACAGTGGGTTTGCTGTCCTTGGCAGCCTCCTGCCTGTGCCCATGCCTGCAGCTCATTGCAGCCAGCACTGCCTCCTGTGATGGGGCAGGGGGGGAATGTTAAACTCGGCCTGCAAGCAGCTTACTTGTACCACAGCCCTGCAACTTTGCATCTCTTCAGATGCTGCTCAGGTGTGCACACAGGGGTGAGATTTTTAGCTGTCTTAGCATCCCAGAAGATGTTTGGGCTGTGAGGGTTTTTTATTATTATTTCACAAAGTTATTTTTCCACTTCTGATTTCATTGTTTTATAGCTAGTCTCTGCAAGCACATCACTAGCTCTCCATTTGCAACGGACTGTGGGTGCTGTAGAGTTATTTGATTGAGTATCAAACTGTGCAATACAAAATTATTGAGTAGTCTTGTTATTGAAATAACCCTTTGGTGTCTCTTATATTCCAATATTGGACTTCTTCCATTTATTTCTGTATAGTCCTGCATTTGGAAGTAATTTGGATCTTGGAACAGCAACCTGAAATTATTGGCTAGCCTTGTGTGTAATGTAATGAGTGCTAGACATTTATAAGCTTAGCAAGTTTGTCAGGAGAATATCAGCTTCCGCTCCTCACCCCATTACCAAAGGTGTTCTGGCTGACCCTACAGTTGCCCCAGAGTTTTAGTCATCTAGAAGTTTTGGCTTGAAAATCAATACAAGTTTCAATGATGTTCATATATTTTCAGCCATAGTAGAAATGAGTGGTCTGTGCATCCATCTGATCCTGGAAGCAATGTTATCTAACAGCTGAGAGAGCAGACAGGAGCTGGGCTGGCTTGGGCATGCTCTGGTGAAATGGATTGTGAGACCTTGAATAAAGCATTGAGTTTTTGTGCTTCTTTTGCGGTCTGTAAAGTGTGTGTGTGTGTGTGTGTGTGAAGAGGATGGAGGAAGGAAGCAGGGAGAAAAATTTCTTCTTGAGAAGTTTTGCTATTTTGCACAAAACTCTATATGGGATGTAGTTGCACACACAGCAAAGAGATGCTGCTATAATAGACACTTGAAAGAGGGTCTGTCTAGAGGTGGAGCTTTGCACCACTCTGGGAGACCTTTCTGATGGCAGATGAGAGAAGCAGGAATCTGTAGTAATCCATGCTGCACAAAAGTGCACAAATTCTTATTAAAAAGTTAAGAGAAGCTATGACACGTGCTCAAATGCCCACTGAGGACCATGTAGCTGAAGGATTTAAGCAGGACATCTTGCTTTAGCTGAGCTGCTTCCAGTGATTTAGTGTGCATACATTACTTGGACACCACTTATTTAAAAAAAAAGAAAAGTAAACAAATGCATGAAAAATATGCTAATAGGTTCACTTCTCTAGTGTGGTCTATTCAAACTAAACAGATGTGCCTCACTTTCCAGAGAAATCATCGTTCCTCATTCTCTCAGTTTGAAAGGTACTTTGAACACACAGCCAAGCCACTTTGTGTAGAAATGTTATCAGTGAAACAGATTGGACAGTGTTTTGTTATAATTCTCTAAATACGTAGTAGTCATTGACCTACAAGTACAACAGCGATTGCCTCAATAAGGTTTTTCCGTGGTGTAGATAAACACTGCAAGTGAAGAGTTGGCTTCCACGCTGGGTTCTGTTTCGTTTCCTGGACAGATGATGGCATTGCAGTCCTGCTGTATTCTGCAAACCCAGCCAAGGTACTCCCAGAGAGAGATCTTGATTTGATTGTGCTATGCACGCTTTAGCAGCTTAAGATTTTGCCTTTTGCTTTTCATGTCTTCAGCGAAACAGATGAATGCTATAATAGCAGTAGTTTCTAAAAGGAAGACATGAAATTCCTACATTTATAATAAAAAAGTGTTACCAACCTCATTGTAATTCAGACTTGAACTGTTCACCCTGTGCACGTCCAGAAACTCATTCTCTAATACTAGATGCAATGATCTCTGGAGGGAAGTTTTCCATCTGTTTCCTTATGATGTTAAGCTGTTAGTGCTGTTCATTATTTATTACATCTACTGGAGTATGTTAAGCTATGATTTTCTTCTTGGCTGGTATTAAGAATTTGACTTGGTTAGTGTAAAAAAAAACCCCTAGGATTTGCATATTACACATTGATATTTAGTGTATTTGGGGGGGTGGAGGGGAAGGTAGGGGGCTGTAATTGCTCCCAAGCTGCTTTTGTGCTAGCAGATAATTTATATTTAATTCAGTAATACAGAGCTAAATTAACCACTTTAAATGGAGATAAATATAGATGTGCTATATATAGGTGGAATCTGCCACCCATACTCAGATTAAGGAGCGTTATCTCTGCTTGAGTTCAGTAGGACTACTGCAGGGTAAGATGCTTCTCATTATGAGCAAGGTAGGCAGAATTGGGCCCATCATAAATACGTATGAGTATATATTTCACCCATATGAATGAACGTGAGAGAGTGCGATTTATAAAATATGAGCATGCAGTTACCAATATGCACATTAAGCAAAAGCTCACAGGAATATGGTCTGCTCTCTGTATTTTCACATCTTCTATTACAGGAAGGTGTGGCAGACTTTGGTTATTATGTTGTTCTATGCAGAATAAATGATACATAATAAATAATTCTCTCTTTGGGGTGAGGAATGGTTCAGCCTGATTCTCCATTTCTTCACAGAAATTATTACCTATTTCTGCAGGTAGATTTCTCATTGAGTTTATCCTATTTTGTCACTGGTTCCATTAAATGCAGTTTAGGTGTCCCAACATAGCTGGAAGGGATAGTGTTTGTGTTATTACTTGTGTCAGGATCATCTCTTTACATCCAGCATCTTGCTCACAGAAATATCTTTGAAGATGTACAGAAATTAGATCAGTATCTTATTACACTGTAATTAAAGTATCAATTCAGGCTGCGAAACACTATCTAGATCACCCATTCAGGTTACTCTTAACAATACTGGTTCTTTTGGAATAAATATATGTGTTTCCAAACTGCATAATGGGAAGTTTTTGCATATCATTCTCACATGTAGTGTCTTTTGATGTGATGGAGAATTGTAGATGAACTGAAATGTTCGCTTTCCTGTCATGTAGCTGGTTCTTTATCATAATATAGATGTTATTAAGATAAAATCTGTCTCTCCATATTGTAGTATTATAAAACTCAGAATTAGAAATGCTTTATAATTTCTGAAGAACAAAGACTATGACTACTTTAAGCAATATCAAAGTCAGACTACCTTTATCAGGGGGGAGCATGAAGGGAAGCACCAATATTTGCAAAGCATAAGTTAATTCTTGTCAGACTTAACACAGGATGTTTGCCATTACCAGGCAGAATAATCACCAAATGATAAAAAAAATATAAGCTTTCCTAGTGCTTTTTTAAGGTGGTAGCAGAAAACACCTACCTGGGAACAAGATTGCTTGATTATGCATCTGCTCTTTGGACTGCCAAGTCAGATGCTTATGTGGAGTAAATCAACACTGCTTTGGCATGCCAGTGGAGCTATGTTGACCAACACCTTCTAGGGTTTATCTGTAAGATACTAAGTTGGTAAATATAAAGGTCCTATTAAGGTGTTCTGAGCACTGGAAAAATTCTTGGGTTTGCACCCACTGAAGATCACTTCTACTATATTGAACTCATCGGAGCGACTTTGGAGAGGAAGTTTGCATGCAGTCATTGATAGATTGCAATCTACTCACAGTGACATCGCTCAGTGAATTGTTTGAAAAGGACCTAGAAAAGTGTGGTTAATCACCATACAGCCATAAGGCTCTCCTGTAGTCCTCAAAACCTACCCTCTGTGCTGAGGATCTGGAGATCATCTTTGAAACGTGTCTCTTACAAAGATCAGTTACCCTCTCCACTTTCCAGACAGTTTTAAATGGAAGTTGTGGTTCTAAAGGAACACCACTGGTATCCCTCCTTGCACATGTTATGGCCTTACTGCAGTGTCATTCTGCAAGAAGCATGCTTGGTCCACCAAGCCAGTTAGCCTGTAGTGGTGCAGTTGTCTTCTTCAGGCATCCTTCCACCATAGCTATTTTCTCTCTAAGCTGGACACATTCTTTAGTCCTGTCTGGGTATTACCACACACTTCCAAGAGCTGTCAGACCGCCAATAGATGCTTTGGGGTTGTGTTTCTCCATGCTGTCAGGTGACTATATCAATGGATAGTCATATGTGATTATCTGGGTAGTGTTCAGAGGTGGTTCAGACATTTCGGTGTCCAGGCGCTCAGGCAACAGCAATGTTCACGTAATTTCAGTCATGGCCAGTTTCTGGATGCCTTACAATCAACCCTTTGTATCAAAGTGAATCAGGTTCTAGTTAAAATGTTTTTCAGTTTTGTTTTCTTTGTATTTTGATAGCCAGTTAAACAGACAAATGTGAGTATCCAAAATAAATAGAATAGCTCAGATTTCACAGTACGGTTTGTAAGCTTCTCTTTCTTCACAGAAAGTTTACCTGAAAACCTTTTAACACATTTGATGCCACAAAATGGTTTGTAAAAGTGTGGAGGCTGCTTCCCTGCTGCTAGCAGATTTATAACACAACCTATGGCAATTGCTGCAGGTTGTCCTGTATTGAAATGGATATGAATCAATGTGGACTAACCACAAATTAAATAATTTTGGTATTGGTTTGGAAGGAGTCTTAACTACCAATGTAGTTTTTAATTCTTTTTTACGGTTGGTTCTTTGGTATTTTAAGTTCATCCCAAACATTAGCTCCCAGAGTCATGGACTCTTGTAAAAATCCACATGACAGTCAAAGAAAGAGAGAGGGAGAGAAAAAGAACAGGAGAGAGAATTCTACCACTTACTATTTCAGGAGTAAGTTGAATGTATAATTCAAAAAGTTCCAAAACAAGTAGATGGAGTCCTTAATGGAGTCAAATAAAAATATAAGATTTTTGACTCTTAAAGTTTGCAATGCTGCAGGGTATACCACTAGGGGACTACACCATTAGATTATTAGGGGACATACCATTTGGGATCAGGCCCAGACGGCATGGGTTAAGGAAAAGTGCATCCTGCTTAACCAACCCGATCTCCTCTTATGACCAGGTGACCCACCTAGCAGCTGAGGGAAAGGCTGTGGATGTAGACTACCCAGACTTCAGCAGAGCCATTGATACTGCTGTCCCAGAGAAGCTGGCAGCCCGTGGCCTCTTCGTGTTCTCTTTGCTATGGTAAAAACTGGCTGGATGGCCGGGTCCAGAGCGCAGTGGGGAATTGTGTTAAATCCAGGTGGCATCTGGTTGCTAGTGGGGTTCCCCAAGGCTCATTACTTGTGACAGTCCTGTTTAACATCTTTATTGATGATTGGGATGGTGGGAACAGCTCCACCCTCAGAAAGCTCACAGATGAAAGTTCCCAGTAAGTTGGACAGGACTGTGGATATGCTGAAGGGCGGGAAGGCTCTGCAGAGGGACCGGGACAGGCTGGATTGATGGGCTGAGGCCAATTGTAGGAGCTGCAGTAAGGCAAAGTGATAGATCTTGACCCCTATGGGGTCACAACAACCCCATGCATCCGCTGGGGACAGAGTGGCTGGAATGGTGCCCAGTGGACAAGGACCTGGCAGTGCTGGTCAACAGCAGCTGAACATGAGCCAGTGTGTGACCCGGTGGCCAATAAGGCCAATGGCACCCTGGCCTGTACCCCGGCCCGCACTGCAATAGTGTGGCCAGCACCAGCAATAGTGTGGCCAGCAGGACCAGGGCAGGGATTGTCCCCCTGTACTCAGCACTGGTGAGGCCTCACCTTGAGTCCTGTTCCAGTTTCAGGCCCCTTAATGCAAGAAAAACAATGAGGTGCTGGAGCATGTCCAGAGAAGGGCAATGGAGCTGGTGGATGGTCTGGGGCACAAGCCCTGTGAGGAGCAGCTGAGGGAGCTGGGATTGTTTAGTATGGAGAAAAGGAAGCACAGGTGGGACCTTATTGCTCTCTACAACCACCTGAAAGGAGGTTGTGGCCAGGTGGGGGTTGGTCTCTTCTCCCAGGCATTTCCATTTCTTCAAAAAGATATCTTGAAAGACACAGAAATGAAAAGCCCGAAAATTGAAACCCCTAACCCACCCTTCTCTCCTGTTGTCTTCTAGGCAGAGAGCATGGCAGAGCACAAACACCAGCTCTGCTCAGGCAAAAAGGTCTGATAACTCACAAAATTATGTGAGAAACATGGATGACCTCTGCAAGTACTCTAGAGCCTCTCAGAAAAGTACACTGTAAGAACAAATATTGGTGGATTTGTCAACTATATATGTGTGCATATATGAAAAGGTTTATCTATTTTGTCTAGTTACATATGCTTTTAGTAGGTGGATTGCACAATCATAACAGTAACACTCTGAAACCCACAACTAACATGGCACTTACATTCTAAACCCGTATTTTCAGTCACTTACAACTTTCTGAGGTAAGTAGCTTTCACATTGATTTATCATTCTCCAGCTGGGACCAGACACAATCATTTTGCCAACGAAAGGGAAGTTTTATTAACATCCATCCAGCCACTTAGCCAATTTGGAGTTGTCTGACTGAGAAAAAGCCTTTTTCCCTTTTAAATCCAACACATAAATTCTGAGGGCTGAGATAACTCCAGACTTGTTTGGTTAAAAAAAAAAACAAACCAGCAAACTCAAACCAATTTCACCTGGCTTGACCAGAGTCCTCATCTGTCCCCTTTCTGAAGAAGAAATAACAAACTTTAAAATAACAACATAGCATTGTGAGTGGCCATGCTCACACATCTCTGTGTGTGCATATGTGAGTGTATATATGGACCAGCTTCAAAACCGAACTGCCACAGGTAAAATCTTCAACATGAGTCCCAGGTATAGAAAGGGTCGAAAACACACGCCAGTCTTTAATCTTATCCTCTAAACTGCCCACACACAGAAAATGCTTAAGTCTGTGCTAAACTAGAGTCCTGATAACTTAAAAGAAAGGAGATATTAATTATGGAGGTTGACAAATCTCCTTAGCTTTTTGACTGTTACCTGCACAGTGGTTGATAAAATGTTCAAGCTAATGGTATAAAGAAGTCAAATAATGATATTGCAGACTTAGGGGTTTATCCTGGGATTAATAAATTGCAGGAGTCCACACTGAGTTGTGTTTGAAGGGATAGAAGCTGGATCCTTGAAAACAGATGGCCTTTCTTGTCAAAGTAGTCTTGATCTTGTCTAATCTTAAAAGCTAAGCAGGTTTGGGTCAGAAAGATCCACCAGAGAATATCTGACGCTCTAGGTTGTTACTTCTAGAGCAGGAATTGCTGCTCATAATTTGATAAGAAATATTTAATGATAATTTTGTGAAAATAAATAAATAAATGTGAAAATTATAGCTTGATTTTATGGTTTTTGTATTATTCCCAGTAGCATACTGCTAGAAATTTTCTGTGTTCTCAGGATGACAGGAATTTAATACAAGCTTCTCTTGCCTTAATATACGATGCTTTGTTCAAATGGGAAAACATTACCAGCCTGTTGCTGTGACCTGCAGCATGAGAAAGACTGATCATGAACTAGAGAAAATTAAAAATTCCTGAAAACCCTAGATCCCCTGTATTTACAGTATTTGTTGTGTCATGAGCATTTTTGGCTGCAGCTTCTTTGGTTGGTTGGCTGGATTTTAATTGTATTGAATGTGATTTTCTTGCAGATTTTCTTAAAAATTGGTGCTGTTAACACTCTACATGACCTCAGAACACTAGAGCATGACAATTCAGTCCCGATCACTTAACTTCTACACATAGAATAGTCCAGTTTGAAGTTACCTACTGGTACTCTTGACAGAGCTGGGTATGGCCCCAGGAGGCTGCAAGGCTCTGCAAAGCCCATTTCAAGCATGCCAAGGAAGGTGACAGGAGGTCAGGTTCCACCTCTGGCTCCCAAACCATTCTTGGGAGGGCAGGCTGCTGCCAGACAAAATGGCATGAACTCATGTTTAGGAACCCAGTGATTCAGCTTCTGAGGAGCAAATTCCCAGCTTACCCTCTTGTATTTGTTTCTGTGGGAAAGCAGCAGGTACTGAGCCAGTGCTACTTGGTTTTCTAAAAGCCAGGATCAGTAAAGATTTTGCCTTTGGCTTTGCTGAGAGCAGCATGAAGCCTTGGGGCAACTGGGGAGCATTTATAGGTGACCGCTGAAGCTGGCAAACACTGGTATTCAAGACTGATCAGATTAATTAGTCTGTCAGCACGGAAGGATCAGGTTTATAGCCACTTGACTATTTGTTATGGGGCTTTTTCTCTGAGTACTGTTAACCAAATACAAATGCTTGAAAACTGCACTATTCATGAATCAAGTGAATATGGAGAGAGTAATTGTCACTTTCTTAAAATGCAACAATTCAAAATGCTTTATATAAGCATCTAGGATTAGAAAAATGCTGTTCTTTTCTGGTAATTTATTTTATATTGTACTGTATGATAGTCAGTGTGGTAAAGACCTATATCAATTACAGCATTTCATTACACAGTAGCACAAAACATAACGTTGTATAATAGTTTGCTTGCTTGAGAATAGGCAACTCTATCTCAGACAGTAAAACCCCCCTCAGAAATCCGCAGTTAAATTACATCAAACATCTCATACTGTTGCAATCAAAAAGAGCATTTTTATAAAATCCAATTGAGCAAAATTAATTACTTCTACATAAGCCAGGTTTCAACAACAGAAAATTTTACAGCCAAGCTAAAATTTTGTGAATGATTATTTTATGCATGTCATAGAATTTCTGATGACAAAAGGAAACCATTATCTTACAGCAGTTTCATACTGAACTCTTAAAAAAGACAGGCTTACAAGCAAGGATACTATACAAGTATTTATATAAATGCAATTCCAGACCTCCCAAGCACATAAATGCAGATAGATGCTCACGCACAACACACAACTATGTGTGATCACGTTCCCACTGACTGCACTGTCCCTTGTAACCCATCTGCCCCACAATATCAGTTCAAAGGTTTTCTAGGAATTGTGTGTCTCTGCAGATAGTGATGGCATTATTCTAGCTAGTAGTCACTTGCAGGACTCCAGACTTGACTTGTATGTGCCTTTATTTTTGTATTTTTCTAGCTATAACAGAAGCAGTTTTTGCTAAACATCAGCGTTCTTAAAAATCATTGGATCTGTTGCCTGAGGTAATGTGGATTCATTTTGTAATTTTGACATGATGAGATAAATGGGCAAACAATAAACTAGTAAAAAACCCAAAATACTCTCCAATAGAGAATGTTCTAAAACTACAGCTCATCTAGGTTTTTTCTGTTATAGAAACACTTTAGCAAGTTTTACACAAACTACTAGATAAGAAAAGTGAGTAAGGAAAATTGCACATTCATTGGAGTAGAAAAGCCATTACTGGAATATCAAAAATATTCCTCAAAAATAAAACCTTTAGTGATTTCCTGAATTTTCATCTTTATGGCAATACTCAGTAATATGGACCAGCCACAGTTATGACTAGGCACTAAATTTTCATCTGGTTATGTGGCCAATTTATAAAGAAAATGTTTAATAATAAAATGTTCACATCTGCTCTGCATATAATACATGACAACAGTCTTTGCAGGAGCCACAAGGAAAAACAAAGCATAGCTGTGTGTTTTGCCTCAAAGCAGAAAGGCAGGTGACCCTGCTGCTTCTCAGGAGAGCTGTGACTGCAGCATTCCACATTTCTACAGTGCTCTTCACACCACAATTTCAAGGGGAAAAAAAGAGCGCTGCTTAATGTATCCTCCCCTTGGGTACTAAGTCTTGTTTTCCCTATTTATGTTTGAGGAAATTTTTTAGCGCTCATTGGAAAGTTTAAACTCCTTTGTTTTTCGGGAACCCGGCTTAAGCTGGACCAGCCCCTATGTTCTGAGGCATCAAAGTGACCCTACCCTCTTCCACCCCTGCGAAACAGTAAGTCAAGCATTCCTAAAATTCAGTTTTCATGAACGAAGATAAAACTAAGGAAAATTCCATCTCTAGTCAATTACTAAACACAACAAGTAGTGAAAAGAAATACACTGAACCTCCCTTTTTTAAAAATTAATTTTTGAGACTTTCTCTCCAGTGCATTGTTAGTTCACTTTGGAGACTGGTGGAAAAGGATTTCAGAAAGTATTCCAGACATTTATTGGTCCATAAACATTTCTATGAGACCAGAACAAGTCCCAGCTCACTGAGGCAGCAGCATCAAGTCTTGTCAGAAAGAAGACGAGGAGGAGGGTGAAGGAGAGAGAGAAATGAGTAGTCTGAGGGAGCAGGTAAGTTCATCAGCCTGAGCTGAGCTACCCAGAGGCTGCTACAAGCACTGTGTGGTACAGCATCAACAACTGTATTTGCTGCTTCCCCAAAGGCAGACCTTGATAATACTCGTTTGTGTATTGGTGAAGAAGTCAAATATTAAAATTGACACACTGTAAGAGGGTTTTCTCAACTGTACTGAATCAAAGGGAAAAAAAACCCGAAGGTTTGTCAGGTTGAATAAACCAGTAGGATAAAGGGAGCAAAGTGATAAAGACTTAAATCCAAGCTACAGAAACAAGCCTGAAAACACTTTTTTTTAAAAGTAAATGGAGTGTTGGGTCAGCCAGCTAGTGTGTCTGAACTATGCTTTTGAATGAATGTGAGATCTTACAAAAACAGCTTCCCTGATGGAAGAACAGAGGGAAAAGCTGTTGTACTTTCTAATGCAAAACAACTTTGAACGGTAACACCAGTATTGGCATTTTCATTTGATCATAGTTCAATGCAGGCGCTTTTCCTTTTCCAAAAATATTTGATGCAAAAGAGTATAATAATTGTTTTGAAAATCAGATCTGTACCTAAACAAGACTATTCCAAAACATGCAGTGTTGGAAAAACATGCCTGAATTTGAATAATCATCCCATCAAATAGAATCTTGCTATTGTTTGCTTACTTTAGAAGGGGAAACACATATTTATAGAGAGAGATAGAGACAGAGATTTCAGTCTGTCATATATGTAACAATTCATCTAATTTTTATATCTATATATGTATGCACCATTTAAAAATGAAAATACATATTACCTTCCTTAGTTAATGGATTAATTTTTAAATTTCAGCTGGAAACACCAAAACATTTCCTGTATCTTTATTACCAAACAGCAGTAAAGAGTAGCATAGAACAGTTACATTTTCATAGTCCTTTTCTGTGCCTTGTTTCTTCATAGATTAATTGTTTTCCAACACTTCCACAAAAATTGTAACTGTCAAGATTAAACTTCCAGGAAAGTCAGTGAAAAAGTTGATTTCAATGGGAGAAAGTCAGTGCAATTTCAAAAAAACCCAAAAAATCCAAACCAAAACAACAAAGCCAAACTGCCAAATCCCAAATATTTCAGAATCTTGCAAAGCTTATAAGGTTATTTTTCTTTATTGTTCATGGAATTATACTGTAGCTCTTTGAGATGTAAATTTGGCCTGATGACTCCCTTCTCTGGCTAATTATCACCGGCTTCACCATTCTGCTTCAAGACTATAACTGGCTCAACTTGTACAATGAACTCTTCTTTTAATTACTTGACTTCATAAAAAGCCCTCAGTACTTAGGATTGTTTTTCTCTGCTAAAGAGATAAACAAATTTGGAAATGTGTTCCAGTGAACCATTTAAGTGGGTTCACACCCTAAAATACTTGAAGAGTCCCATGGGCTTCTCCTGTCAAGGTTATATTCATCACTGTGATATTTAAATGCTAAATAAATTTATTTCATAATTTTGCTTTCCCTTTCCATCTTTCCTACCCACCTTCTTCTCCTTCCCCTCACACATAGAATGATAGAATCATTCCAGTTGGAAAAGATACCTAAGATCACTGTTCATAGTACTATGTCTGTTCACAAACTGCAAAAGAGTCTATAAGTCAATGCAATATCCAACATGTTTGTAGAAGATATTATGGAGCCACAGCTCGGTTTGCTAGGGCTCCCTGTGCTTTCCCAGAGGCAATCTCAATCCAACAGAGCATTTTGTTTGGAAAGCAGCTGAATTCATGTGGTAGTCTTAGTGGAGACACTCCAGGTGGAGGGGTCATGGTGTACCATGCAAGGAAAGGTCATAGTGAGACTTTCGCTGCCATTTACTGCACCTCTCAAACATGGCTTGGAAAGGTGGCCAAGCTTCCAGTCTCTCTCAAGATCCCTGAGACCTTTGCCCACCTTTTCAAGTGCTCAACAGAGGGTATCCATTTTCTCTGTGATCCCCGAATTTGTTAGATTTGAGGTTGTTCTGGTACCTCTGAATTCTGCCAATTTGGGCCAGCCACTGAGATCCGGGCCAGCACAGGTCTCAAATGCTGTGCAGTACTTTCAGCTGAGGTTAAGATGAGCCAGTGCTGTGACAGGAGAGGCTCCTCTAGGCCCAGTTTTGCTTGTGGTACTCAAAGAAGCAACAATAATGAAGGAGATCTGATACAGAATGTATCTCCAGAGGTGTTGAGGCACCTTTATATGATACTGCTTTCATAGTGTTCCCTGGAGTTATTATTGGTTCCACCTACACTAATTCACTCTCACAGAGCCTGACTCAGAAAAGAACTAGTGCATGTTTCATCTGACAATAACCTAAAAATTAACAAAAATGAGTGAAAAATAGCTGAAGAGGTTATTTTTTAATGTCTACTTTCAAAAGGAAAAGGAAATTCCACTGTTTTTTTTCTTTCAGTGACATATGGTATTTTGTCAGGTGTAAGTCTCAAACCTCTTTATTGAATAAAAAGGTATACCTTTTAAAAAAGAATTCTGCAGTACCTGGGCACAAAATTTGCAGAGTGGAACAACCACATCTAGCAGTCTTTACTTGGTCATGATACAAATGTCCTTGTTAAAATGTCAGTAGGGTGATGTTAAAAGAACCAACTGAGGGACTGGGTCAAGTTAAGGTATTTTGGCATCCACAAAATAGAACAGCACTCTAAAAGCTCAAAAAGGGCTGCTGAAGCTTAACAACCAGCAAGATGTTGTGTGGGTGTGTTTGTGAAAGAGAGAAGCATGCAAGAAAGTGTCCAAGGAAGATGCTTGCCTGGAGCTGGAAGCGGATTTAAAACCGTGTGGGGCTGACAGACTCAGCAGGATCTCAGTAATCTTAATAAGGCTGGAAAAATACTTGCCATACTTATCAAGCCAAATCGACCCCCATTAACTCCTGGTTTCTCCTGGTGTACATTTATAAGATCTAAGTCTTTCACCCTCACTTCACTGTTAGGACAGAGACATGCTTTATGACACTGAAAATTCTCAGCAGCGGCTTTTCTCTGGCTGCACAGAGTGGTCACAACCTTGCAGCCTATCCACAACGGCTGAAGATAGATTATGTCTGCTGCAGAAAAATCAAATAATGATCAAAGCAGTTTATTGATTTATTAACAGCACCTGATTAACCAGCAATGAGTGAACAATACTTTAGGGATCAATACCAGTGCTACAACAGATAAACCACAGCACTAGACTCTCCCATATATGACATAGCATTTACATGACTTCAAGCACACCAGCAGCACCTTTGAAACCAAGTCTACTGCTACATCAAGGCCACATAGAACTGCTTTTCCACATGATTTTCTTTTAGCTCATAAAGATGAATCAGTTTCTGGAAGAGTTATAACCTTGTGGTAAGTAAATCCAGAACTACGAAGGTATGCAGAGATGCTTAGAAGTGAACACTTTGGGTTGAATGACATGTTTGATATGGGAGCAGACTTTTTAGCACAGTGATCAGCTCTTCCTGAGAGAGAACTACAGTCCTGACCTGTAATTCCTCTGCCCACTTTCAGCCCATTCAAAATGTAGTGTGAGAAGCCAGCACGAGCAAGAACTGCTTTGTCAGAGAAGCTGGTACAGAAACTTCTTTTACTATTTTTGCTTTCCATTGCAAGAGCAACCTTTCAAAGTTACTGACCTTTAAAATTCCAAGTCACAGGCAGATGCTGGGGTTTTTTTTGGGGAGGTGAGGAATTTTTGTAGAGTTGGAGGAAGGATAACTCTGGAAGTGACTTCTGCAGAGCAAAGGGTCAACGGATGCAAACAATTTGGAGAAATTTTGATTGCATTTTCTTTCAACTTTTTCCCAACAATACCACATGTAATTGAATGACACATCTTCATTTCTTTCTGTATTGGTGTTAAAACTCTTTAACCTTGCTTTTTGCAGTCACTTTCTTCTAGTGATGATGAATGTTGTACAAATAGTGCAAGCATAATAAATCGGTTCTTAATTTCCTTCTAGCTGATCTTGGACTTGGCTGGTGGCTATAAGTGAAGCAAATGTACTAGAAAAATAGATTGTAGGTTTTGATTGTCATAGCCAAATAGTCATTATGAGTGTTAATCACCAAAAGTGAATTCCAGTGTATACTTAACTGCACACCTGTCTGACATCTGGAAAATTGAACTAATCCATTTTCTAAAAGGAACTCCGACTTGGAAATCACATTTGCGTTTGGCAGCGTTATGCCTACTATTGTTACAAATAGCCCTGAAGAAGATTAGAATGGAAGGAAATAAAGGCAATCTCCTTTGTTTTGCAGGCCGTGTGTTTTGTGGTTTTGACAGCACCAGGAGGGAGTTATTTGCCTTGTTTATCAGCACAGAGCTCACACAAAGCACCAAGAGGGCTCCTGCAACGCTTGCACCAGGGTCTGCAAGCGAAGAGTTACACAGCAGAGATTTTGCGAAAGCAAAGCTGCAGGAGGATGGGCACCAGGGCTGGGGAGGGGGTGCAACTTGGGATGGAGGAGTGAACCCCATTGTTTGGTGTGTTCTTCCACCCCTTATCACTACCCTGGTGAAAGCAGAGCAAACAAGGGAAGGTTTCATGCTGTGCCTTCCAAAAGTGCTGAAAACTCATTTGGAAGATTTTACAGATTAAAATAGCCAATTTGTTAGTGGCACTGATTCAAAATCTTCAGAATCATCAGGTGAGTTTGTTTCTCTTGAGCAAAAAGGGGAGAACTACATCTCATGCAACACCCACAGCTTCTCAGGACTCCTTAAGCCCACTAACATCCAAATACAGGTTTTGCTAGCAAACCATAAAAGTGAGTGGCCAAGAATCAATGTGCCAGAGATTAAATAAACACATTTATCTTAATATAAATTCATCTTATATCAGCTACCTTTTAGTTTTTATAGCTGTTAATTCATCTACCTGTAAATAAAAGAGTATACCTTCTATCACTGGGAGTGACAGTTATCATACCATAATGTTGTATTTTCTTTCTTAAAAAAAAATCTAGAGAATCTTATGGGCCAATATATTTCTTCCATATGTCTTAGTTGTTTTGTCACAATAGCAGTACCTAAAAAAAAAAATTACACATTACAGAAAATGAATCAGGCAACTGATTTTAATTTTGGATTTTTTAGTCCTCTCATAATGTGTGATTGAAAGTTTGTGAGGTGCTCAGTGTGGTTTATAAAACCCTGTCAAGCTTGTAACTTTGGAAAAGAAAGACTTCTTAATACACAGTTTTTAATGTGAAATTACCATATTCTCTCTTAGCAAGAGAGGTCTTTTTCAGCAGCTAAAATTAACTGTTGAAAAACGTTGGAAATGTGCATGGTAATGAGCTCGTTCCTGTCAAAATGAAATCATTAATATTAATTTTTATCCTCCTCTGAGTGACTCCTGCACCATTTTTCAAGTTAGGAAAGAAGTTACAAAATTTGCAAGACCATTTCCAGCAATACAGGGTAGCAGGTCTCCCACCATCATCAAAACACTATTTTAATGTCTTGACTTCTCCTTTGAAAACTTCTTACTTCACTGTTTAACTTGTCCTCTGATTATTTACATATTTACATACATAACTGTAAGACTGTTAACTTACAAAACACATAGGATGTACAGACCTTGAGATTGCCATAAGATGGTCTTCCAAAAGGTTTTGAGGATTTTTTTGCAGCTAAGTAGAGCATTACATCCCAGTTCAGAGTGTTCCCAAAGGACCTGTTTTCACTGAAGTCAATGGAAAAATTCCCATTGATTTCAGCATGGCTGGATAAAGTCCAAAGTTCAGACATTTACGAGAGGTCTCTGAGTACAGCAGAAAATAGGAGGATTCAGAGGCTCTTGATTCATTGGAAGATTTGAGTAGGTGTTTAATCTTTGCTGAGTTTATTACACTTAAGCATAAAACGAAATATAAGCATAAAGTTAAATGTCTTTGTTTAAAAGTTCTCTTTTTTTAAAAAAATCCCACCCTATACTACAGCTGTGTTTACCAAGCAGGCAGGTGACATGGAGTCTCAGTGACAAGAGCTTTTAACAATAAAAAGGTTTAATTTCTGTGTTAAAATTACAATTTTCACAGTACACCACAAAACTTTTAAAAGACGGCACTAACAGCAGAATCTTTTAAATTTAAAAATGTCCTGGTATTTTTAACTGGATGTACCTTGTCGGCTTTTGTTTTAATTTGGGGGGAAGGGGAAGTGATCAACTTTTATCCTCGTTTAATGCCAACTAAATATTCCTTAGCTACTGAAGTGACTTAATGACATGAGTATGTGGTCTTATCAAAGTCCCATTATTGTTCTGACAGTATCTCATTTGTATGCAAATCCACTTGCATGCAACTTATTCTTTGGCAAACGGTGCTAGCAAGCCAGCGAGCGTCATTTTAATTATGTGCATGTCTGTGCACAGTATATTTGTTACTGCACAGGAACATTCTGCTGCTCTAACAACTACAGCACCTTATATCATGCTCATGAGGGATGCTGCAGACCATCCTGCAATCCTTATTGCGAGTGATAGATGTGCTCTGCCAGTCTCTGTCACCCAAGGGTAATCGCAATACGTAAGGCAACCTTTTAAATAAAATATTAATGGGGCCTTTTCTTGTGATTTCCCGTCTTTTTCATAATGATGCCCACTGGATATCTGTTCAATTGGTGCCTTGCCTTCTCTTACTTCACAAATTCTTGACAATTAAGAAAAATTAATCCTGTTAGACACAAACCAAGAGCGAGAGCCCTGTGCACCTGTATGGTAGAGGACAACTTCTGCTTAGTGTCAGAGGATGACTGGCATCAGTAGATGTACATGGGGGGAGAGGGATGGGTTGTACCTGTATACCTGATAGGGGGTATCAACCCAAAAATAAGGGGAATCTGCTTGGTGATTTACAGGGCCCCTTTCTGACACCCTTGAGAAGGGCCTCCTGGGAGATCTGGTCCCCTGGTGCATTTCTGCAATCTCCAGAAACACCGTCTGGAGGATGGTGGGGGGGAACACTCTCTCTCCTCGAGGCCTTATGGACAAACCCATCCCTCTCTGCACTTCATCTGGCTTGCAAGATAAAGCTAACTCTGCATTGTGCCATGGAGCCAGCTCCATTACCTGTGCTACAATCCAGGCTAGGGGAATGCTCTACGGGGATGAATATCATCATATTTGGAAAAACGACTTCAGAATTGCATGATTCCAGGAAAAAAAAGACAGTGTCAATGTCCCATTTTCAAGCTAGAGAAGTTTTATCATGAATCTTTGGAGGAAAAAAGTTAATCTATCAGGAGAAGCATAATAATGCAAAATCAGTCAGCACAAGCACAGAGGCACAGAGAAAGTGCAATGTCTTCCTCTGAATGTAGCCTCAGCTTATACGGTTAAATAAATGTGGATGTGACTGCACAGCGCATCTATGTGTGGTGCTGCAGTTTGATCTATTTAGGAAGACAGGGCTGGAGGAGCTGCCTAGGTCATTATCTGCAGTTGTCTGCAATTGCATACGCCCCTGTGTATGTTTATGTACATCCCTGTGCATGGCAAGCTTAAAATCTGCACACCTGCAAAGTAACGTGCAGTTAGAGAAACATTTTCTGTCTGCTAGGAAAGAGAGGCTCTAGTCGAACCAGACAACAAAATTTCTGCATTTACTAATAAACCTGACAAACTGATTTATGGCTGTTTTTCTTGCTGTGATTTGTTGACAGATTGTTCTTTATGCAAAAATTACCAAGGCTTAAATCTGTATCATATGGCCTCTAATTCAGATGACAATATGTTACCAATTAAATTCCGCTTAAGCTATCATCAACTAGCAAACCACAGACTGTGTTAAAGAGAATGACAGTCAGATAGCCAGTAAAATAATTTGTGCCATTATTCTGAAGGCTGGCCTATAAAGGAGGGACATTAAGTAACTATATGAATGATAAAAAGAGATTTTTTTTGTAGTGAAAATGAAACTGCTGCTGTTTTTTTAATGTAATGCATCTCCTGTTGGAGAAAAAGAGACAGGATTCCTGTCCTTGGCATCCCATACTGTTCTGTCATGCAGAAGGAGAGGCACAGCAGGGTCAGTGGTTAGTGGGTGGAGTATTAATGAAACTTTACTATTTGCCCTTTAATTTGATTTTAAATTACTCTTTGGCTCAATTCTGGCCCTTGCTCTTCTAGATTGTTTTCACTTGTAGGAACAGAATGCATTTTCTGCCAGGAAAAGTGTAGATCCCGTGGTAAAAAAGAAGGTGTTTCTAAATGAGTTTAATTTCCCCACATAAATTTCTCCTTCCCTAAGGTGAAAAAAGGGCTCAGCACACAGAATGACATTGAATATCATAAAGAAGAATACAGGTCCTCCCTCCCAATACTGACCTTGGCAGCACATGGAAGTGGGTAGGGCACTGATAACCTTCCTTTGCAGATTCACATCGGCAACCTCACCTGCGAAAGACGTATTTTAAATGTTGCTGTGAGATAAAAGCTGCTACACATAGAGGTCTGTGAGAGCTAAAAAAAAAAAAAAATTAAAAGAAGGTGCTTTTCTGAGCAGCCATTAGCTGGGTTTGTTCCAGGAGAGGTGAGAACTTCCTCAGAGCCAGAGCTCTGCAGCGTGAAGTGGGCTGAGGTTCGCTTAGGCGGTGGAGATGGCCTGATTTGCTTTCCTGGCTTAAACACTAGTGCCAAAGCCCAGGGTTTAAACAGTATGGTGGAAGCCTGTCTGTGAATGCTGCATTGTATAGAGCTCCCTGCCGTGAGTATTATCTGCCTCCTTATCTCAGCTTTAATGTTGCAGTTGAGTATTAAGTGTATGTGTGCTCCGGAGAACGGGTAGTAATCTTTGTTTAGAAAATAGAGCCTATCACTATTAACCCTAGTGAATTGAAATTTTACTCCTTTCCCCACTACATCATCATTGCAGTCATTATTTACTTAACAGCTTTTTAATGGTTTACTGTCTGTACTGACGACTGCAGTGTCCTAGGCAGGTACTAGGATTTGGAGACTAGGATTTTGGGATCTCATCATGAGGTATCTCTAATGAATGCCTGAACTCCCCTTCACTTCTGTATGCTGCAATACAATAACATGTGCCAAAAAAACCCCACTGAGAAGCAACAAAAATCATAACACTTTCAAAAATACAAACATCCCTCTTACTGAAGATTATGATGTAAATCAGGCATCTATTATTTCTGTGTTAGTATAATAATTTAAAAAGAATTTGCACATGATAAGAGGCATCCTCTAAGGATGACAAATTAGGCATAATAAAACAGTTAGAAGAGAACATAAATAAGAAGGCATTTGGGGCAAATCCTCTTCTTCCTCTGCAGTCATACAAATAAACAGTTTGGGGGATACACTTCTCTGCTTACAAAATGATAGCCAGTCCCCGAGGCTGTTACAAATCCCATCAAGGCCCTTGTCCCAGCTGTCTTCCACAGAAAGGAAGGGTGGGAGCAGCAAAGTCTTTGGTTCTTGCCTTGCATCATGACTTTGTGGTCAAAAATGTGGAGATTACACTGCTATCTCACACCTCTCCATCGTGGACAGCTGTGCCTGCTCTACAGGTAGCTGAGACAGAAAGACCCAGGGCAGAAGAGGCTGCCCCTCCAGTCATCACACCAATATAATGGCTATACATAAAACCAGATCTACATATCTGTAATGTCTATATGCATTTCTGTAAGGTCTTCATCAGCTCTTGTCCATACAAGAAGTGCAGGAATATTCTGATGTAACTCAGTTGAACTACTTCATGTGTGCTCCTGCATGAACTAAGAGTCAGTCCCTGCACTACTCAATATTAACTCCTTCATTTTATCAGCATTGTCAGGATTTAATGTTTTTCCTGGTTTTTAATCTTGCCTGGGCATGTGTGTGTGGTGCTGGAGAAAAAGGCAGTCCTGCAACAGCAGGTGAACCTCTTGCCGACAGCTCTGCTGTGGTACATTTATCAGTGTTTTCTGCTGCTCTGCCATCTCGTTCAGATTTTTTATGGCTTATTTCATAGCTTGCCCTGCAGTCCACGTGGGAATGCAGATCACTTCTGCTGAAAAAGACAGTCATGAGGGATGTCACACCAGGAGCAAGGATAGCTTTCTCCTCTCCATTTGCTCTTTGAGAAGCTGACACTGCAGAAGCCCTGTGAGCCTCAGGTCTCTGCAGCCCTACTCTACCAAGTCTGGCAGACTGCCTGTTGCCTTCAGATTTCTGTATCTTAATCACTGGGTATGCAGGTGTAAGATCCAGGATCCTACTGTTTGGATTCCCTCCCACCCTCCATCTTCCCCTCCCACGGACAAACTCCACCTCATTTACAGGAGAGGAAAGAAGAAAAGTCACCTCACTTCAGTGCAGACAGTGTTTTATCATAAGGAGGACAGGATGGAGATAGTCATAGACCACTTCCTCCAAAGATCTGGGTGGTTACCTGCGGATCATGAGCAGCTGACATAAGTCATGGTAGACTTTGTTGTAAATCAGCAGATCCTGGCCCTGGGTTTAGCCATAATGGTCCCTCTGCTGACCTGTGTCTCAGCACAGCACGGGCCAGGCACAGGCCCCCACTCTGGCTCTGGAGAGGAATGTGTGTTTCGGACTGCTGCTGCAGGGATACGTATAAACCCTAATGGGAACCTCCCTCCTTGGCTGCTGCACTCCGTGCAAGGGGCTCTGCTTGTTGTAGCAGAGATTGCCACGGTTCTTCCTACTCCAGGTCACCAAGCAGATGGAAGAGTATGGCTTTTCTAAACTGGGCTGATAGTGGTCAGTATTAAAATTTAATTTGAGTGTTTGGGAATACAAGACTGCCACCGTTCACTGTGATTATGGAGTAACGATATAAATTAGCAAAACTTCATTAATATCTTGCTGTCTGCCATTGTAGCTTTTTTTACTCCTTGCTTGATTTTTCAGATGAAACTAGATTTGTTCAGAGGCTCTCTGATAGTGAATGCGTGTTTCAGTTAGACATAATGAAGAGCAGGCTGCATGATGCTTCACAAGATTTCCCTTCCAGCTCTACCAGCAAACAGCAGAGATAACCGCTGCATCCCGGATTTCCATGCTCTGTTTCTTTCTGGGCCTGGTCCAACTTGTACTCAAGCTAGTTCAGAAATTTTCACTGATTTTCATGGACTTTGGACTCGTCTCTTTTAAGAGAAAGAAGGTAATTTATATCAGAAATGCACACTTACCTAGTGGCATTGAAGCTGCATACAGACACAGGAAGGATATAGGGAAAACAGAATCTCCACCACTGAACAGTGGCACCATCTAGTCCCCAGTTACTGTGTTTGACACATTTCCGCAATGATTTAACATTAGAGCGGGTCCAGCTCATTGAAGCAAATTTATATGCAAGAGCACTGTTTTAATCTTAGACTTAAAATAATTTTAATTAATAATAGCTTCCTTTTCCAGTCTGTCAACATACCTCCACCTCTTGGCTTCTTAAGAAATAAGGTAAATATAGAAATAAAAGTATTAAATTATTACCAGGCAACCAGAACTAGGAAAACATCAGAACTGTCAAATCTAGAGATGTGAAAAATGATCTAGACTTTTCAATTCTGACCTGTCTCCTCAACACAACTCTACCTGGTTCCATCTTATTTAAGACTTGCTAATTTGACTAAATATTGAAATGAAATAATGAAAATACTATAATAGACCATCTCATCCTTTATTCCTTCAGTCACTCAGGTGCCAGGTTTCTTTCTCAACCTGCAACTGCTAACAAATATCACCTTCATGACTTTGCCTGCGGTGTTTATCCTGCTGCTACTATAATTTTGCTTCCTCTTTGCAGGAGACAGCTGCTCTACACGGGTAGCTCTTCTGCAGCACGGTGAGACATTATCGAAAAGCTTATTGCTGATGCTAATGGAGCTGGTCTAGCTGCTGACACAGAACATATGGCTTTACTGGATTTCAGTTCCAAAATGCTGACCCCCTCTTTCAGCAGAAAGGAGCGTGGTGATCTGGAGGACACGGCTCAACCATCTCCTCACTGTAGGAGACTGAGAGATGTATGGGCTATTTCACCCCCCTTGGCTTGGAAGGGAAAGTTAGCATGCCTACACTTCCCGCATCCAATTTAAAGAAAATGAACCAAAAAGGTTGTGCTCAGAAACCATCTTGCTGGTGCCAATAGGGTTAAAATTTCTCCAGCAGTGTGCCTTTTGGAGGTTTGGAATTTTTTGCTATTACTTGGATAAAAAAATTAATAAAGATAAGACATGCAGTTCTCTTTTTCCAAGGCTGTACTCATTTAATGGTTAAGCTTGAAAAGGGAATATTAGAAGCATCCTGAATACAGTTTAAGTGAGTTTAAAACTCCAGTTGCTTATAGCTTATGAAAAAAGTGTCTTAAACCAAATGGTCTCAGTGGGGTGATGCATGGGCAAAATGTAAAATGACACATAATGAAATAAAGTAATTTTATTTGCAAACCTGTTTGAAAGGCTGGTACAGAATGTAACAATCAAGCAGAAGCAGTCTGGCATTTCTCTTGGTGTACTTTTGCAGAATTATGTGACCCAAGAAAGAAAACATTAAGATGTTCTGATTTCACCCTATAGGACACAGAAATACACTTTGGTTAATGCTTACCATAATTCTATCTACTTGGCTCAGACAGTTATATTTTTATGAATCTTAGGTTACTTTCTGTCACCCTCTAGGCAACAATATAGAGTTATTACAGTATAAAGGAAAATGCTTCCTGTTGAGCTTATACTTGAACAAGCCTTAACCATGTGGAAGCTCTTAATAAAAGGGTAAATATACTAAGGAATAAACAGGTAGAGTGAATAAAAAAGGAATATAGGCTTTATGGATGCTCAGGTTGATGGCATAGACCAGTGAAACACAGAAAACTCCAAGGTAAAGCCGACATGCTAAGCTACATCAGAAATCTGAGGGGGTTAGAATTTTGTTAAGTGAATTTAGTGCTCATTAAGGGATTTGCGGTGTCAGCATTATAAAGCAAAGTCCTCTCTCGCCCTCAGAATTGGAACAGCACAGTGCAGCAATATTAATTCCACGGCCGTTCCCTTCTTGGCCTTGCCAATAAAATTATTACCCAGGGACCCAATTGTTCGGCACTGCTCGGCGAGTGCCTCCTCACGAGAAATTGAGCTGAGATCACCAGCTCTTTTAATGTGGCAGACAGATTGTAGCGCACTGTGCCATGCCAGGCTTGAAACACAGACAGCTTCTGCCTTTAGTTTAAAGGAAAATATTGTGAATTACTCTTGTTGTTTTCTGTATCTCCCTGAAATACCCACACAAATTGTTTCCTTCTGCTTTACATCTCTCATCATTTCTCTCTTTGTTCTCAGCCCAGTCATTTTGACTAGAAGTTTATTTCGCACAGCATAGGAAACAGAGATCCACAAATACTAACCAGACTTAGGAAAAAATATCGGTGCGTAGGTTTTCAAATCAGTTTTGTGGAGCAGAGATCTAGTGGTGCAGAAAACACTGATGAGGTTGAAAAAACTGTACTTGCTCTCTCTGTTTTTTTATCTTGCTCTCTTAGCTGAAAGTCAGCTAGATAATTTTCATTCCATGGAAACTCTTCATAATGAGTATACACGTATATTGCAAACCCTTTTTCTCTGTGGCCCCATGTGGCTTTTTAAGCCCTAATATAAAGCCTTCCTCAGCATTACCTTATCCCTTTGTCCAGACATCATTCAAAGCTACAGCTGATTTTCTAAATTACATCATACGTAACAAGATTTATTTTTCCTTTTCTGCAGATATAGTTTAATTTCCTTTTCCAATTTGCATGGGTGCACACTCATAAATTTTAAATATATTTAACCTCTTTTCAAAGAATCCTTTTAATTTCTCTAAGGTCCGTGACCTTTAACTTTGATACACAACCTTTTGTACATTAAAAACCCACAAAGACATCCAGAAATAATGCTTTAAACACCTTTGCTTGAAACAAAACATTCCCCTGCATGGTGCTCGTGGTGGCCCAGAAATAAGGGCTTCAGCTGAGAGTCATTTGCTGGGGCTTTGCTGATCACAGAGTTCATCAAGTATCTAATTAGTGAGGGAAGGCTGCATGGGCCACCCTGGATCCAAACAGGAATCTTGCAAGCCCAGGAACTGACCAGCACCTCTGACTGCTAGAGGAAGGCAGAGAACACATTTCCACATGGCAATGATAGGCTGACTTGCACCCATGGCAAGTCCTTTGTCACCCCCTGAGATGTTACCAGTGATGAAAGGATCCCTCCTTGAACTGTGGAGTTTTCTTTTAAGTGCCTGCAATTTCTGAATAGTCACCTTGTCACCCAGGCAGATCATTACCACTGTCATCTCTTGTTCCTCACCATTAGATGTTCCTTTCTAAGAGTAACCTCCTTGGGAAGTCCACATCCACACCTGCCAGGTGATGATGCTGGGTTATTTCCTTTCTAATAAACCTTTGCCGTGAAAGGCAAGGCGCAGGAAGCAAAGGACCTGCCTCCCAAGCTGAGCATCTTTGCTTAGCTTTGGAGAACAGTAGGTAGCAGCCTCCAAGTCCAGCAGCCTCCAAGTCTTGCTGTCTAGGACAGCAAGAAGGAGCAGCAAGAAGGGACAGCCTGTTTCAGATGCCAGAGAAGATGACCTGGGGACCACAACTAGCCAGCATGGGAATGTCATGTTGGCTGTGACTCCATTCCCAACTCATGCTCCACAGCAGGTCCTGGCTGCTGGTACACAACCCCAGCTCACAGCAGCATTGGAGATCCCCAGAAAGAACACGAGTCTCCATGATTGTTCAGCAAGGATCACCTGCCTCCTCCTTGTTTTGGTTTGCAAATGCAATTATCCCAAATATATCTGTTTGTATATACACACACACACACACACACAAGTACATATATTTTTTATGTCACTGTAATCTTTCTCAGATTTCTCAGCACTGGCACTGCTCAGGGCTTGCCTGTGAGGTGCAGGCAGTGGAACAAGCACAGCCTCTGGCACAGTGTGGAGGCAGGCAGGGATTGTGCTGTGCACCACTGCCTTTGTCTTCAGCTTGTCTCTGTTCAACGAAGGCTGCCAGGCAGCAACCTCGGTCACGCGGAGGTTTTCTTCAGAGAGCCACTGCTCCAAGAGATACTCCGAAAAGATGCAACCTTAAACTGGTGCAGCCACTGAGAATTGTAATTATGGCATTTATTAAAGCCGTTTACAAGGCACAAATGTAAGACAAAAGGAAATAGGTAGTAATCACTTAACAGAACCTGACACCACTCACAAATTCAGAAATCTTTGGAGGAAAGAGGAGGGATAGGTTAATAACCTTTCTCTTTTGGGTCCAAGGGGCATTGTGTGCTGCCAGCAGCGGTGACCAGCTTGAGTGTCCATCCACTGATCCCTTGGCCACTTTGTGAGATGGCCCCTGACATCTGTTGGGGGGTGACTGGCTGGCATGTGTAATTGGGAGCTGTCACTGGGGACACCCTCTTTGCTGCCCCCATGCCCCCTGTGCCTGACCCCAACCTGCAGACCCCTCGATGGGATCTGGTTTGGAGGGCAGTGTGTACCTGCCGTGCTCATTGCCAGCAGGTCGTGCCCTCCCCATCGCCAAAAAGCCACCATCCAGCAAAAGGGCTTTGTTTGACCTGGACCCCAGGGAAAGCCCACTCATAGCACTGGGTTCAGTCCTTTTGTTTCCAGGTTAAAAACTTGACCTTCCCCTCCCCTGGGCCTGAAACGGCCCTCATAGCACTTCTGTTCAGCAATTACATTTTCTTTTTAAATCTTTCTTTGGGGCTCAGGTGACAAAAAGACTTCGATAATATAAATAGGTCTCAAAACCTTTTGTGTGGATAAAAAACTATAGGAAAGAGAAAAACGAAAAAAAATCTGTGTCTCTCTAATTGGCATAATTCCTTCAGCGTGGTTTATAATTTAAGATGGATCAATTCTGCAGCTGACATGATAGATGCTGTCATCAATACTTGGAAACAGCAATTTATATTTCTTTGTTTGGGGACACAGCCATCCACCTACCTCCGTAAGGGTATTATGCGTGAATCAAGAGCAATATGTGACCAGTAGACTAAGACTTGACTTAGACTTCCAGCCATGCACCTTATTAAAATAATAAATATTTTCATTATCCAGAGAATCCATTATAGTTCTCTGTTTTAGCTATTGTTAACTAATAATTTGGATTAATTACCAAGTTAAATCATTAAAAATTAAATCCATATATTTTGCTTCTTTAAAAGAGTGATAGCTTGCAACCATTTGTGTATTATGCATGCTAAGTGGGAGAGTGATGAAATATGTTGTGTTAACTTAACTTTGACAGAATCTGTATCCATGCCATATTACACTCTGGTCTTATCAAATCTCAGAAGCTACAGTGTATAAATAGACTGCGATGATATTTACAGAAGAGAAATCATTCACAATATTTTTGGCATCTTTTGTAGTGACTAGAGAAGAGTCACCTAACGAATAGAACATACAATAATGCAATAAAGGGGTGTATAAGAGCATAGAATCAAGGAGCACTTACACCTGCTGAGTCAGAGTTAAGGTTAGGCATATGTTAGCGATCAGACATAAATACAACTTTCATCCTAAGGAATTTCAAAGCAGATTGCAAGTTTAAATAAATAGGGAAGCACAATTCAGAGCTCATTTCACTCTCTGCTGAAGCAACCAGACATTGTGCTGGAACTTAGCACTGATTTAATGAAACATTATCAGGTTGAAGACATATAGATACAGGAAGAAAGTAAAGTTATTTAGAGAGAAAAATTGTTTACAAATGTACATTTTATTATGTTAAGAGTACTAAACCATGGACTGTGAAACTGCTCAAACTGCAAGTTACTGAGCTCAATATGGGAAGAATAGTGACACTGGATATGTGGTGATATACAGGTGGCTAGACTAGATAATCCAGTGGGTTTTCCTGTGCTGTAAACTATGAGGTTAGGAAAAAACAGTACATTGAAAACTCTTTCCACTTAAGTGTATACGTATCTGCAGTGGAACACTGTATTTGAATTGAAATAGCAAGCCTATTATAAAGTATACTCATTAGACTACTTTAGAGACCCCTGGAAAAACAAAGCACATCCTAAAGCACTGAGGGACTGATTCTGAAAAACTAGCTCTAATCCCTTGCTAGGACTGAAAAACTAGCTCTAGGATCCCTTGCCCCTGTGGAGCTGGTGCCCAGCAGAAGTAGGTACTACTCAGAATGGTGATGAGGTGCTAAAGCAAGACTAACTAATGCTTCTTGGCTTTTCATCTCATGGAAGAGATTCGTGTCTAGGTATTATGCAAACACTCACCAAGGAACCACATATGTCCTGTCACAGCCTGTACAAGGGCTCAGAGCAGTTACCAGAGCTGCCCTGGGAGTACTGCCTTGCAGCGAGAGGTAGAAGGGCATCACACACCAAGAAACGTGTGACTGTGCTTGGTAACCCTCCCTGCCAAGCAACGCAGCAGTCTGCCCTCTGAAGGAATTGCTGATTGATTAGGCTGTTGGGACAAGAGCAGGCATGGATTTACTGAAGAGATGTGATGAGATGTAAGAGCCCCCACTGTGTCCCTGAAACCGCAAGATGAGACATGCACTGTCTAATGCTGGACCATGCTGCACATACACGGCTGTGAGGCTGCTCCCAGCAACCACTGAAATGCACAGGCAAAGACCAGGTTCTGCCTGTGCCCCAGCACTCTGCATTGGTGTGTCATAAGCGGGGCAAGATGTAGAAATTCTTGCTCTTGAGACACACCATACTAATGCTAAGGCATTTCCTACACCGGCCACTTCCAGAATTCCTCTCTTCTGTTCTTTGAAAGCACTCAGCTACGGACTTATGAATTCACTGGGAATTAATTTCTTGCTGGGCACATGTCTTAAAGGTAGGTCATACCAAAGAGATACTATGGCAGTATTCTGCGTTGAGGATGTTGACTAAGAATGTAGTATTTCTCACCTCCCCCTTATTTTATGTTACATTAAAATTATCTTTACTCTACCTCAGGCAGTTGCTATGCCACGCTTAAGACAGAGAGTCTGAGAAGAGGGAAATGTCAACTTTTAAGATGATGTTCAGCTTTCCTGTTACATGCAATCTTTATATAAGGGATTTGAATTACATATTGTTCCTAGGCCTTCGGCTCTTCTTACAAAGTCTGCTTGACTGGGCACAGTTGCTTGCTTATTCTTAATGAAGAGCTGTTAACAGAGGAAAGAGCACAATGAAGGGGTCAATAATGTCTACATGAATCATTGAAAATATATGTACAACAAGCAGGATTAGATAGCACACAGCATATTTTTATTTATATAATGCCATGCTTTCATAAAAAGGCAGGTTTCATTCCCTACAGGAGCTGAAAATATGTTGACAAGTCACACAGCAAGGGATGACAGGGGAAAGCTGTGGGTTGGTCACAACACGCAGTGGGGAAGCACTTTCTTCAGTCACTGTCCTGAAGTTCTTCTAAACAGTCTGAGACAATTTACTGTATGTTATGGTTTCAATCATGGAACCCACTGGAGATAGACACTTCTAAGAAAGAAAGCAGCAGGTGAGGTTACTATTCAGTGGCTGGCAAGAGGGAAGGATTTGAGTGAATAAGACATGGAGCACAGAGGATGCTCCAGCCACAGGGACCAATCACAGTGTTACACTGAGGAGTCAGCAGAGGAGCCCAGCCAGACACATCACAGAGGAAGCAAAATTAGGGGTGGAAGGTTAACCTGTAGGTTAAGGAGTTTCAAAAAAGCTACCAGGGTCAGAGGAAAAAAGGGGAAACATCGAGCACCATGGCAGATAACCAAAGCAGTTGGGATTTTGAATTGACATTAATGTCAATGCAATTAGTCTTGATGTTCTCTGCTCTGCATGAGAGGAGAATCACGGCCATGATGGGAAAGAAAAGAACATCACGATAATGATATACATGCAAGAAATTTAAAAGAAAAAGAATAACATTTTGTGTTAAAACATATTAAAAACATAAAACATACTGCCTATCATTGTGTATTATTCTTTGAAATTTAATTCACTCAGTGCTGTTCATGCTGTTTGTTTACATTTTCTATTGATCTCAGTTTGGATGATGAATTTAGCCTACGGAATTTTGCTTCCAAGTTTCCACACTTGAGCTACCACTTGTGAGCATTGCAGTCCACCTTGCTCTTTACAGAATGACCTGGGGTCAATTCCAGGGCTGATGTAACGAGGGTCTCACTTCTAGTGATTTAGCCCATAAAGGCAGCCTAAGCCTGCCCGGCTGTATGTACCATTTCAGGGGTGATTTAAGCACTTCTGCAAATCACTGCTTAAGCTGGGTCTCAGGGAAAGAATCGGGGCCATGCTGCAATGGGGGTTGCACAACCTCCCTTAAAATAAGAAGATCGAGGCAGCACAAGCTGTGGCTTGAAAAGGTCAGCATAAATATGCTGCCTTTCACTCCTTCACACATAAGTAATATATTTGTTGAGAATGTTACCTGCTTTCCAGGCCCAACCTTCTGCTGTGGTAAGCTTTACCCCAGCTGACAAAAAACCTGTTTGCAGGTGGGTTTACGTGTCCATTAATACTGTACCAAGCCTGGCATCTGAACTGGCCTGAGTTTTTTTCATTTTCATCTTCATTTGCTCTGGTTAGGCAGGGGGTGCCACAAGCCTTCCCAACCGGGACACATCCTTCTCCATCCCCCTGGGGAAGGTGAGGTGAGGAGACAGACGTTACAGGAGCCTGCTCCCGTGTGTCACTCCAGGCTGAAGATGTGCCACATCCAGAGGGTCGGGGGACTTCTGGCAGTAGGAGGCAGCACCACCTTGGCTGTGCAAGGGAACAGAAGCAGCTGTGGAGTGGCTTGGGACTTTCAGATGACTTGCCGAAAGTGGCGTGCAAACTGCAACGGGTTTTCAAGCCTTTCCCTTGGAGTGTGCCTACGCTGCAGCCAAAGCTGCACTGCAGCCTGTGCAGGGTTACCAGCCCTAAATTAAATCAAGCTAACTCAGCAAGGAATAACACACAGCCACAAAACCAGACGAGAAGCCTGCATAAATACTTAAGCCTGAGCACTGCTCTGGGCTGCCAGGGTGTCATGCACGTCAGGGTGCCCTAGCCAGCTGCCAGCTGGGTTGGCTTGGTCTCCAAGAGCAGGGATCTCCCAGCGTGGGATCGCTCTACAGATATTCGCGTTGGCGCTGTTGCATGAATAGCCCCCTCTTTTCATCACGGATTTTGCACATTTCTTCTCCCTGTCTGCGATGACATGGCACTTCTCTGGCAGCTACTCACTGCTTAGCTGAAAAACTCAGTATTCTGGAAAGTATTTAATGTGTGTTAACCTCTCTTAATGTGATTCAGCAACTACAAATCAGAAGCGCCTGCCTCCCCTAGCCGGCCAGATATCACAGCCGGTGCCTCACACAGGCTGGATGGACAGTGCGAGGCGTCTTACTCGCTTTGGGTGGCAAGTGCTGATGATTGGTACTTTTATTTTTAACCAGAAATCACTCATTTTTAAAGGCTTCGTGCAATCCAGGGACTTTTAATCGGCTGTGCAGGTCTAGGCGGACTTGTAGGGACATGGAGACTTGCACAGGTGCAGTTTATCTAAGAAGGAATTGGTGCAAAAAGGCCTTAACCCACACCAACCCCTGGACTGTGGAGAGAGCCCCTGGGAGCACCCCGGGCTGCTGGCTCCAGCACGGAGAACCACGGCCCCGTCCCCGTCCCACAACAAATGTCACAATTTCTCCCCAGTGTTTCTCTGCCAAACATCATGGTGCTTAGCACGCGTGAGGTGCTGGTGAGCGGGGTGCTGTGGCCCACCCCAGGGTACCTGGCCAGCAGGAGGAGGAGGAAAAGGAAGAGGAGGAGGAAGAGGGGGAGAAAAACCCACCCCAAACCCAACTTCGGCGGGCCAAACCCCCGCACCGGGGTGCAAGTTCCCACCAACTCCCCCTGCCTGCGGGGCTCTGTCGCCCCCCCGTGCCGAGCGGGCGCTGCGCGGACGCGGGCGCTGCGTGCGCGGGGTGGGCGCCGNGCCGCTCGCACACGAGCCGTGGCACCGTGTGCTTCTTTTTGGGAGCAGGGTGCTTTTTTCCTAGGGGGAAGCGGGAGGAAGGCGGCCGTGGGGGTCCGTCCCCTCCCGCGCGTGTGCGGAGAGGGGCCGGCGGCGGCGCCGGGGGTGCTCCGCGCCCTCGCCCTGCCCGCGGTGCAGTTACGATGCGCCCCGGACGCGGTGTGGTTGCAGCGCGGCGGCGCTGACATCGCTCACCATGGACAGCTTCGACTTAGCTCTCCTTCAGGAGTGGGACCTGGACTCTCTATGGTGAGTGGTGCCTCTGCTTCCCCCAGGCGCGGGGACACAGGGACTGCGGGGGCTGTGCGGGTAACTGGAGGGGGTGCGATAACTGGGGGATGTGCAATAATGGGGAGTGGGTGCGCACTTACCTGGAGAGGTGCAGTAAATTTGGGGTGCAGTAATAGTGGGCGTGCAATAAGGGGAGTGCATTGGCTCTAAGGTGCAATAACTGGGGCAGCGGTTGCATTAGTAGAGGGTGCAGCCCAGAGAGGTGTCTCCTCTGCCACTTGCTCTCCCAGCATTGCTGGCTCGGCAGGGGCAGAGGCACGGGTGCCCCCCTCCCCTAACTGCCAGGGTGGATCCGGGAGGTGAGTGTGGTGTTTGACTGGAGGGGTCACCTGCACTCATCCCTCCGCCCTCCCCCTCACCCCCCCGCTCTCTCCCCTCCGCTCTCAACCCCATCAATGGTCTTGTACCCTTCTGCTCACCCTCCTCTGGTACCTCGGGTTGGACTCCCGTAGCTCATCCCCCATCCTTCCTGC